>KZ451888.1:100134-132570 GCA_002786265.1 Apostasia shenzhenica | reverse complement strand
CAGAAAGTAAGGGGGATGGACGAGGCATGCCGCTCAGATATGCCGCCGACTTCCGTCTCTTGGTGTCGAATGGCCGGGTCAATGCTGAAGATAGCATTGATCGTTCTGGTCGCTGGAGGGTATGGACGCCCTTGATGGCTAGGGCCTGTAGATGGTAAGGCCTTGGCGGGAACCTCTATAACCTCGGGGGCCTTTCCTTTCTGGGTAGTAGTGAATGTTGGAGCCATCTGCATGAACTCCTCGAGCTTGCCCTGATTCGCCAGCTTCTCGAGCAAGATTCTGAGGCCTCGACAGCGGTGGTGCCTGTGCCCATAGTTCCCGTGGAACTCGCAGTAGTCGTTGGGATCCACTCCAGGCGGCGGCGCTGGCCTAGGCCCAGTGGGCCTTATCCAACCCTGCTTGATGGCCGCCGCATAGACCTCGGGGAGTGGTCTAGATAAAAGAAGTTTTGGGGGTTGGATATACCGGGACCGCCCTTCTTCTCGATCACGAGGCCTGGCCATCTGCATTCTCGTGACCGGGGGTTCGACTCCCCGATGTTTCCTTTTGTTCCTGTCCGGTCTCACCACGGAAGCAGCCGCGGGGGAGGTTTCAGCATCCTCTAGGAGCATGAACTGACTGGCCCTAGCCACCAGCTCAGGATAACTCCGAGGTTTGGCCAGTTGTAGGGATTTGGACAAGTCCCCTACCTTGAGCCCTCTCCGAAAGTTGTGCATGGCCACTGCCGGCTCTACGTCTTCAGCCTCAGCCGCAGCGGCGAAGAAGCGATTGGTGTAATCCCGGAGGTTTTCTCTTTCGCCTTGCTTAATGTTGGCGAGGACCATGTCGGACACGACCATATGGGTCCGCCCTATGAAACGGGCGATCAACTCCCACTTCAGATGCTCATAGGAGGAGATGTGACCCCGAGGCAGTTTGATGAACCAGCTGAATGCTGCCCCCTTCAGTGTGTTGGCCAGGACGTGACACCTAGTGGCTTCGTCCGGTCGGCGATATCGGACGGCGGCCTTAAACCCCTGCACATGCTCACGGGGGTCTGTTGCGCCTCTGTAAACCTCCAACCTGGGTGGCCGGAAGTCCTCTAGGATAGGGGCCAAGCGGATGGCATCGAAAAAGGGGGCATTTCCGTCCATCGGCCCGAAGAAGGGATCAGGTCCGTGATGAGGAGTCTGAGCGCCAGGAAAGAGGGGGTCTCTTCCAGCTAGAAATGAAGAAAAAGCAAGTGGGAGAAAAGCAGGTTGTGGTAGTAGACAAGGTGGAAGGGGGTTTTGATGAACCTCCTGGAAACGGAAAGGGCGTATGGGTGGTCTGGAGGAACCAGAAGATTGGAGGGAGAGTGGAGCGGATTGGGGCACTGGCGCAGGGATTCCGGCCACCGCGGGAATGGGAAGGAGCGGAGCCGGGGCTGCTTGAGGTAGCAGAATCACCTCTGGGATCGCCGCAATCGGCGGAGGAGGAGCAGGGACCGCCTCTATTGGCGGTGGGGGAACACGGACCGCCGCGGCCGGCGGGAGAGGAAGTACAGCGCATACTGGTTGAGTTTGCCTGAGGATGACGGCCTGTTGCGCCGTGAGACCGGTAACCATGTCAGTGAGGTTCGCGAGCATCCCCTGGAGCTCTGAAACACGGGTGCCTCTGGAAGAGGAAGCAGATCCGGCGCGTCGCCGGGAAGTGGAAGTTGAGGCCCCGTCATCCGGCGCCCGGACAGAGGGTTCTCCCACATGTATATACGGGCAGCAGAGTTGGTTTTGCGCATTCTGACCACCATCTTTCCAGGTCTCAATGAAAGCACCAGAAGATGCTGACGTAGGATGTGGGGGTCCTAGGAAACACCAAAAGAAAGAGAGTTCCGGGAGACGGTGGCGCGCAAAGGGGTGAGCCTGTTAACAGAGGCTCAAGGAGAAGATTAGTTTTCTAGCATCCAGAGGAACACACCAAGATTTAAGGTAGTTCAGGGAGGAGATCCCCTACGTCCACCGGTCGATCAGTTAAGAGATTCACTGAAATAGGGCTTATACAATGGTTTGTTATGAGGAAGAAGAAGAAGAAGAAGAAGGAAAGCTCCTCAGTTGGGGCTTTGTTACAGGGAGATGAGAAATCTTCTGATCCAGCCTGAGTCCCTCCTTTTTTCCTTTTCCTTTCTCTCCTTTCCCCCTACCTCCTTTGCTGGAACTGTTCAGCGGTACTTTATAGTCGTTGGCTGCGTAGCTTCACCCTGGTTTCCCGGAGGCAGGGCGATGGATGGGCTCTGAGCGCCGCTCACCTGTCGCTGGAGGAGTCCGCAGCTGTACGAGGATGTAGGAATCCTTTAAATGCTGGTACTTTTCTAGGGAAGAGTGCTTGTACGGAAATCGACGGAGTTAGGTGAAGTTTGATTGTGACAGGCGTTACCTCGTACCCTCGTGCCCGGGGTTACGAGGGATTATCCTGGATCGTCGTGGATGATGGTTGGTTGAATCCTCGTGCCCGAGGTTTGACCTGGGTCAAGGGTCCTGCAAAATTGGAAGCTGAATCAGCAAATCAATCAAGTACAGGCCTATCAGGCGCCACGTGTTCGGCCAGGATGCAGCGTAGGAACCACGTGTTAACATCATGAATCCAATTGGAATCAGGTGAATGGACAACTAAGAGGGAAGATATCTCTAGAGAAGCGGCAATTTACTTCACCAACATATTTTCTTCTAGTTGCCCAGATGAATCAGATATTGCTAGGGTGGTCGGAGAAATTACCTACAAATTGTCCCACGAACATGTTCAGAAGCTTGAAGGCCCTTATGAGGCAAGTGATCCAGATAGCATTGAAAAGTATGCAACCTTGGAAGGCCCCTGGTCTGAATGGTTTCCACACTGGTTTCTACCAGGACAATTGGGACAGAATTGAAATAGTTTCAAAGATTTGTATTGATGTGCTTAATGTCAAATCCTCTGCTAGCCCCTTTAATGACACATTTATTGTGCTGATTCTAAAGATAAAAGAACCTCTAGTTATAGCTGATTATAGCCCTATTAATCTAAGCAACGTTATCTATAAGCTTATTTCAAAAACTCTAGCCAACAGACTAAAAAACATCTTCTTTGCTGAACAAAGTACTTTCGTGCCGGGGGCACTCATCACAGATAATATAATTGTTACTTTTGAAATCATGCACAGTATCAAACGAAAACCAGGAGGCAAAAAGTGGCTTCTTGCACTTAAACCAGACACAAGGCATATGATCGAGTGAAATGGAATTTTCTCATGGCTGTGATAACTAAAATGGTATTTCCTAAAAGGGATCATCAAGCCATTCTGGAATTATCTCCTAGGTCGAAGGACAAAATAGACAAGCTGACTTGCATTTTGAAGTAAAAGGAGAATTCCCGGTAAACTCTGGACCTCAAATTATCTTACAAAGGCCTTGGGCTCAACCAGTTGCACTAGCACTCTTCGGTGGAGGAAGCTATGGAGTAACAAGTTGCCTAACAAAGTGATGATTTTCATATGGAGGGTCTACCATAACATTATCCTAACCCGTGATGCACTGGAGAAACAAGATATCACTCTAGACACAAAGATGCCCGTTGTGCTAAAAAGGAAAGGAAAGCATCTTTCACCTATTTTAGCTATGCACAAAGATGAAAGAGATATGGAATCTCTCAACACTTGGGCAATTACTAGCAAAGTTTTCGAGAAGATCACTAAGAGATGTTGGTTGGTTTGTGGCTGGAAGGGTACCTTGTCGAAAGTAACGACATTTGGTGACGCCCTTTAGAGTATATAGAAATCATGAAACCAATTCATTTTTGAAGGCAAAATTGTTTTACCTACTGTTAACACGTGGTTCCTGCGCTGCATCCTGGCCGAACACGTGGCGCCCGACAGGTTTGTACTTGATTGATTGATTTGCTGACTCAGCTTCAGGTCTTGCAGGACTCTTGACCCAGGTCAAACTACGGGCACGAGGGTTCAACCAACCATCGCCCACGACGATCCAGGATCAACCTTCGTAAACCTCGGGCACGAGGGTACGAGGTAACGCCTGTCACAATCAACTTCACCTAACCCCGCCGATCGCCTTACAGACGTTCTTTCCCAGAAGAAGTACCAGCATTAAAAAGGTGTCACCTTCCCGTACGAACGGCAAATCTCTCCAGTGACAGATAAACGGCGCTCGGAGATTGCCCATCACCTTTCCTCCGGAAAACCAGGGAACCTGGGTGAAGCTGCACCATCCCTGCCTACAAATATCGCTGAACAGTTCACAAAAAAAAAGGGGAACTCCTCTATCACCTCTTGTAAAACAGGAGCTTGAGAACAAAAAAAGCTCTCTTTCTCCTGCTTTCTCTCTTTTCCTCTTGTAAGCTTTTTTGTATTAGCCTTCATGGCCACCTCCATCCATTAGTGAAACTTCTTCGCTGATCGACCGGTGGACGTAGGGGATTTTCTCCCTGAACCACCTTAAACCTTTGTTGTTTCTCTGAATGCTCTGAACTGGTTCTCTCCTTGAGCCTCCATTAACAGGTTCACCCATTTGCGCGTCGCCGTCTCCCGGAACTCTCTTTCTCTTCGGTGTTTCCTGGGACCCCCACATCCTACGTCAACATCTTCTGGTGCTTTCATTGAGACTGGGGAAGATGGTGGCCAGAACGCGCAAAACCAACTCTGCTGTCCGCAGTGTGCATGCAGGAGAACCCTCTGTCTGGGCGCCGGACAATGGGGCCTCAACTTCCACTTTCCAGCGACGCACCGGATCTGCCGCCTCTTCCAGAGGCACCAGTATTTCAGAGCTCCAAGGGATGCTCGCAAACCACAATGACATGGTCACCGGCCTCACGGCGCAACAGGCCGTCATCCTCATACAAACTCAGCCAGTCTGTGCAGTACTTCCTCTCCCACCGGTAGCAGCGGTCCCTGTTCCTTGCCCGCCGGTACCGGCGGTCCCTGCTCCTCCTCCGCCGATTGCGGCGATCCCAGAGGCGATTCCATCACCCTCGGAGGCCCTGGCTCTGCTCCTGCCAATTCCCGCGGTGGCCGAAGTCCTTGCACCGGCGCCCCAGGCCGCACCACTCTCCGTCCAATCTTCTGGTTCCTCCAGACCACCCATACGCCCTTTTCGTTTCCAGGAGGTTCATCAAAACCCCCTTCCACCTTGTCCACTACCACAACCCGCTTTCCTCCCACCTGCTTTCCCTCCATTTCTGGCCGGAAGAGACCCCCTCTTTCCTGGCGCTCAGGACCATCATCACGGACCTGATCCCTTCTTTGGGCCGATGGACGGAAATGCCCCCTTTTCCAATGCCATCCGTCTGGCCCCCATCCCAGAAAACTTCCGGCCACCCAGGCTGGAGGTTTACAAGGGCGTGACAGACCCCCGTGAGCATGTGCAGGGGTTCGAGGCCGCTGTCCGGTACCGCCAGCCAGACGAGGCCACGAGGTGTCACCTCTTGGCCAACACACTGAAAGGGGTAGCATTCAGCAAGTTCATCAAGCTGCCCCGAGGCCACATCACCTCCTATAAGCATCTGAAGTGGGAGTTGATCGCCCGTTTCATAGGGCGGACCCGTATGGTCGTGTCCGACATGGTCCTCGCCAACATCAAGCAAGGCGAGAGAGAGAGCCTTCGGGATTACACCAACCGTTTCTTCGCCGCTGCGGCAGAAGCCGAAGATGTAGAGCCTGCAGTGGCCATGCATAACTTCCGGAGAGGGCTCAAGGTAGGGGACTTGTCCAAATCCCTACAGTTGGCCAAACCTCGGAGTTACCTGGAGCTGGTGGCTAGGGCCAGTCAGTTCATGCTCCTAGAGGATGCCGAATCCTCCCCCATAGGTGTTTCCGGGGAGAGAAACAAAAGGAAACATCGGGGTATCGAACTCCCGGTCACGAGGATACAAACGGCCAGAACTCGCGATCGGGATGAGGGAAGGCCCCGGCAAACTCAACCCCCGAAACTTCTTCTATCCAGGCCGCTCCCCGAGGTCTATGCGGCAGCCGTCAAGCAGAGCTGAATAAGGCCCACTGGGCCTAAACCGGCGCCTCCACCTGGAGCGGATCCCAATGACTACTGCGAGTTCCACGGGAATTATGGGCATAGGTTTCACCGATGTCGAGGCCTCAGAATCTTACTCGAGAAGCTACTGAATCAGGGCAAGCTCGAAGAGTTCATGCAGATGGCCCCAACTTTCACAGCAGCCCAGAAAGGAAAAGCCCTCGAGGCTGCTGAAACTCCTACCAAGGCCCTACCACCCGTAGGCCCTAGACAGCAGGGGCGCCCTTATCCTCCGGCTACCAGAACTATCAATGCTATCTTCAGCATTGACCCAACCACTCAGCGCCAAGGAGCAGAAGTTGGCGGCATCTCTGAGCATCATGCCTCATCCATCCCCCTTACGTTCTGCAGTGAAGATCTCCCCCAGCAGGGCAATTTGCATAACGATCCGATCGTGGTCGTTGCCCGCATCGCTGATTTCGATGTACGGCGGGTACTCCTCGACTCTGGGAGCGCCGCCGACATCCTGTTTGAGTCCACCTTCTTGCAGATGAGACTCAAAGAGACTAACCTCCTCCACACAGGGACTACCTTACTCGGTTTCTCTGGTGAAAAGGTCCAACCTCTAGGATTCATTACTCTTCCCGTCTCCTTTGGCGATGACAACGGCCACGCTATGAGCCTGGTCAACTTCGCAGTCATCAGAGCTAAATCAGGCTACAATGCCATCCTGGGGAAGACAACTCTAAACTCCTTCGGGATGGTGATTTCCACGCCCCACCTGTGCGCGAAGTTTCCAACCTCTAGCGGCATTGTTACCATTAGAGGAGACGCAATACAGGCTACCCGCTGCTTTCAGATAGCGGCGCAGCTTGTAGTCGATCAAATGGATCCCAGGGAAACCCAACCGGTCACACCGCAGGAAGGGGTCATCAGCGTAGCCTTAGGAGGTGAAGACTCTTCCAAAATTGTAAATGTTTCATCTTTTCTGAATGAGAAACAGCAGGCAGAGGTTACTGCCTTGCTTTCGAACTACATCGATGTTTTCGCATGGTTTCTTGAAGATGTTACAGGCATGGACAGGGCTGTTTGCGAACACCACTTGAATGTGTCTCAGACCGCAGCCCCCGTTGCGCAAAAGAAGAGAGTAATGGCAGGAGAAAGACAGGACACCATCAAAGAGGAAATCACAAAGCTGCTAAGAGCTGGTTACATCAGGGAGGTGCAATATCCCTGATGGTTAACAAACGTCGTGATGGTGAAAAAGGCCAGTGGGAAGTGGAGAATGTGAGTCGACTTCAGGTCTCTAAATCAGGCCTGCCCTAAAGACACTTACCCTCTTCCCCGTATCAACACGATGGTAGACCGAACCGTCGGGTACGAGGTTATGAGTTTCCTGGATGCCTTCTCCGGGTATCACCAAATCTGGATGGCCAAAGGGGATGAAGAGAAGATAGCTTTTATCACTGACTATGACACCTACTGCTACAGGGTCATGCCCTTTGGTCTCAAAAATACTGGTGCTACCTATCAGCGCATGATTGACGCAGTCTTCAGGAGTTAAAGGGGGAGGAATCTCGAAGCTTATGTAGACGACGTCCTCGTCAAAAGCAGAACCTTAGCAGAGCATCTTGATGATCTAAGGGAAACGCTCGGCACTCTCCGAAGGTACAACCTCAAGCTCAACCCTGCTAAATGTACCTTCGGCGTTGCTTCGGGAAAATTCTTGGGATACTTGGTCTCCGTCAGAGGGATAGAGGCCAATCCCGATAAGATATCAGTCATTCAAAGCATGCCCTCTCCGAAGACGGTAAAGGAGATCCAGAAGCTGGCAGGGCGGATCAACAGTCTAGGCAGATTTATCTCAAAGGCTGGCGATCGATGTTCCCCTTTCTTTCAATGTCTGCGTAATAACAAGAAGGGACAGTGGGACGGCGAGTGCGAAGCTGCCTTTATTGAACTGAAGAAGTACTTAACCTCGGCCCCGATACTAGTAGCGCCAAAGGAAGGTTCGATCTTATCTCTTTATTTGGGAGTATCCGACACTGCAGTCTCGGCGGTCCTCCTAGACAGCGAGAAGGGGACTCAACATCCCATCTTTTACACCAGTCACATCCTCCTAGACATCGAGAGCCGATATCCCACTCTGGAGAAACTTGCTTTGGCCCTCCTCAAAACTGTGGCGGAAGCTGCGGCCCTATTTTCAATCCCATACTATTCATGTTGTCACAGATCAGCCGCTCCTGAAAATACTGCACACTCCCGAGGTTTCAGGAAGATTACTCAAGTGGTCTATCGAACTGGGAGAATATGACATCAGATTTGTTCCGCGAACAGCTATCAAAGCTCAGGCCCTGGCCGACTTCGTCGCTGAGTTCTCTACGACAGAACCACCACCCGTAAAATCTCTGGCAAACCTCTGGTCACTTCATGTTGATGGCGCGTCCGGATCACAATCCCTGGGGGCTGGGATCCTTTTAACCAGCCCAATGGGGGCTACACTCCATCAGGCGGTGACGCTTCAGTTCAAAGTGACGAACAACCAGGCGGAGTACGAGGCCCTCATTGCAGGATTAAACTTCGCGCTTAGCATGGCCGTAAAGCGCATACAGGTGTTCAGAGATTCCCTGCTGGTTGTCAATCAGGTAAACCAGACATTTGAAACAAAGGATGAGGTTCTGAAGAAATATCTGCAATTGGCCAGGTTTTTAATCTCTCTGTTCTAGAATTTCTCCCTGACGCACATACCCCGTGAAGAGAACCAAGTAGCAGACCGGCTCGTAAAAGAGGGGCTTCCCGACCTTCGCCGAACTCAGGTGTTCGAAAGACCTAGTTTCGAATGCACTGAAGTCTCTTCTGAAGGGCAACCACCCTGCTGGATGGACAAGATCCTAGACTATCTGAAGAATGGGATCCAGCCAGACAACAGACAAGAGGCGCAGAAACTAAAACTCACTTGTGCCAAGTACGCCCTCATCGACGGGGTACTTTACAGAAGATCTTATGCTAGACCTCTCACCAAATGTTTAAGGCCAGAGGAGGCTTTGAAGGTTATGAGAGCAGTATACAAAGGGGAATGTGGAACACATGCCCGCGGCAGAAGTCTGGTCATGCGGATCCTGCGCCAGGGTTTCTTCTGGCCCAACATACACAAAGACGCTCAGGTATTCGTGGAGAAGTGCCCTCAGTGCCAGTATTACGCCGACATGCAGAGGCAGCCAGTAGGATATCTCAAGCCTATCAATTCATCTTGGCCCTTCGCCATCTGGGGCTGGATTTTCTAGGCCCAATGCCCACGGCCATGAAGGGCTACAAGTGGATACTAGTTGCGGTCGACTACTTTACAAAGTGGATCGAGGCCAAGCCACTTACTCAGTCCACCGCCCGAAAAGTCGAAAACTTCCTTTGGGCCAACATCGTATGCAGGTATGGCATACCCATGATGATTATCACAGATAATGACACTCTATTCGCCAATCAAAGAATCCATGATTTCTGCGGAGAGTACCAGATCAACCTCAAATACGCCTATGTTTGGCACCCTCATACCAACGGCCAGGCAGAAGCTGCCAACAAGAACATCTTGAACATTCTGAAGAAACGCCTAGACGACGCAAAAGCCCGCTGGCCGGAAGAGTTACCAGGAGCTCTTTGGGCTTACAACACAGCTCCTTCCGAGGTTACCCAAGGGTCGCCCTTCTCCCTCTCGTTCGGGATGGACGCTGTCATACTAGTTGAGCTGGAACACCTCTCCCCCAGAATAGAAGCTGCTGCCGGCTTCGAACCCGAGGCTTTGCAAACTTGGGTGGACGAAAATAATGATTCACGAAGGGTCGACCTGGACCTCCTGAAACAAAGGAGAGAATTGGCCGCGATAAAGCGCCTGGAACACAAACAACGAATAGAGCGGTATTATAACCAGAAGGTTAACCCCAAAGTTTTCGGCAAAGGCGACTTAGTACTCAAGCGACGACTGCTCGCCGGCAGCAATTTAGGGGTTCCCAAGCTTGAGCCAAATTGGGAAGGCCCATACATCGTGCGCGAGGTTGCTGGGCCGAATGCTTACTACCTTATGACTGCGGAAGGTACTCAGATCCCCAGGAGTTGGAGTGGGGATGACCTGAAGAAGTTTTTCGCATAATCTCTTGCTTCTGTCCATCTTGGTATTCTTCATTCGTACAGATTCATCTAAAGGATTCATTTATAGAGGATTCAAATGCCAAATCCTGGTTTTATTCTCGATCTGGATTTCTTTATATTTTGGAAGGCTTCATATTTCCAACATACTCATAGCAAGTGGTCCTTATATACAGAGACACATATATATATACTTCGACCATAGTGTCGATCAAGTATGACCCAACTCAGTCTCAAAGCCTCATGCCCGAGGTTTCAAACCTCGCGCACGATGGTACTCACTAACCTTCATTAATACGGTGATCATCAAGCCTAGTAGTGCCTGGCAGGCGGGGTTTCCTACAAACATCTGGGACCCTTCCGTAAGCCCATCCGGCCAGCGGAAGGTCTGAAGGCCTGCTCGTAACCTTAGGGTTGTTCTTGTTATCAAATCAAGATACAAGTCCCCCCTAAGCAGGGTGCCTTCGCTTCCCACTAGGATAACTGTCATTCCAAGATGGTCAGCCCTTGCCTCAAGTACAAACATCGTACAAGATGTTTCAGACGAACAAGTCCTTTCAGCATTGGGTCAGATAACTCCCCCTAGGCAGGATCTCCACTACTATCATTACTTTTTTTCTGTGCAGATTTACAAAGGAATATCTATAACTCTACCAAAGGGGGTCCTCGAGGTTAATCCTTGCCACAAGTACAAACGTCATACACGGCGTTTTAGGCTCTCAAGCCCTTGTGACCTTGAGACAGATACCTTTCGGGCGAAATCCTCCTGGCTATCAAAATCCCCTTTTCTACATGGACTTCGGAAGTTTCAAGTCAAAATTAAGTTATTCTATATGGATTCCAGGAAATTTCAAAGTCTGGACTTATTTGAGGAAGTTTTAAAATTGAACTTGCGCTATTCTACTTGGCTCAAAAGCTCTATCTTATTAATGGGTTTTTCAGAGCCAGTCAGAACATTTCAAAATCATACTAAGGTACTCATGTATCTCATACACAACAGAACGAACAAGTATGTGATAAAGAAACTTCTTTTTTATTCATTTTCAAAAGTTACAAGAAGGATTACATTGTTTTACAAAGAAACAAGTTAGCCTTCACTAACTCCATCCAAAAGATCAAAAAGCCGATGGATGGTATCATCGGTCAAGTCAAAACCTTCTTTCTTATAAATTGGATCTACGGTCATGCAAGGAAAAGGATCCACTTCTCCAAGATCGACAGCAGTAACCTTGCCTTCTTGGATCAAGGTGGAGACCAATCCTTCCCAGGCCCGCCTGATCCCATCTAACCGTTCCTTCCTGCAAGGTAAACTTGTTTTGTAGGCTTCCACCGCCGCGGCAGAACTGCTCACGACTGCAGCCTCCCTGTCTCCATCGGCTTTGCCCAGCTTCTCCCGCAAAGCCTTATTGTCTGCTTTCAGTGCACTCATCGCAGACTTGTACACTTTGAATTCCTCCTGGAGGGCAGCATGTTTAGAAGACTCTGTCGCCAGTTGGAGCCTTAAAGCTTCAATCTCTGCATTTTTTGCGATGCAGCTGGCCGGTCTGATCTATCATCTGCTCCTCTACCCTCAAGGCCCTGTTCAAAGCTAAGGGCAAACGGGCAAGTACCTATAAAAGGAAGCAAGATCAGCAACTACAAAGAAACGAGCCAGAAGAAGGTTAGAAGGGATCCTTATTGTCGCCACCCAGTTGGTCATCTGGGCGAAGAGGTCTGCTGTGGAGGTCCTCTCAACTGTCTCCTCCAATGCCCTGGTCGCCAATCCCCCCGCCAGGATCAGGCCCAGGTCTCCTCGAACAGGATTAAACAGGTTTGAGGATTGCTCGGAGGAGAGGGTCATTCTCCTTTCCGTTTCTGTCGCGCTCATGACAAACTTCGACCCCTTGCCTGCGAATCTTCCGGTGAAGTTGAGACAGAACGGGGGCTCCACACTCTTCTCCCACTCTCGCCCTTCATCAGGTTCCCCCTCTTTAACACTCTTTCCCTTTTTCAGAGGGGGCTCCAGACTGTTCTCTTTGGAGGGGCCCCTTTTCTTTCTAGGGGTTTCAAGGGAGACCAGAGCCTGGGAAGAAGCGAGCACTACTTCCCTTTCTGGACAGGGCACCTCCACCATTTCTTTTCCTGGGCCACTCTCGGCCGCCTCTTCTTTGCCCCTCTTTTCTCCTATGGTAACCCCCGCGGCACCTTTGGGGATTACCTTAGGCCTGGCCAGTGATGCAGGCTCCTTCCCTTTACCTGCTCCTTCTATCACCTCGGCCAGGCTTTTCTTGTCATCTCCAAAGTCGTCCGGCGAGGACACCACGTCAATAGATATCCCGCCGCAGACAGGCTCTGGAACCTCCACTTCTTCTTCCCCTGCCTCCTCAACAATCTGCTTGCTGAGTTGAGTAGTAGGGGGCTGCCCCCTCCTGGCCCTCTTCATTAGCACTGTTCCAGGAGGGGGAGCAATCTCCTTGAAGATGGTGTACCCCTGCGACTTAGCATACATGGATACATCATTCTTCACCAACCTCAGGAAGTCTATCAGGGGCCAGTTCTTCCCCTTCAACGCTTCCAGGTTCCTCTGGATGGCACCCCCAGCCATCCATTGGACGTCGCCGATGAACTCGATAGGGCAGACCCCAGGCGTCAAGGGGATCCCTAGATCCCCGCCTACGAAGAAGTAGAAATCCCTCCAGTCTGAGTGGGAACTGCTAGCCCCCGAAAACATCGCTTTCCTCGACCTCGACTGCAAAGCCAAACACCCCCCCATACCCTGGCACTGCCATCCAGCTAAACAAATTCCTGAACAACGTCAAACTCCATGCTATCCCCCTGGCTTGCAGAAGCTTTAGGAAGGAATACATATAGGCGATGGCGTTGGGTGAAAGCTGCGCTGGTACAAGTTGGAAGGAGTTCAGAATTTCTTTGAACTTCGGTTGCGCGGCATCATCAGGCTGTATTCTATCTGGGCCCTGTATACACATACCGCCCCTTCAGGGTGACTGTTTGGCCTGACCCTCAAGAGAGGGTTCCCCCTGAACCCTTTGGTGGTGTTGAGTACCTCATATTCCATCATAAGGGACTCCTAGTAGCTGTTGTCCTTCTGGAACTGCTCGGCCAGATCGGCCCACTCAATTTCCCTTCCTCCCATTCGTTCGATCTTCCCTTTCGAGCAGATGGAGCAGGTAATTTTCTCTGAGACTTAGGGTTTGGAAGGAGGACAAAGCTTTCCCTCTAGAGGAGCCGTTTATAGAGGGCGAGTGCGGTCTTTTACCTTCTGACCGCCTGATCTTCTGGATCAGCGTGCGAGTATCATCAGACCGCTCGTTCCTTCTGACAACCCCAGGAACCGAAGCGGCGCGCGGGAATCAAAGCGTCGCACGATTTTCGAAGCGTCATTCCTCTCCATCCCACCATTTTGCCGTCCACGATATTCAAAATCGTGCACGAGGTTTCGAGGAATGGCTATTTCTTTTCCTAGTGTTCGATATTCACACATCGTGCACGAGGGTTCGAGGGATGGCTGTTCTTTTCCTAGTGCTCGGTATTCATATACCATCTCGCACGAGGTTTCGAGGGATGCTATTTCATCTTTTTTACTTAGAATTTTTCTTTACTCTTTAAAATTTTTACCTTCCCTTATGAATTCATATTTTCTTTTCACCAACTTCATGGTATCTGTCTCAAGCACGAAAGAAGAAAAGACAAAGAATTCATTCATAACAAGTTCTTGAAAAAGAAAAATACATTTCATTAATGATAGAATTTATTACAATTTCTCTCTTTGTCCTCACATGTTCCTCTCATGAGTACAGGAAAAACAAAGAAAGATACAAGGCTTCAGAACTTAAACACCTGGTCTGACGAATTCAGACCTCTTAACCAGGGCTCCTCCTCCTTGAGACCAATCTATTACTCTCCTGACCACAGGCAGCAGATATCCCTGGAGACTCTTCTGTTTTCTCACCTCAAGCGATAGTTCCAGCTTCATTAGGGCTATCTACTTAAGAAATGGATCCTTCAAGTGCCTCAAAAGAAGAATCATCTCCTAGCAGGCTAAGGAGCTGGTTGAGGAGGAGGACCCATCACCTCTAGCTCAACTGACGCTCCGCCTACTAACTTCCAGAGGGATCGCGCCAGCCTAGCCACCTGGCTTCCAGAGGAGTCGCAGGGCTTTCTCCTGAGTTCCCGCGCAGAGGAGGCCAACTTCCTCAACCCGTGTAGGACCTTGGGGAAGGAGTCTCATCTGGGCGACAACTCCCATCATTGAAGAACCTGTCTGGCCCCTTAGGACCACAGAAGGAAAGCACCGCAGAGTCCCTGATATTCTCTAGGTTCAAGATACCTACATCAACCAATGTCTGCAGAAGAGCATCAAAGGCAGCCTGATGCTGCGCATGGCGACCCACCGGCGAGGCGCTGACAATTTTCACCGCCCTCTTCACCGCCTCCTCCAGGTCCTCCATGCGTCGCCCTCGCCATCCAGAGCTGTTCTCCACCAAAGCCCGTAGAGAGCAGACTTCAGACTTCAGTAACTCCTCCCGGCGACAAGCTTCAGAGGCCGCCTCTTTCGCCCCTGACAAGGCTTCCCTGGCCTTAGTCACTTCCTCTCTCAACCTCCTCTTCTCCTCCCTCAAAGCCTCCCTATCATTGTCCAAATCTTTTATTCTTTTTTGGAGGTCTTTGACATGGGCAGAGTGGGCCTGGTTCACACCCGCCAGATTGCGGTTGAACTCTCCTCTCGCAATCTCACTTTTATTAGCCCACTCCGCATTAACCTTGGCTAGGGAAGCTAACCTATCCTCTATTTCATACATCTTCCCTAATTGCCCCTTCTGATCGGCCAGAGAGCGCTCTGTAGCTTGAGACAAAGCGCCCTCCAGTTCCCTAACCTCTCGGAGGCAGCGGGCTTCCACGTCCTCCTTGCCCTTCAGAGATTTCATCACCTCCAGAACTTCAGAGGTATTCCTCAAGATCTTCTCCTCCGCCCGCCTTATCTCACTTAGCCGGTCTCCCAGCGTGCTCCAGACCCCCTCGGTACCGAAAGGGGAGCTGGAGACAGCCGGGAGGGCCTCTCCTCTCTTCTTCATCACCTTCTCCACCTCTGACCCTCTAGTACCAGAGGCAGTGAGGAGGGACTCACCCCTCATTTCGACCAACCTTTTTCCCAATAGACCCCTTGACTTTTCGGAAACTATGGCAACATCAGAAGCAAGAATCGAGGTTCTTAGGGGAGTAGGCCTACCAACAACCAGGGATGGCTTCCCCTTACCTTCATCAGAACCCCCGACACCAGGAAGGAGCCGCTCAAACTCTTCATCCTTGAGCATGATTTTCCCCGGTGCCAACTTCTCTCCAGTAGCTGTTTCTCCTACCAATACCACCTCCCTTAACTCCTTAACTTTCAGAGGCGGCTTAACTGGAGAATCAGAGACTGCCACTACTTCTGCTGCTTCAGTACCCGCCGGACCCTGAAGAAGTTCCAACGTCTGCGCTAGGGCAACGGCAACCCTAGCCGTAGGAGCTTCTGCCTCCAAGGGTGCACCTGCCTCCGACATCTTCTTCCCCAGAGGAGCATCTACCGGAGGTGCTCCGGCTCTTTTCTTAGAAAAGTTGGACGCGATCTTCCATTTCCTCTCCGCCATCTCTGTGAAAAGCTCTCACACTATTGCAGAACTCAACAGACAACGAAGGATAGAATGCGAAGCGGCAAACTCCGCCCCCATCTTATCCTTGCAGACCTCGGGCAGCGCGTCCACCTTCGTGACGGTTCGCATTCCAGGACCCATATTAATATTCGCGCCCTGACAATGCGGGGGGCTGATGTTAACACGTGGTTCCTGCGCTGCATCCTGGCCGAACACGTGGCGCCCGACAGGTCTGTACTTGATTGATTGATTTGCTGACTCAGCTTCAAGTCTTGCAGGACTCTTGTCCCAGGTCAAATTACGGACACGAGGGTTCAACCAACCATCGCCCACGATGATCCAGGATCAACCTTCGTAAACCTCGGGCACGAGGGTACGAGGTAACGCCTGTCACAATCAACTTCACCTAACCCCGCCGATCGCCGTACAGATGTTCTTTCCTAGAAGAAGTACCAGCATTAAAAAGATGTCACCTTCCCGTACGAACGGCAAATCTCTCCAGTGACGGATAAACGACGCTCGGAGATCGTCCATCACCTTTCCTCCGGAAAACCAAGGAACCTGGGTGAAGCTGCACCATCCCTGCCTACAAATATCGCTGAACAGTTCACAAAAAAAAAGGGAACTCCTCTATCACCTCTTGTAAAACAGGAGCTTGAGAACAAGAAAAGCTCTCTTTCTCCTGCTTTCTCTCTTTTTCTCTTGTAAGTTTTTTTGTATTAGCCTTCATGGCCACCTCCATCCATTAGTGAAACTTCTTCGCTGATCGACCGGTGGACGTAGGGGATTTTCTCCCTGAACCACCTTAAACCTCTGTGTGTTTCTCTGAATGCTCTGAACTGGTTCTCTCCTTGAGCCTCCATTAACAGGTTCACCCATTTGCGCGCCGCTGTCTCCCGGAACTCTCTTTCTCTTCGGTGTTTCCTAGGACCCCCACATCCTACGTCAACACCGACAAAAACATTGGAGAACACTAGTAGAATCATAGAATACCTGTTGTGTTATTGAGGAGGAGCCACTCCAATTATCAAATCAACTCTCCAAATATTGGAAACCACCAATTGAGGAATGAGCCAAGGCTAATGTGGATGCAATTGTGAGCCAATAGTTTAATCTTTTAAGAGTTGGTGTAATCATTAGAGACCATTTAGGAGTTGTTCTTGTTGTGGCCTCAAGAAAAATCAAGGGGAATTGGTGGGGACGCAAATCAGCATCGAATCGGATGGCTAGGATGACGTCATGTGCTGAATCAAAATTCAAATTCAAATTAATTAGAGCTATTAGAGATTTTCATATTAGCTTTATTTAAATTTGATTTGATTTGATTCAGAGCATATCTGGAAGATTTGAATACTCACCACATTTGGAGCTGATTTTATTTTATTGTAATAGAATTAATTCCATATTTGCTTTTATTTATTTAATATTTTATTTTCTGTATTTAATATTGTATTTTTAAATTTCTACATGGGATCTCTCTATATAAAGAGGTCGCCTTGCATTGTAAAAGATACAGAGTATTTTGATGAATGAAATTATGTTTGAGTTTTCTCATAGCCTAGATCCAAGTTAAGGGGTCGATATTCTGGTGAAGGAAAGGGTAGGGTTAGCCTTTTGTGAGAATCCTCAAATTAGCCTAATTATCCACTTTTCAAAAAAAAAAAAAAAACTTTCTTTTCTTAAGCTAAACAAAAGTCCAGGTCCCTTGATGTAATTTTTCCACCCTAAAATTCATCTCTGTTTCCGGCTCGGGAACCTGCGATCACCCGCCTGCTGCTTCGCTCACGTCGCTCGCATCTCCGTCCTCCAGCCGGCCCGCCGAGCATCGATGAGCGCAGGCGACTCCGTCGCTCCTCCGGTTGCCCCATTCCACCGCCGGCTATGCCCCTCGCCGCACGCCTGCCTGCTTGCCGCCCGCGCGCCGCTCGAAGCGCTCGCCCGAGCGCAGCCCGCTCGCGCCCGCCTGAGCACACCCGCCTGTTAGCACGCGCACGAGCCCGTCTGCCCGCGCTCGCGCGCCTCTCCAACTCCGGCTCTGCCTTCCGGCAGCCCGTCGGCCACCGGCGAGCGTCGACGACGCAAGCACGCCCACCCGAGTGTCGCCCGCATGCCCATCCGAGCGTCGCCTGCGTGCCCACCCGAGCGCCGCCGCCCTCCCGCCTCCGCCCTGTCCTCCCGGCAGCCCGCCTGCCACCGGTGAGCGTCGACGACGCACGCGCGCCCGCCCGAGCTCCACCCGCGTGCCCGCCCAAGCGCCGCCTGCGCCCGCCCGTGCTCGCACGCACGCCCGACCACCTTCCCGCTTGCGCCTGCCCGCACGCACTCGCCAGCCCGCGCGCCCATCTGCGCGCCTGCCCACGCACCTGCCTGCGATCGCTCGCGATGGTAAATTCTTTTCTGAACCTCACTAAGCTGATTATTTGATTTCAATGCAAATTATTCACTTGACTTAGATTATTTATTTGACTCTAATTATGTGACCCGATATTTCTTATGTGTTAATTACTGTTGAATTTAATTATGAGACGTCTATCCTAAATTCCTGAACCTCAGATCTGATTTATTGAATTTAAATTGACGCCCTAATCTAAATTGATAAATTTAATTTAATTTTAAAATATCTTAATTTACGAGATTCAAAAATCTTATTTATCATATAATTTATCTAAAAAATATGTTTTTCTTAATTAAAATAATTTACTAATCAATTTTACTGAATATAAATATAAAATATCATTAGCATCTTTTTCCGTCTGCATGCATCAGGGAACTTCTTACCACACATTGCAGAATGCTTAGCTGTCAAGAATGGCGCCCATCTACTCAAAAAATGTAGCTTTCAACAATGGATTGTAGAATCAAATGAGTGAAATGTAGTAAGATCAATAAATGAACCGACACTTTTTGCTGTCGAGATATGAGCCAAGTAATACAAGATTGCATCAGCCACTGCCCCGATGTGTGAACCAGACTGCTCATCTCCTAGTTGAGAATGCATTAGAATCTCCTATCCATGAGCTGTGGATTTCTGTTCTCTCTCTTCTCTGCCCTATGATTTACTCTGAAATTGTTGTTTATTAGCAATCTTTTTATTGTACTTATTTTGTTGTTTAATGAATATGCTCATTTTTTTTTAAAAAAAGAAATGCATTTCTTGTCTTGGAATTATATAAAGAAAGCCAGAGAACGAGTGCGTACGGTCATTCAACAATAGTCCGCATCCAATCGCTGCGATATACAGATCAATAACGACAGATTTTAGAAAAGTAAGAATGGTTGTTCAGTTAGTTTGCTCTAACACGACAGCCTCAGCTACAGCCACAAGATCAGTCTTTGTTTCATTTTCTTCTTCCTTCTCCCCTTCTCGCTCTTCAGCCAACTTCTTCCGGTGCAACTCCTCAGCGGCCTGCATGGCAGCACGTTGTTCTGCCTGCAATCGCTGCATCTCTTGCTCTTGTTGTTGCCTCTCAAACCACGTATCAGCATCCGCCCAAACTGGATCAAACATTAAATTAGCAACAAGTTAAAATTCCCTTTAAAAACCTATAATGGCTGCATCCTCTTCCAAGAAACTATTACAGCGAATGGCCAGCCCTCGGCAACATCAAGAGAAAAAATTCCATTGATGCTGCTGAGTCCAAACTCCATCTTAAAATTTTCAGAATATTTGCATAAGGCCTTCATAATTCACAAGAAATTAGATAGGAGAATTTGACGAGGAAAACTCATGGATTAAGGCATCATAGTTCAATAAAATATGCAGTTTTTCTTCTTGTACAACAAAATGTTAAAGCATATATATGAAATATGACGGGCATAAATATAAGGACGATGCAAGAAATGTGGGCTTTAGTAGCTTGCAGCATTACCTATGAGCACAAGGATTTTTACAAGACCACCATAAAATAAAGGTAAATAAAAAAAGGGCATTCAGTAGCATGATTAAGAAAGAGTTAAGATTAACCCCCCCCCCCAAAACTTACTTACCTCTTCAGTTAATCTTTTTAGGAGTCGATGAAAATTAAAAAACAAAATGATTTTATTGTCTTTTATTGACAGAATATTTGACTAAACAAATTTGGTCTGGCTCATGTGATTTAGATGTAAACGCTATTCTAATGTAAATATTATTTAGATTTTTATGTTATCAGTTAATTATCTTTTATTTGATTCAATATCATTATTTTATCGATTAATTTCAATGACTAATGGAATTCAAAGACCTAAAGGCGATTTATCAATGCAAAATATGTGTCCAGTAGCTTCTTCTCCATCCAAAGATCCTTGATAATCTTCTTTCACCCTTATTCTGACTTCCCCCACTTCTCTGCAATCATTGGTTTGTTTGTTTGCTTGCATATGAGTTAACATCTAGTCATCACCTAATTTTGAATCACATTTACAAGTCATTTTATAGTGCTAAATTGATAATTGTTTTGAAATGTTATCAAAACATGTGATTAAATAAATAATTAATTGACACAATTGTTAGCACCGGTATAAATAATGACATACAACCAGCGTGACAACAATTACATCACACCATAAGATGCTGGATAGTAATATGATATCGCCATTTAACGTTTCGGAGAAATGCACTCAGGCGTCTAAATTGGAATACATCATTCCTAGTGAATAAATGAAAAGTAAACCAGATGTCAAGGCCTCGATATTAACTCATAGGGCAGAGGCATTTCGCATGATTTAATTTAAGTATTTCTTAACCCAATAAATAAAGCAATATGCATAAATATATAGTGGAACCCATCAAGAAAATCAGGTAATGAAAACGTAAAAGAAACGAGGTCAATTAACATTGAAGGGCACTGGCAGGACCAGCGATATTAACATGTGAATGCCAGCATTAACTTCATTGAACCATCGCAACCCATCCTACAGGTCATTAAGGCAAAAAATGGATCTCTTCCCACTAACTCTATCACCTGATGATGGACAGCGTTTAAGAAAATATGTGTCAACTCTAGTGCTTTTGTAAGCGAGCATTTCAATAGAGAAGAAGATTTCTATTCTGCAGCTATCAAACGCTCTCTCTCTCTCTCTCTCTCTCACACGCACACACACACACTGTTATTTTTTTGTTAAAAAAAAGCTTTCTTTTTAATGAGGATCCCGTAAAACATGCGCTGCCTTCTCATCAGACCAAAAATCAAAAGCAGGTGAAAAGTAAAGGAAACACGCAACAATGAACCAAAACCGCAAGTTAAGTTATGATAGCGGCGGATTTCTGAAAAGAAGTAAAAGATCAAACGGCTTTGAAAAGTGAAAACAAAAGGGGCAAGGGGACTCACTAGGTTGCGCTGCCCACCCCTGCTCGCCGCCCTTGATGCGTTCTGGAAGGGCGTAATTGACGGTAAGGACGCGGCCATAGAGCTCGGCACCATCCATGTTGTCCATGGCAGCGGCCGCATCCTCACGCTCTAGGAACGTGACGAAGCCAAAGGATCGGTGCTTCTGCGTAGCCTGGTCGAGCGGCGTCTTCACATCCTTGATGTCTCCAAACGGAATGAAGGCCGAGTGTAAGATAGACTCATTTACCTCCTCTGCCAACCCACCTTCATTAATCCCGCCGCCGCCAAAGCCGCAAACAAACCCTAATTAGATCGGTCGGTAGAAAGAAAGCCAGAGCAAAGTTTGATTGGAAGTGAAGAAAACCCTAAAAAAATCGTCGGACGCCTTACCAACATAGAGGGTATTCTTCTGGACCTGCAGGTTCATGGCTTCTCGCAACAGAAAGCCACGATCAGAAGAAGAATATCCTTCTCGGATGCAAGACGGCCACAGCTAAAATCTCCTTTTTGTGCAGCAAGAGAGATTACGCGGAGTGCTATTAAACAAACAATAAAAAAAAATTACACTCCAAAGCAAAAAATAAAAATAAAAAATAAAAATTCACGGACATAATATTAGACTATTTAGTTGGGTAATAATTTTTTCAGTAATTTTCCAAAAACAAAAACTTTTTAATTTTACTGAGATGATATTGAAGAAAAAAATACACGGACCAAAGGTGATACATAACAGACAATACAAAAGATCAGAATAATTAGAGATCGATTGGTATGAGAAAACGAGATATTTATTTTGAATCAGAGAGTATTTATACATTTCTCAAGGTATCACTCAAGAAAGAAATATTTAGATTTAGTATTAAAAAAAACTAAAACCAAAATATATTGAACATTTTGAAATAATGCAATAAATTAGGATGCCAGCATATGAGTTCGCCTTGCATTTGAAGTTAGCAAGCATTCACAATGTATTTCATATTTCATCATTAAGAAACTTTGTACTAAATTCAAACCATATATTGAAATATGAATCGTTGAGTCTTCAACCTGATTTGTCATATGAAGAGAAGCCTATTAAAATTTTAGATCAAAAGAAAAAAAGTACTGTAAAAGCACACAATACTAGTGCTAAAGATTTTATAGAGAAATCACAAAGCGAAGAAGTTACATGGGAGATAGAATAATTTATGCAATATAAATATCTGCATCAATTTGAAATATCAAGTATGTGCAAAATTTGGGGACCAAATTTCTTAACGAGGAGTCGATGTAACACCCGACTAAAAATCTTTTATTTCTACATCTCTAACATAATAATTATTGAGAAAATTGTGTATTTTTTCAAATTCTTCATTGCAATTTTCTTTTTAAGGGATGATACTATTAAATGTAATCTTGATTATTAAATATATCAAAATCCCTAGTTATAATTTTCCATCCTAATCCATTTAATTCATTATTTATTCCACCGACTATAGGATAAGGGACTTGTTTATAATTATTTCATCTTTCATGACCTAATAGAAAGAAATAATTTGTAAACTCTTTGGTTGTAATTTTTTATTTATAAAATATTAACAACTTATTTTTTAGCATATTTAAGTCAACCGAGCAACACTCTAACCTTGGCCAACCATCTAAATTAACAAATTTGATTTATTATCACCTCTCATCCAAATGACTATATAAACCCTCCTCCTCTTTCGTTTATATTCACCCAAAAATTGATTTCTCTTATCTTGATATATATATTTGTGAAGACGAGTAAGCAATAGAGGAGGACCGAGTACTTGACATGCTTAGTAGTTAAATGATTATATTTTTTTTAATAAATTTAAGATAAATTATAAGTAGGTCTCTATTGTTTGATCATATGTACAAGTAAGTCCAATTTTTTAAAAATTATTCAAATTGGTCCATTAGTTTCAGGTAATGTACAACTAGATCTAAAATTTAATTTTTACAATAAAAAATGTATGAAATGATATTTTTCCCTTAAAATTCTCTCTCTCTCTCTCTCACTCTTTTGAGGAGTGAGGCAGCGGCAATGGGAGAAATGTGTTGCTGGTTCTCTCTCTCTCTCTCTTTTGTCACTTGCTACCAGCGCCGGCACTAGCCCCGCCGCAGCTCCTAGGATCCTCCATCTACATTCTTCACATTGTTATTTTCTGCCAATTCGGACTCCAAAGCAAGATGGCGATGATTTTGTATTATACCGTCGATGCCGCTGGAGGCGCTGGCAAGGGGAAGAACATGAGCGATTTTCTCTCTTCTCTCTCTCTGCGGTAACCAGATCTCGGCCACCCATTTCCCCCATTCCCGCTGCTTGACTCCTGAGAAGAGAGAGAGAGAACTCAGCAACCCATTTCCCCTATTGTTGTTGCCTCACTCCTCAGAAAAAAGAGAGAGAGATAAAGAGAATTTTAAGGGTAAAAATGTTATTTCATATATTTTCTTGCTGTCAAAACTAAATTTTAGGCCTAGTTGCACATTACCTGAAACTAATGGATCAATTTGAGCAATTTTCAAAAAATTGAACCTACTTGCACATACGATCAAATAATAAGGACCTACTTACAATTTATCCATGAATTTATTTTTAAATTTGATAGTTTTACCTGTGATATAAATTACTTCATACTTACATGAAACTAAATTATATTCAATATTTAAAAATTTTAAAATTATATTTGTAATTAAGTTTCTCTAGATATTATATTAATTTATTGTTCAAAATTTGAATAGTCATAAAATTTAATCATTTATAAAGAAGGTTGGATAAATAAATATTTCAATTGCCAACATAAGCCAAAAAATTATCATAAGCTATTCATTGTTATATTGGATGGACAACCGGCTATAATAAAGGTAAATAATATAAATTATTATAAACTTATAAATTAAAAATCATATTTTATAAAAATTTACCCTATAATTTACTATACAACTTAAGTATTGGATAAATATGCAGATAAATGAATATTTCACAACGCTATGTAAATAAAAACAAAACTTCATCTAAAATATTATATTGCTGCAAAATTATAATTTAAGACTTTACTGTTATAGATACCTAATAAATGAAAATTATATAAGGGATTAATGTAAATTTCATATACCTGAAGACTCATATTTTGTAAGCAAAATTTTGTATTAAACACTATTTATTATTTAAGGATAAACCAATTATAAAATTTAATCGTACATATAAAATTTACTTTTGAAATAAATAAATTAAGGGAGATTTGGTTCAATGTTATCTCGGTGTTATGCCATGTTATTTAGAGAAAATAATTATTTGATTAGGGGGGCGTTTGGTTCGTTGTTATTTTGATTTTATGTTTAGATGTCATCTTTTGACTAATAATTTTATAGTCTAATAGAAAATTATTTATAAATATCATTAAACCAAACAATTGCTTTCTCTAAATAATATAACATAATATCAAGATAACATTAAACTAAATGAGGCCTTAATGATATTTATAAATCACCTTCTATAAAATTATAAAATTATTAATTAAAAAATGACATATAAATGTCATGATATCTAGATTATGTGACATAACGCTAAGATAACAACGAACCAAATACCCCTTAAATTAAATTTATGTATATACATTTTGTATCTCTCTTGAACTTTTATTTAGGAGCAACATTTATATCCTCTTAGTAGTATTTAAATTATTAATTACAAGTAGCCTTTTGTGTATATGTGGCAATTTTAATTTTTTTATCAAAATCTTAATTTTTGGAAGCTAAGGCTTTAGATGTCTTAGCAACATATAAAGATTTGCCTCATGTCATTTATGCGATTTTTGTTTAATTTTGCTTGACTTTGATCTGTTCTAAACTACTAGTTCTTATACTCAACATTATTCAATGAACTATATTATTTTGAAATTGCTAATACACTTTCTAATGTGAATGAATCTATTCATACTATAACAAGATCTACTTGAATTCATCCCTTGAACTCCTCTTGTTATCATTATTATACTATCATTATTCATCAAGGTAATTATTTACTAATTATAATTAGTTAATTTTTTATTTAATGATCTTAAATTTTAAGAAGAAAAATCAAGAATAGAATATAACTGCTTAAGACTATAAGTGTTGTGCCTTAGCTCTTTATTTTTATAATTTTAAATTTTTTTTTGTATTTCAATCTAATGTATTTATATTAAGATCTTACTTAATGTTGACGTAGCACGTGGGGGTCCCAGGAAACACCAAAGTGAGAGAGTCCTGAGAGACGGCGGCGCGTAAAAAAGGGGGGGGGGGGGGGGAAGCTTGTTAATGAAAGCTTAAGGAGGAGACTAGTTCAGAGCAACCAGAGAAGCACACCTAGATTTAATGTGGTTCGGGGAGGAAATCCCTTACGTCCACCGGTCGATCAGCAAAGATATTCACTAATAGGAAAAAGGTAGCCCTGAAGGCTTGTACAATGCTTTCTTAGAGAAAAGAAGAAGAAGAAAGGGGAGCTCCTCAATTGGGGCTCTGATACAGTGAGAATTGTCCTAGAGAGAGAGAGTTCTCTATCGTTCTTGGTTACCAGTTGCTGACTTCCTTTGGAGAATTGTTTAGCGGTATTTATAGATGTTTGGAGTGTGTAGCTTCACCCAGGTTTCCCGGTAAAATAGGTGATGGGTAAGCTCTGGAGCCCCCGCCGTTCGCCTGTCACTCGAGAGACCTAAAATTGTGAAAGGAAGGTGATAGCATTTAATACTAGTACCTTTTCTGGGGATTCGTAACTGTTGGGGCATACAGATTCTTGGTTTGCGGATCTTGGGAATAGGCGCCTTGTACGGGGAACGGCGTGGTAGGTGGGGCTGATTGTGACAGGCGTACTTTGTAACCTCGTGCCCGATGCTACAGGGAAGATCTTGGAATATTGTGAACGAGGCTAGCTTGAACCCTCGTGGCCGGGGTTTGACCTGGTCAAAAGTCCTGCAAAACCTAGAGCTGAGTCAGCAAATCAATCAGTCAAGTGGAGGCCAGCCAGGCGCCACGTGTTCGGTCAGGATGCAGCGCAGGAACCACGTGTTAACATCAGCCCCCCGCATTGTCAGGGCGCGAATATTAATATGGCTCCTGGAATGCGAACCGTCGTGAGGGTGGACGCGCTGCCCAAGGCTTGCAAGGATAAGATGGGGGCGGCGCCCGCCGATTTGTATTCTTGCATTTCCACTCTGAAGCTTCCCCTGTAAGAAAAAATTACACTCTGGATGGCGAGGACGACGTAAGGAGGATCTGGAAGAAGCGGTGAGGAGGGCGGTGAAGATTGTCAGTGCCTCACCGATGGGTCACCATGTGAAGAGCCAGGCCGCTTTTGATGCTCTCCTGCAGACATTGGCTGATGTAAGTATCTTGAATCAGGAGAACATCAGAGACCCAACGGTTCTTCTCTTTTGTGGTCCTAAGGGGCCAGACAAGTTCTTTGACGCTGGGAGCCACTCCCCAGAGGAGATTCCTCCACCAAGGTCCTACGCAGGCTGGGGGCATCAGCCAGCCCCCCCCCCCGAAGGAGCCATGAGGAAGGTCAGACTACTCCTCTCGAGGCCAGATGGATGGGACGGGTACCGTCTCCCCAAGTCCGGCAGCGGGACCAGTCAGGGAGCCAGAAGTGACGGGTCCTCCTCCTCAACCAACTTCTCAGCCTGATAAGGGAATCTTCTCCCTCTGCAGCACTTGAAAGATCCATTTTTCGGATGGACAACCTCAATGAAGCTAGAACTATCGCCTGAGGCGTGGAAGCTGAGGAGTCCCCAGGGATATCTGTTGCTTGTGGTCAGGAGAGTTATAGCTTGGTCTCAAAGAGGAGGGGTTCTGGGCCCAGGAGATCAAGGTTACTGTCCTAGGTGTCTAAGTTCTGAAGCCTTGTATTTTTCTTTGTTTCTTCCTGTACTCATGAGAGAAACATGTGAGGACAAAGATAAATTTGTAACAAATTTTATCATCAATGAAAATGTATCTTTCCTTTTCAAAGACTTGCGAATGAATTCTTTTGTATGTTTTTTCTTTCGTGTTTGAGACAGGTACCACGAAGTTGGTGAAAAGAGAACATGAATTCATTAGTGAAAGTAAAAACTTAGTAAATGAATCAAGAAAGATCTCTAAGTAACAAAATGAAATAGCTATCCCTGCGCACGATACTAGAGTATCGGACATAAGGAAGAAAATGACCATCTCTTGAACCTTCGTACACGATGGTAGGATCTAGGTCATAAGGGAGAAAATAACCATCCCTCGACACCTCGTGCACGATGGTAGGATCTAGGTCATAAGGGAGAAAATGACCATCCCTCGACACCTCGTGCACGATGTGGGAATATCGTGTGGACGATATACGACGGAACGGGGAGAAGCGACGCTTGGGAAACCGTGCGTTGTTTCGAGACCTGTGCGTCTCCTCGATTCCTGAAATTGTCAAGGAGTACGGGCGGTCTGATTGCTTCTGCGCTCTGATCAAGGAGATCAGACGGCCAGGAGACGAAAAGGGTACAGCCGTTCTCCTTTTAAGAATGAGAACTTGCTTGAAGGGCAGCTGATGCGCCCTTTCATCCCCTTAAACCCTAAGACAGAAAAAGAGAGAGCTTCGCCCTTCTTTTTAGCGAATCTTGACCATGGGAGGAGGAGATATCGAGTGGGCTGAGTTAGCCACCCAGTTCTACAAGGATTTCAGCTATCAGGAATCTCTCCTGATGGAGCACGAGGTACTCAACACCACCAGGGGTTTCAGAGGAAATCCCAACCTGACGATTATGCCCCCTTCCGCCGATCTTCGACCGAACCGTCCCCCCCAAGGAGCCGTCTGCGTTTACCATGCTCAGGTGTAGTACGGTTTGATGTTGCCGACGCAGCTGGAGTTTAGGGAGATTCTGAACTCTTTTCAACTTGTTCCTGCACAGCTTTCGCCCAACGCCATAGCTTACGTGTATTCCTTCTTGAAGCTGTTACAAGCTCTAGGGATACCGTGGACTCTAACGCTGTTCAGGAGTTTGTTCAGTTGGATGACGGTGCCTGGGTACGGCGGGTGTCTAACCCTTCGATCGAAGACGAGGAAGGCAATGTTCTCGGGAGCGAGTAGCTCCCACTCTGACTGGAGGGATTACTACTTCTTTGTTGGAGGTGACTTGGGAATCCCTCTGACGCCTGGGGTGTGCCCTCCTGAATTCTCTGGGGATGTGAAGTGGGTGTTAGGGCAGGAAACCCTGAGGAATCTAGAGAAGTTCAAGGGGCAGAGCTGGCCTTTGAAGGATTTTCTAAGGCATGTAAAGAATGATGTCTCTTTACATGCCAAGGCACTGGGGTATAGCGTTTTGAAAGAAGTTACCCCCCCTTCAGGTGTAGTTACGATGAAGAGGGCCAGGAGGGGGCACCCAGCCACCCAACTCAGCAGAGAAGTAGCCGCGGAAGGGGGAGGAGAAGAAATAAGGGTTCCAGAGCCGGTCTGCGGCGGAGCCGTCGTCGATGTGGTGTCCTCTCCTGATGACACTGCAGACGACAAGAAAACATTGACTGAGCTGGGTTATACGGGGAAAGGTAAGGAACCCATGCCAGCTGCCAAACCCCAGGCAACCCCCAAAGGTAACACAAGGGTTGTCATAGGGGAGAAGAAGGAAGGAGATAAGGCCGTCGGAGGCCAAGAAAAGGAGAAGGCGGAGGGACTATGTCTGGCACTGGTCCCACTGGAGGTTCATGGAGAAAAAAGGGATTCCTCCAGGAACATGGAATCTGAGCCCCCACAAAAGAAGGCGAGGAGTGCAGAGGGGTGGGGCTTCGCTGCCGGGGAAGAGCATGACTGACAGCGAAGTGTAGAGCCCCCTTACAGCACCAATTTCAGTGGAGTCTTCGGGGACATAGGTGTGAGTTGGCGGTGAGGACGACAGGGGTTGATCAAAGAATGTCAGTCCTCACCGTGCCAGCTGAGAATAAGGGTCAAACTTATCGAGGGGAGATAGGTCTGGCCCTAGGGAGTGGTCTGGTGGCCCAAGATATGGAGGAGAAGATGGAAGCAACCTCCATTCCAGAACTGTATTCGGGAATGGCCAACAGGATCACCACGGTGAGGATTTCTTTCCATGTTTTCTTATCCGCTTTAACCCTGTGTGCTGATTTGTTTTGTGCTCGCTTGTAGGTTCTTGCTCGCTTGCCTTTGGCGCTGAACAAGGCTCTGAGGACCGAGGAGCAGGTGCTGGAGCAGGGGTCTCAGCTTCATTAGAAGGATGAAGAGATAGAGGCCCTGAGGACTGAGCTCGGGGTAAAGTCTTCAGAGCTTGACGCCGTCGAGGGGGAAAAGGCCAAGCTGCTTGAAGAGAAGAATAAGCTGCAAGAGGAGAAGGCCAAGTTGCAGGAGGAACTTGCATCTCATCAGTCTGCCTTGGCTGTTGCGGAGGCTAACAATAAAGTTCTGCAGGGGAAGCTTGCTGAAGCCGTTCATCCGCAAGAAACCCTTGTCGCCGAGAAGTCCAAGGGTGCTGTGGAGACCTACAAGACTAGTCTTCCCTGTAGGAAATTAAGGTTAGAAGGGATCAGGCGGTCATGGGAGGGACTGGCCTCCGCTTTGGTTCAAGCGGGGAAGATTACCGCCGCTGAACTTGAAGAAGTGGATCCTTTCCCTTGCATGGCCACCGCTCCTACTTACAAGAAAGAAGGTTTCGACCTATCTGACGAGATTATCCATCGAGTATTCAGACTCTTGGATAGGGCCGACAGAGGGTAGCTTATTTTCCTTGTAAGAGCAATGGTTCTGTAATTTGTAATTTTATTTTTGACAGTAATAATAGAAAGAGTTTGTCTTCCATATCTGTTTTATTTTGATGTGTATGTTATGAACATGTACCTTTGTATGAAATTAAGGTGTTCTAACTGGTTTTGAGAAAACCCCTTGATAAAATAATAAAGAGTTTCTGAACCATGCAATAGCTGAGTTTAGAACGTCTTGACTGTAGCCTCCTGGCAAGATAATAAGGAACTTTTGAACCATATAGTAGCTGAGTTCAAGTCTGGAATGTTCTGAAACCCACATAGGGGATAATGATAACATGAAGGATTTTGCCCAAGAGGGTTTATATGACCCAATGCCAAAATGACTTTCGTCTGAAACATCATGTACGATGTTTGTACTTAAGGCAAGGGCTGACCTCGGGGATTCCATTTATCGGGGTGGTAGATACTTCTTGGTACACCTGCACGGGGAAGAACTAATAATAATAGTAGTGGAGATCCTGCCTGGGGGGAGTTATCTGACCCAATGCCAAAAGGACTTGAGCGTCTGAAACATTGTGTACGATGTTTGTACTTAAGGCAAGGGCTGACCCTCTTGGTATGACGGATATCCTAGTGGGAAGCGAAGGCACCCTGCTTAGGGGGGACTTGTATCGTAAGTCAATACCAGGGACTGCCCTAAGATTACGAGCAGGCCTTCAGACCTTCCGCTGGCCAGATGGGCTTATGGAAGGGTCCCAGATGTTTGTAGGAAACCCCGCCTGCCAAGCTCAACTAGGCTTGGTGATCACCGTAGAGCGAAGGTTAGCTGTGAGCTCATCGTGCTCAAGGTTCGAAACCTTGGGCACGATGGCCGAGTTTTGAGTTCTGAGATCATACCTGAGCGACGCTAAGATCGATATATGCATATACATATCCCAGTGCATAGGGCTCATTGCCACGAGAGCATTGGAGACATGAACTTTAGAACAATATAAAGAAGTCAAGATGTTCAGGGAATAACCCCAGAATTTGATGATTGAATTCTGAATAACATAGAGCGCTAGAATGATTTGTTCGTAAGAGACTATGCGTAGAATTTCTTCAAGTCGTCCCTACTCCAACTCCTGGGGATTTGAGTGTCTTCAAAAGTCATGAGGTAGTAAGCATTTGGCCCAGCGACCTCGCATATGATGTAAGGACCTTCCCAATTTGGCTCAAGCTTGGGAACCCCTAAATTGCTGCCAGCGAGGAGCCGCCGCTTGAGGACTAAATCTCCCTGACTGAAAGTTCTGAGGTTAACCTTCCGGTTGTAATATCGTTCCACTCGTCGCTTATGCTCCAGGCGTTTTAACGCTGCCAACTCCCTTTTTTGCTCTAAGAGATCCAGGTCGACCCTTCGTGAATCATTATTTTCATTTGCCCATGTTTGCAAAGTCTCGGGCTCGAAGTTGGCTGCAGTTTCTACTCTGGGGGAGAGGTGTTCCAGCTCAACTGGTATGACAGCATCCATCCCGAACGAGAGGGAGAAAGGGGATTCTTGAGTAACTTCGGAAGGAGCCGTATTGTACGCCCAGAAGGCACTAGGTAGTTCTTCCGGCCAACGGGTTTTGGCGTCATCTAAGCGCTTCTTCAAGATGTTCAGTATGTTCTTGTTGGCAGCTTCTGCCTACCCGTTGGTATGAGGGTGCCATACGGAAGCGTATTTGAGATTAATCTGGTGCTCTCCGCAGAAATCATGGATTTTCTGATTGGCAAAAGGAGTGCTATTATCTGTGATAATTACCATGGGTATGCCATACCTGCAGATGATGTTTGCCCAGAGAAAGTTCTCGACGTTTTGAGCAGTAGGCTGAGTAAGTGGCTTGGCTTCAATCCATTTTGTGAAGTAGTGCACTGCAACTAGGATCCACTTATAGCCTTTCATGGCTGTAGGCATAGGGCCTAGGAAATCCAGCCCCCAAATAGCGAAGGGCCAAGATGAGTTAATAGGCTTAAGGTAACCTGCAGGCTGCCTTTGCATGTCAGCGTAGTATTGGCATTGAGAGCACTTCTCCACAAATACTTGAGCATCCTTGTGAATATTGGGCCAAAAAAAAAATCCTTGTGAATATTGGGCCAAAAGAATCCTTGACGTAGGATCCGCATAACCAGGCTTCTGCCGCGGGCGTGTCCCGCATTCCCCTTGGTGTACTGCTTCCATGACCTTTAGGGCATCTTCTGGCCTTAGGCACTTGGTAAAGGGTTTGGCATAGGATCTCCTGTAGAGCTCTCCGTCGACGAGGGCATACTTGGCACAAATAAGCTTTAACTTCTGTGCCTCCTGTCGGTTGTCCGGTTGCACCCCATTCTTCAGGTAGTCTATGATTTTGTCCATCCAGCAGGGTGGTGCTTTTTCAGAAGAAACCTCGGCGCATTCGAAACTAGGCCTTTCGAACACCTGAGTCCGGCGGAGGTCAGGAAGCCCCTCTTTCGCGAGTCGGTCTGCCACCTGGTTCTCTTCCCGAGGTATGTGTGTCAGGGAGAAATCCTCGAATAGAGAGATCAAGGACTTGGCCAGTTGCAGATATTTCTTCAAAACCTCGTCCTTTGTTTCAAATGTCTGGTTCACCTGATTGACGACCAGCAGGGAATCACTGAATACTTGTATGCGCTTTACGGCCATGCTAAGCGCGAAGTTTA
>KZ451888.1:0-99409 GCA_002786265.1 Apostasia shenzhenica | reverse complement strand
CGCTTTACGGCCATGCTAAGCGCGAAGTTTAATCCAGCAATGAGGGCTTCATACTTTGCCTGGTTGTTTGTTGCCTTGAACTGAAGCATTACAGCCTGATGCAGTGTAGCCCCCATTGGGCTGGTTAAGAGGATTCCAGCCCCCTGGGATTGTGATCCGGATGCACCACGACATGAAGTGACCAGAGGTTTGCTGGAGATTTGATGGGCGGTGGTTCCGACGTAGAAGACTCAACGACAAAGTCGGCCAGGGTTCGTGGAACAAATCTGATGTCGTACTCTCTCAGTTCGATAGACCACTTGAGTAATCTTCCTGAAACCTCGGGAGTATGCAATATCTTTAGGAGCGGTTGGTCTGTGACAACCTGCATAGTATGGGATTGAAAGTAAGGCCGTAGCTTCCTTGCAGTCGTTAGGAGAGCCAGAGCGAGCTTCTCTAGGGCGGGGTATCGAATTTCAGTATCCAAGAGTATGTGACTGGTATAGAAGATATGATGCTGTACTCCATTCTTGTTGTCAAGGAGGACTGCCGAAACTGCAGTATCGGAAACCCCCAAATAAAGAGAGAGGATAGTACCTTCTTTTGGTGCTACTAGTATCGGGGCCGATGTAAGATACTTTTTCAGTTCAATAAAGGCAGCTTCACACTCGCTGTTCCATTGCCCTTTCTTGTTATTGCGCAAACACCGAAAGAAAGGGGAACACCGATCGCCGGCTTTCGAGATAAATCTGCCCAAACTGTTGATCCGTCCTGCCAGCTTCTGGATCTCTTTTACCGTCTTCGGAGAGGGCATGCTCAGAATAGCTGATATTTTGTCGGGATTGGCCTCTATCCCTCTGACAGAGACCAGATATCCCAAGAATTTTCCTGAAGCCGCACCGAAGGTACACTTAGCAGGGTTAAGCTTAAGGTTGTACCTTCGGAGAGTATCAAGAGTTTCCCTGAGATCACCAAGATGCTCTGTCAAGGTTTTGCTTTTGACTAGGACGTCGTCTACATAAGCTTCGAGATTCCTGCCCCTTTGGTTCTTAAAGACTGCATCAATCATGCGCTGATAGATAGCACCGACATTCTTGAGACCGAAAGGCATGACCATGTAGCAGTAAGTGCCATAATCAGTGATGAAAGCTGTCTTCTCCTCGTCTTCTTTGGCCATCCAGATTTGGTGATACCCTGAGAAAGCATCCAGAAAACTCATAACTTCGTACCCGACGGTATGGTCTACCATCGTGTCAATGCGGGGGAGGGGATAAGTATCTTTAGGACAGGCCTGATTTAATGTCCTAAAGTCTATACACATTCTCCACTTTCTATTAGCTTTTTTCACCATAACGACGTTAGTTAACCATCGGAGGTACTGGACTTCCCTGATGTAGCCTGCTCTGAGTAATTTGCTAATTTCCTCTTTGATGGCGTCTTGCCTTTCCCCCGCCATTACTCTTTTCTTTTGTGCAATAGGAGAGGTAGTCTGAGATACGTTCAAGTGATGCTCGCAGATGGCCCTGTCCATGCCTGTAACATCTTCAGGAGACCATGCAAAGACATCGATGTACTCAGAAAGCAAGGCGGTAACTTCCATTTGCTGCTTCTCATTCAGATAAGATGAAATATTTACAATTTTGGAAGAGTCTTCACCCCCTAAGGCTATGTTGACGACCCCTTCCTGCGGTGTGACCGGTTGGGATTCTCTGGGATCCATTTGATCCACTACAAGTTGCGCAGCTACTTGGAAACACCGGGTAGCTTGTCTGGCGTCTCCTCTGATGGTGACAACGCAGCTGGAGGTCGGAAACTTCGCGCATAGGTGGGGGCGTGAAAATCACCATTCCGAAGGAGTTTAGAGTTGTCCTCCCTAGGATGGCGTTGTAGCCCGATTTAGCCTTGATGATTGCGAAGTTGACCATACTCAGAGCGTGGCCGTTGTCGTCGCCAAAGGAGACAGGTAGAGTGATGAATCCCAGAGGTTGGACCCTTTTGCCGGAAAAACCGAGTAAGGTAATCCCAGTGCGAAGGAGGTTCGCCTCTTTGAGTCCCATCTGGAGAAAGGCGGATTCGAACAGGATATCGGCGGCGCTCCCGGAGTCGAGGAGCACCCGCCGGACATCGAAATCGGAGATATGGGCGGCGACCACTATCGGGTCGTTATGTAGATTGCCCTGCTGGGGAAGATCTTTGCTGCAGAAGGTAAGGGGGATGGATGAGGCGTGTTGCTCGGAGATACCGCCAACTTCTGCTGTTTGGCGGTGAGAAGTAGGGTCGATGCTAAAGATAGCATTGATCGTCCTGGTGGCCGAAGGGCATGGTCGCCCTGCTTGATTGGGGCCTGTAGATGGCGAGGCCTTAGCAGGGGCCTCAGCACCCTCGGGGGCCTTCCCTTTCTAGGTAGCAGTAAAAGATGGCGCCATCTGCATGAATTCCTCTAGCCTGCCCTGATTCATCAACTTCTCGAGCAGGGTTCTAAGACCTCGGCATTTGTGAAGCCTGTGCCCATAGTTCCCGTGGAACTCACAATAGTCGTTGGGATCCACTCCGGGTGGTGGCGCTGGCCAGGGTCCGGCAGGTCTTATCCAGCCCTGCTTGACGGCCGCAGCATAGACCTCGGGGAGCGGCCTAGAGAGAGAAAGCTTCGGGGGCTGGGCGTGTCGAGGCCTTCCCTCTTCTCGATCATGAGGCCTAGCCACTTGCATCCTCGTGGCCGAGGGTTCAGGACCCCGATGTTTCCTTTTGCTTCTCTCCTGTTTAACCCCGGAAACACTTGTGGGGGAGGATTTGGCATCCTCTAGGAGCATGAACTGACTAGCCCTAGCCACCAGTTCTGGATAACTTCAAGGTTTGGCCAACTGTAGGGATTTGGATAGGTCCCCTACCTTGAGTCCCCTCCAGAAGTTGTGCATGGCCACTGCAGGCTCCACATCTTCAGCTTCTGCTGCGGCGACGAAGAAGCGATTGGTGTAATCCCAGAGGCTTTCTCTCTCGCCTTGCTTAATGTTGGCGAGCACCATATCAGAGACGACCATGCGGGTCCGTCCAATGAAACGAGCGATCAACTCCCACTTCAAATGCTCGTAAGAAGAGATGTGACCCCTGGGCAGCTTGATGAACCAGCTGAATGCTGCCCCCTTCAAGGTATTGGCCAGAAGGTGACACCTCGTGGCTTCGTCCGGCTGGCGGTACCGGACGGCGGCCTCAAACCCCTGCACATGCTCACGGGGATCTGTTACGCTCTTGTAGACCTCCAGTCTGGGCGGCCGGAAGTCTTCTAGTATCGGGGGCCAAGCGGATGGCATCGGAAAAAGGAGCATTTTCGTCCATCGGCCCAAAGAAGGGATCAGGCCCATGATGAGGGGCCTGAGAGCCCGGAAAGAGAGGATCTCTTCCGGCGAGAAAAGGAGGAAAAACAGGTGGAAGAAAAGCGGGTTGTGGTATCGGACAAGGTGGAAGAGTTTTGGCGAGCCTCTGGAGGCGGAAGGGACGCCTGGGTGGTTTGGATGAACTAGAAGATTGGATGGAGGGTGCTGCGACCAGAGGCGCTGGTGCAGGAATTCCGGCAGCCGGAGGGTGTCGAGCCTGGGTCGCCGCGACCGACGGAATCAACTCTGGGACCGTCACGACCGGCGGAGGAGGAACAAGAACTGCCACAACCGGCGGGAGAGGGACAGTGGCCGCCGTAGCCGGCGGAAGAGGAAGTACTGCGCACACCGGCTGAGTCTATCTGAGAATCACGACCTGCTGGGCTGTGAGGCCGGTGACCATGTCAGTAAGGTTCGCAAGCATCCCTTGAAGTTCTGAGACACGAGTGCCTCTGGAGGAAGAAGTCGATTCGGCGCGACGCCGAGAAGTGGAAACTGAAGCTCCATCATCTGGCGCTCGAACAGAGGGTTCCCCTGCATGCAAACTGCGGGCCGCAGAGTTGGTTTTACGCGTCCTGGCCACCATCTTTTCAGGTCTCAATGAAAGCACCAGAAGGTGTTGACGTAGGACGTGGGGGTCCCAGGAAACACCAAAGAGTGAGAGTTCTGGGAGACGGCGGCGCGTAAAAAAGGGGGGGGGGAAGCTTGTTAATGAAAGTTTAAGGAGGAGACTAGTTCAGAGCAACCACAAAAGCACACCGAGATTTAAGGTGGTTCGGGGAGGAAATCCCCTACGTCCACCGGTCAATCAGCAAAGATATTCACTAATAGGAAAAAGGTAGCCCTGAAGGCTTGTACAATGCTTTCTTAGAGAAAAGAAGAAGAAGAAAGGGGAGTTCCTCAGTTGGGGCTCTGATACAGTGAGAATTGTCCTAGAGAGAGAGAGTTCTCTATCGTTCTTGGTTACCAGTTGCTGACTTCCTTTGGATAACTGTTCAACGGTATTTATAGACGTTTGGAGTGTGTAGCTTCACCCAGGTTTCCCGGTAAAATAGGTGATGGGTAAGCACTAGAGCCCCCGCCGTTCGCCTGTCACCCGAGAGACCTGAAATTGTGAAAGGAAGGTGATAGCATCATCGATGACGATGAATCCTCAGCTGCGCCTGTCGCAATCGGCATGGCCCGACCACTCCGTTCCCCTTACAAGACACTTTTTCCAGACACGGAGATCAAAGACCCGCGTGCTTCAGTCGTCATGAATCCCCAGAAGCAATACCAAGATCCAAAGGTCGAGCTCTCCTTTTACTGACTCTGGTCCTTCAAGTGGCCGACAAAACAACATGGGTCCAAGATTTGTTTATGTCATTTCCTTTTGGAAAACCAGGATAAAGCTGCACCATCCGCTGCCTACAAATACCCTGGAACAGGCTTCAAAAAGGATGGAGAAAGGACAGGTGAAACACTTAACGACAAGGATCGATCAGAACAAACAAAAAGAAGAACAAGAGCAGAATCCCTCCTCTCTCACCTTTGTAAACAAGAGCTTAAGACAAAGGAAAGCTCTTTCTCTTTCTAGCTCTTTCTCTCTCTTTCTCTTGTAAGCTCTTTGTACCAGTCTTCCTACCACCCTTTTGATTCATAGTGAAAACTCTCACTGACGCCCGGTGAACGTAAGGGAACTCCTCCCTGAACCACTTTAAACCTCTGTATACTGTTCTGAATGCTCTTTACTCTCTCTTAGGCTCTGTTTGGCAATGTACTAAAAATCATGGCTAAAATTACTCATGGCCAAAATCTTAAATTTATTTTAAAAAAACTTAAAAAATTATTTTATATTTCATCTCACACAAATTCCAACATTAAACAATCACTTTATTTCACATCCTACACAATTCTCAATAAATCAATCAACTTTATTTCACATCATACACAATTTTTAATATAACCAACTTACTTTATTTCACATCATACACATTTTTCAAAAATAGCTAAAAATTCCAACTACATCTTCTTTTTTTTCCTATTACCAAACAGAACCTTAAGTTTTAATCATCAGGCTTAACCATCTGCGTGTCGCCGCCTCTCGGAACTCTCTCTCTTTTTGGTGTTTCTCGAGATCCCCTACATACGTCAACAACTTAGAAGAGTTCAATTTAGGCGTATTCATTATAAAAATTGAATTATACAATTAAAAAAATTTGATCACACATGACATAGTTACAAACAATACAAATGGATAAAGCAGAAGTGCATGCATGATCCGATTAGTTATTAATCTTAATCATCATGCCAAAAGCCAGAAATCCTTATGCTTTCTTGTTGTAATTAAGTAGCCCCCAGACCTCCCACGCTTCCTAACCCCCACTGTCATGCACCTCGCATTTTTGATGCAATACTCCACCATTGACGATCTGTCGGCATTGCTGCGCCGCCGCCACAGCATTAGCAGCCGCCACAGTGCTGGCCGCTTCTTCCTCTGCCCCAGCACAAGCAGAGCTGCCCCTTGTTTCTTCGCTGCTTCCACGATTGCTGGCCCCTTCTCCTTCCCTTCCACCAAGCATATCTCCACTTGCACCTACATGTACATATGAAAACTATACATATATATAAATATATATATATCCGATAACAAAACTGGCCAACAGAACCTCGCGCGCATTATGTATGATTGGCTCTGAACATATCCTTAGTTATGTATCAAGTACATAAAGATGTACCTCTGGTTTCCTCTCCTGGCAAATCCTTTTCATGGCACACAAGAGCTCATAACTTTTGGGGTCAGTTTGCTCATCATTTTGGTCAAGTTTCTTCGCTGATGACGATGATGGCTTGACCACACCGAGGAGGACTATGGTATCCTGGCCCTGGGCAGCGTGAGAGAGCACCCACAGCAAAGCAATCTTGGACTCCTGGCTCCAGTTGATGACGATCATGATCTTCCTTCCGAGCACAACCTTCATTGATCCATCAATCGAATTGTCTTCATCAGCACTGGGCAGCTCAATTGTGCTTGACATTGGGGTTGACTTGATGGTTGGCAACCGGGATTGACTGCTGACACGGCTCAGCTTTAAGCTTGCCATCTTGGTGCTGCTCCTGCCCATGTATGTCTGACGCGCGCTGGCCCTGTTACAACTTATCACAAGACAGTTTGTAATCGGTCTGCTAAGCTTGCAGTGATCACCTAACCAAGGGATTTTATAGGGCCGAACGGCATTGGATCACTGTATGTGGTCCGGTGATCGATAGGGTATTTCTTACAACTACAAGAACAACTACAGCTACAACTGCAGGAGCGCAAAATTAATTATGTGATTGCACAATGTAATAGATTAATATATATTACTGCTGATGGCAGCAGCCAGCGAATTCTTATATATGATTTCATTATTTTGCTTTAGGAAGCTTTATTCTTTATGGATTGCTTCATCTCAAACTCAAACGTGCAGCGCATCAAGGTATTGACTATTGACTCCATGTATAAATATATGTATTGCAATACCAGATATCGCATACATGTTCCATTATTAATGGCTTTAACAGCTGGAACAGGCCCATCATGCATGTCATGAATTGGTATCGATAGGTTGGTTGATCAAGATGGGATTTAATAGATATCGATACACTACATGATTAGCTGCAGCATATGCATCAGTGTGATTCCGGTGACTGGTTGCACAGTTCCACAGACATTTAAGCCCCTGTTTAATATTAATAATACCCTAATTTATCTGCGAATCTACGGCTAGAGGAAAAATTCCTTGTCGGGCGATCATTAAAGTTCTTGCTAACTGAAATTAGGTGTTAACAAGAAACATTATATCCTCTTCGGTACTTATACATATATACAAACATATATGCATATATATATATACACGTGTGTGTGTGTGTTTGGAGAGAAATTGGAGCCGCGAACTGCCTAATCACACCAGCTCTCTTTGTATGTGTACATGTGGTTAGGGTTTTACAAGTTATAAACCACCAAGTTGATGCGGGACGGAAAAAGATGCCAATGATATTTTATATTTATATTCAGCAAAATCGATTAGCAAATTATTTTAAATAAGAAAAAAATATTTTTTAGATAAATTATATGATAAATAAGATTTTGAATCCCGTAAATTAAAATATTTTAAAATTAAAATTAAATTAGATCATATGATAAATAAGAATTTATCAACTTAGATTAGGGCGTAAATTTAAATTCAATAAATCAGATCTGAAGTTCAGGAATTTAGGACAAATGTCTCACAATTAAATCCAATAGTAATTGACACACAAAGAAATGTCGGGTCGCACAATTAGAACAAAAAAATAACTCAAGTCAAGCGAATAATTTGTGTTGATGTCAAATAATCAATTTAGTGGGGTTCAGGAAAAAATTTACCAACGATTTGAATCGGAGAAGAGTCATTGACGATGATTAACTGATCTGATCGAGTACGCGCAGACAAAGCGCAAAGGGCGCGCAGGCGCGAGCACAGACGGGCATGCGAGCGATCGCAGGCGGGCGCGCGGGCGCAGGCGAGCACGCAGGCTGGCGCAAGCGAGCGAGCAACCCTCGCGTCGCGACGTTCAAAAATGCAAGCTTAGAGAGATCTAGGATTTTCCGTTTGAAACAAATAAGCCAACTGATTTGCAAGCTAGTTGAGCTGTATATAATTACCTTTAGACGGCGGTTGGCTGAGTCAACCACCGTCTAAATCGAGTACTTTACACGGCAGTGGGCTGCGTCAACCGCCGTGTAAAGTATAGACGACAGTTGACTTAGTCAACCGCCGTCTAATGCTATACATTAGACGACAGTTGGCTGATTCAACCGCCGTCTAAAGTGTATCAATTAAAGGTCGACCTGCCGCAGCGACTCTCAACAGAAACTTTGGTCATCTTGGGGGATTTTTTCAGCTCGACTTGAGGTCGACCCGAGGTATACAGGGCGGTTGACACACCAACCGCCCTCTAAAGTACTAACTTTACACGGCGGTTGCTTTAGTGAACCACCATCTAAAATGTATCTACAGCGGTTCACATTGTCAACCGCCGTATAATGTTTTGTCGGAAAGTTTTTGCAGCGGTTTCTCTTTTTAACCGCTTTTATAAATGTGCCGTAAAATGCATATATTGTACTAGTGCTAGCACTCCTAAGTATTAAATTCTCATTCTACCTCATACAAATGATTTTGTTTTTAATGTAGAATTCTACAATGCATAAGAATTAACTTAGTGAAATGGCACACTTAGAGCATAAATAAGACAAATACATACTGGGATGTTATACTATGAAATTAATTTCATATATCTAAGTGTAGCCTTTTTCCATAAGTTTAGCGTTTAGGCGATCCATTGAGCCATTAAGGGATGTCAGACGATCCATTAAGCCATTGGGGATGTTATACGATTACTAAATCATTAGGGGATGTTCACTGAGCCATCAAGGGATGTCTTAGCAATATATACCCACTTGCATCCGATTGTTGACTTCCTAAGGGAAAAGGAAACTAGGTCGCAAGTGCCATTAGAATGTAGTTCTGACATAAAATCTATCATAGCTGATCTTTATCCCAAATGGGGCAAAGCTTTTAATAAAGACAAGAATAGATGTTGTGGACAAGAGATAAAAGACAAACTTCTAGAGATAAGATAGCATAAGATATATAATAAAAAATAATATAAGATGTAGTGCACTCACCTGTAACTTATGTTGAAGGCAATAAGAAGATTGAAATGTCACAGTCATCAGTGGACTCTGAGACTAATTAGGTATATGGAAGGGCAAGAGCATTGAAGTCTTTAGGAGCAATTGTGATTATCTCAGATCATGGCCTACGACTATATGCCTATAGTGATTTAGTAGCTTGCATCATTGGTTTTGTAGGAGAGGAGGAAGGAATAAAAATGGCATTGGAACAGGGAGTGCCTCCGCGACAGTTTTTGGATGAGTAGGTGCACTAGAAAAGAATGTGATAGTCTCAAAGAAATCACACTAGCTAAAACAAAAGCTTGATATAACTCAGGTGAATAACAATGGTATCTTTTTTGAAGACGAGAGTAACCTAAGAAAATATACTTAATTGATCGAGATGACAACTTATCTTTACTAGGGGATATAATATAAGATGAATAAAACACGTGCAACTAAATATATGATATCGAAAATTATAAACTATATCTTTGGAAAAAAAAGGATGGAGAAAGTGATCTCATCACGAAGAACATAAAAGGCAAGCAATTAATAAGGTAGTATGTTGTGAGGACTACATTGTCCCAAAACTAAAGAGGTGCATTCATGTGAAGTAGTAGAGTATGTGAAGTCTCAATTAGATGTTTATTCTTTCATTCAATAATACTATTCTGTTGAGGTGTATATGAATATGAAGATTGGCGAAGCATTCACTAGTACAGTAATTGCTTATTATGGTGGTTGTCAACTGCTATGAAAATTAATTGCAATTGCAACATATGAAAGTGTCGTAAAAGAGTGATAACTTTTATAGTCGCTATAAACCACTCAGTGAACCTCCGCTTATATACCGCTACCCATATATACCCTTAGGTTAACAACAGTGAACTGCCATCTAAGGTGAGTTTCTTTTTTCTTTTTATACATTCCGACAGCCCCTTATTGATAAACCAGTATAAATAACTTACAATAATATATATATAATATATAATATATAGTTATATAATATATAATTATAATATATAGATATATATATATGCACAATGCATATACCTAGCAATATATTTCAGAACATTACCAATTAAAAGAAAGATGCATACCATGCATTTAAATTGAGAATTGAGACATCATGCAAAGAAACAATTATAAAAACTAATTATACATATAGCTGCCAAAAAATTTTATTAAAAACAAATAAAAAAGAATTATCACCATAAACAAATAATTAAAATATTTAGAATTGAATCACGTAATGACCATTCATCAACGTTATGCAAAGAAATCAGATTTACATAAATATATATATTAAACCCTAAACCATAAACTCTAAACACTAGCTTTGAACCCTAAACCTCAAAAACCTAAACTCTAAGCCTTAATGTAGGCGGGATTGCGCAGGAACATGCGGGATTCAAGCGGATTGGGTGCGAGGAAACACAATTTTGCGAATAGTATGAAATTTGAGGGATTTTTTCAATAAATTTTGGAAAAAATTCCTATTTATCTTTGATTCTTCCCAATTTTCAAAATTCAAAACCGTATCTTCTTGCATCAAGCTTGTAATTTCTATTTTATTCTTCTTTTTCTTATGTATTACGACAATCCTGCCCAATCACGTGACGATAATAATAGAGGGTTAAAGAACTCGGTGCCCTCAGTAGAGAAGAAGAAGAGTCTACACTTGATCTCTTTCTGCCAGCTCGAACACAAAAGTTATTGCAGAGCCAATATTTATGTAGCTGTGATTCTTCATATTATGAAAAATGCTAGCGATATCCCCACAGAAGTCGAACCTTTATTGATAGAATTCCAGGACTTGTCTCCTAAGGATCTGCCAGATGAGCTCCCATCTTATGAAGTATGCAACACGCAATTGACCTAATACTATGGTCGCCTTTACCCAAATTACCACATTATAGAATGAATCCAACTGAGCATGCCGAGCTTCAACGATAAGTTTAAGACCTGCTTAAAAAGGAATTTATTCGAGAGAGTGTATCTCCTTGCATAGACCCCTAAAAAAGATGAAAGTTGGAGCATGTGTGTGGATTCTCAAGCCATTAATAAAATCACAATCAAATGTTATTTTCTAATCCCTCGACTAGATGACGTGCTTGATATGATGACCGGAGCTATGATATTCTCAAAAACTGATTTACAAAGTGGTTATAGTCATGAACCTTGTATCACAATTAGATACCATATTCTTTGGTAGGCCATAGAGTCGGATAACTTCATTCACAAAGAGCGCCGCTATGTGCAAGGCATCGGACGTTTTAAAACAAGAAATAAAGTGAGCTATTTTTGAAATCAGTCCACAACAACGAAGATCGAGTCTTGCCTCCTAGCGGTGTATGGTAATTCTAGGATAAAGTCCATACTTAAGTCCTCCCAAGGTCGCTCAGGAATAGGTAGAAGCAGTATTATTTTTTCCTCTCTTGGCCATTTGGCAAATACAATAACGGGCAACAACTTGAGTGACATTCTTTTGCATTCTAGGCCAGTAATACCTATTCGCAGCCAATGCGAGGGTCTTGTCCCTCCCAAAGTATCCAAATGCTCCTCTTGAATGTAATTCTTCTATATGAAAATCGCGAAGGGATGAATCAGGGACACAGAGCCTGGTCCCTTTAAAAAGGTTCTCGCAATAAGTAATCAGAATTGGTACTTGTCGGGTTACATGTCAGCTGTATAAATATACTTCCAAAATCACCACATGTAGGATAATCTGATCTCAATGATTCAAATCCAATGACGTTGACTTGCATTGTAGTTAAAATTATTGACATCTTACTAAGAATATTTGCAGGTTTGTTCTCAACACTAGCTCGATGCTTAAGAACAAATGTGCATTTTTGTAGAAAAACTTCTCACTTAGCATGCCTAGCACTCAACTTCTTTTGAAAATTCAAATATTTGAGTGCTTGGTGGTTGGAATATAAAACAAATTTACGAGGGAGGAGGTAATGACTCCAGTAGCATTAATCATGTATAACTGCATAAAATTCCTATCATAGGTTGAATAACGTTGATGAGCTTCATTTAACTTTTCGCTAAAATAGGCTATGGGATGGCCTTCTTGACTAAGTACTCCTTCTGTACCTATGCTTGAGGCATCACATGCAACCTCAAAGGCCTTATTGAAATCAGGTAGACAAAGAGCAAGAGCCACAGTTAATCCTTGATCTCTTGGAATGCTTGAGTTGCAGCGCCAATCTAATGGAATTCCTCTTCCTTTAGACAGCTTGTTATTGGGACCATGATGGTGCTAAATCCGCGAATGAACCGCCTATAAAGGGTGGCTAATCCGTAAAATTTCTGGACATCATGAATATTTGTTGGTACTAGCCAATCTTCAATGGCTTGTATCTTAGTGGGCTCCATTGATACACCCTCACTAGATATGACAAATTCAAGAAAGATAACCGATAGTGATGCGGGACAGATGAATGATGATGTAGTTTAGAGATCAGCAATATTACAAAGCAGATTATTTACAAAATAATGCTAAATATCAGAGAATAATTTTGTAATGACTGAGAAATTAATTAAAACCCGTAAAAACTGATTCCTTTCAAAATCTTAAATAAATTAGATCAAAGTTAATTGGTAAATTACCAATTTAGATTAGGACGCAATCCAGTTTTCAATAAATCAGAAACAGTGAACAAGATTAAGAGTCTCACAATATTTAACCAACAGTAATTTAAATTCACTCAATAATAAAAAGTCGCACAGGTGGAGCAAGTTCACACAAATCACAAGCGAGCAGAAAAATCGAGATTATTCGATTTTACCAAGTTAAAGGCTTTGTTGGAATTCGTACCTGAGTAAGAGACTCCAAGGACCACGACGTAATTTCCCCAAATATTAGGGCTCGGACAGCTGATGCACAGGCGTGGGCGGGCGAGCGGGCTCGGGTGCGGACGTGCAGGCACGAGCGGGTGCGGGCGGCGCGCAAGCGGGCCGGGCGAGAGCAGCGGGAGGGAGCCTGCCGGGACTGCCCGGTCGCTAGCTGGGGGCGTGCAGGTGGGTGATGGGTCGCGCGCGGTCGGTGGCGAGTGCGCGGGCTCAGGCGCGGGTGTCGCAGTTGCGCTTCGCAGGCGCGCACCGGGCAGCAGGTCAATGCGGCAGGATGGCGGGTCCGCGTGGGGCAGCACACTGGGCGCGAACGACGACGAGAGGGAGCCGTGTACTCGCGTCGCCGTAGTCGGCACGGAAGCCGGCGCAGGCGCGTTGTCGGTGATGTGGAAACCTGACGACGTGATCACGTCGAACCGACGAGCTAGATCTAAGAACGCAAACAAGCAGGCAGAGTGGATGAGGATGAGTCGAGGCGAATGTTGAGGGTGCAAGATGAATGAAATCGAACCCGAAGTGAAGAGCTAAAGCGGGTGGAGTTTAGGGATTCTCACCCAAGGCCCAAGCCCTTCCCTATCCAGGATATCGATTCATTCCAGAATCAAATAATCCCCAAGGAAAAACACAACTCAAATTTATTCAGCATTAAGAAAATAAGAGTGACAGAGAGGCATTTATATAAGCCTCCATACAGACTGACTCAATAAAAAAAAATACATAATGTAATAAATTCCTCACACAAATGAGAAAATACTAGATAACATGCCTAAAGTGATAATCACAGAAGTAGAAACAACACATACAAAATAAATGCGAGAAATAAAATCATCCCAAAATGGAATCTCTAATCAATCAGAATGAATAGGAGATTTCCAATCCATCAAATCAACGATCCGCAGCATCCATCTTTCCCAATCTGTCCTAATAGTCACTCAATCCAGATCGAAGCAGCATGACTAGATCTCGGCCGTCGACGGTAAACTCTGTCAGGAATGAATCGACGGTCGATCGTGGTATCCCCACCAGATAGTGTCATAAATATGTATTTCTTTAGATTCACAAAAAGCTTTTCGCGATAGAGAGAGGACCTGCCGTAAGTGGTTTAAGTGACCACTTCGGGAGTGACTATAAATTAGGATGTCATCAAAATAGACAACGAGAAGTTTCCAATGAATGATTGAAGCACCTGCATCATTACTCGCATAAAGGTACTAGGTACATTGGATAGGCCAAAGGGCATGACTAACTATTCGTAAAGACCACCTTTTATTTTAAATGTGGTCTTTCATTCATCTCCTTCTAGGAACCAAAATTCATTATTCAACCGCTTATCACCCTCAATCAGACGATCAGACTGAGGTAATCAATCGTAGTTTAGGAAGCCTAGTGCGTTGTCTCATCAAAGAAAATTTGTCAGCATGGGACTTAATCCTACCCATCGCTGATTCACATATCATAACTTTCTGAACCGATCAATAGGTATCTATTCCAAATTGTCTCTAGTTATGTCCCTAGGTTACCTATAGATTTGGTTGACCTCCCTTCTGCTTATAGAAGCAGTGAACTAGCATCTCATTTTGCACAGCATATTCATGATCTCCATGCAGAAGTTAGTAAAAAACTAGCTATAAGTTACGATAGGGTAAAGCTCAAGTTGACTAACGTGGAAAATTAATACAGTATAGAGAGGGTGATAAAGTTATAATAAGAATACATCCTGATCGACTCCATTCGGGAACCAACAAGAAGCTAACACCACGAAAATGTAGTCCTTTCAAGGTAATTCATCGGGTGAATGAAAATTCATATGAGATGGATCTCCAATTAGATACTGGCATTAGTCCCGTATTTAATGTAGCTGATTTAACATTGCACACAGAGCCACCATCAGATTCCTCTCTTTCACGACCTCCTCAAACATCAATAACTCCTCCTGCTATCCCTTTTACTCTTCTCCCATCTATTACCCAGGATAGCACGAGTCGCGATTCAATCCCCAGCAACTCGATCCCCCAATTTGCCACACCTACGAATCTTACTTCGATAATGTTGCTACTAAGTTCACCACTACCGCACCGCATCACCAGAGCCATATTAGACGAGTAAGTTATTGTAGGTACTAATGTAAGTTTACCCAGATATTTAGTCAAGTGGCGGTATTTCACGCCAATCGATGACTCGTGGATTATGCCCATGACATACAACAATTTTACCCCAACTTTTGGCAGACTTACAAGTACCAACACTCGACAGAATCGAGTTCTTCAAAGGCAGGGAGTACTGATGCAGGGCATCCTCGATATTGATCGTGTTGATGAAAACACGAGTATTAATTAGAAATCTTATACAGAATGCTAATTATGTTTATTATCTTATTTTATATGTTAAAGAAAAAGAGAGAAAAAAAGAGAAAAAAAAGAAAAAAAAAAGAAAAAAATAGAAAAAAGATTAAAAAAGAAAAGAAAAAAAAAAGAAAAAAAGGAGAGGTGCGGGCTATTGACTCTCGCCGACTTGAGCAGGCACTCCGTCGCGCGACTGCTCGCAGGAGTGCTGCCCGCGAGCCCATACGGCCGAACGGGACGCGACCTACATCCTGCAGATGAGGCACGGCCGCCCCTCCCTCGACAGGCTGAAAATTGCACTAGAGAATCGATTTTTTTTATTTATATTTTCTTGCATCAAGCTTGTAATTTCCATTTTATACTTCCTTTTCTTCTGTATTACCACAATTAGTCAAATATTCATCGTGGTATACTTTTTATATCGTTCATATTTTTATACTATTATTACTTTGTTAAATCAACTACATACACTCGGTAGACTACATCTTATACATTTTTTTTATTCGTCAATCTCTTGTAAAATTCTATTTCATGTATGCAGTATTCTTGTGTATGTAATTTACTATAACATTATCGCCATGAAGCTCATCAAATTAACTACAAAATCAACTTTATTTAACTTTATCAAACTCGAGTTAGTTTTGTCTGAACTCTGCAAGGAGATCAAATTGCAAACATATATAAGTTAAGCACTTTACGTATATTATACAAACGCTCACATGTTATATCTGCATCAATCTACCAAGACAAATATGAACGATAGCGATTACAATAAATATAAAATCAGCTCAATATAGTAAATCTTTCTCTCTCCCAAATCAGCTCTAAATATGCACCAAACGAGTCAAATGAATATAGAATAAATAATGAGCCACAGATGTTCGGTTCTCCAATCAACATAGAGTATGATAATGATCAAAATTATGTTGTTAGGTGTTCCCACTTGGAGGTAACAATAATCTTCTAAGTAAACTAAAGTCACTTAGAGGTACGGGCTTCCGTAACATGATAGACTTCAATAAAACTATTCTTGCTAAACAAGGATGAAGAATTCTCCAATCGCTAACATCCCTTTTGGCTTGCATTCTCAAGGCTAAGTATTTCTCTTCATTGGACTTGAAGGACAAGCTGGGGCCAACCCCTCCTACATCTAGTGCAATATCCTTCGAGGAAGAGACTTTCTCAACCATGACCTTCATTGAAGGATAGGCAATGTGAATTCAATGAGAAAATTCAAGGTTCCTTGGCTTCCACAGCCTAGCACATTTTAGACTCTACGAGGCCTCCATCGAACGAAGACAAAGAAGAAGTTGCTAAGCTCCTACTTAACTTAGGAGAATGTGATTGGGCTAAGGTCAAAGCCGTGCTTAGGACGATTGACCGCCAGTTCTTGCTGGAAATACCATTAGGCTTAGGGAATCATGACGACATATTGATCTGGCACTATGATATAAAAGAAAAATACTCACTTAAATTGGGATACAAAGGCGGCTACTTCCTCGAAGGACAGAGTAGGTTGCAATCTTCTGCTCTTATCTAGTGGAGCTTCTAGGTTTCTTGCAACGAGCAGATGTTTGATGGAGTCTTGATGATAGCTAGCAAGACTATTGAACAACTAGCATTATAATGGGCAATATGACTTATGTCCTGTGCAACATGATCAATGGACACCCAACAACAGCTGCCTGATCACCTGCCTTTTGTGGTCCCCCTGCTGAGGGATTCGTTAAGGCTAATGTTGATGTAACTATGTAAAAGGAGCTTAATTTTATACGCATCGGAGTGGTAATCTGAGACCACTACTTCGGTCTTGTCATCACAGCAGCCATCAAATGCATCAAAGGGGGGTTTTCACCTTGCGGAATGAATGGCGATGAAGACAGGAATCCAACTCCTTATGGAAAATTAGGTTTTAAGAAATGGATTGTCAAGTATGATGCACTAAATGTGGTCAACTCTATCAAATACCCAGCATCTCTCGCCCCTGAAGCTCTCATTCTTCAAGAGGTCCTAGATGGCATTGCCCCCACAGAAGATGGCTCGATCAAATGAAACAGCTCATGAACTGGTGCTTCAATTGCTCCGCAGTACACTAATACTACTTGCTCTGATGCATTACCAATTTTAGTGAACCAAGAAGTGTATAACTATTTACCTTCAAGGAGGATTTGTGCCAAATGAAATTTATTACAATTTAAAAAAAAAGAAGATATTTTCTGACTTATTGAGGATCTTTCCCAAATACTTTGTTCATTTCTGTGTACAATATACGCAAAATTTACATTCTTGATGGATGAAGGGTTTTAGATGTACATGTCAAGAAAGAATTTTATGTGAATATACATCGCATAGCATAATGGAAGATATTTACATACGCATCTAAATGTACACGCTCAACTCCACCGTTACTATTATTATTATTTGATAGAAGCACAACCCCACATTTAAGGAATCAGTTGAAGCAGCCGGCTTGCTTGTGATAATTAAATATGAAAACAATTAAATGATATAAGAAATAAAATAGAGCAACAGCCAACATGGCATGCGGCAAAATTAAACTAAATTGGCTAATTGAGCTGAATCTGCATGTTTAAATATTAATTAAGCTGGATTATCAAAAAAAGAAATATTAATTAAGCTGTTTGTGGCCGTACTCACGATGGATCAAGCCGGAGCCGCGGTGCTTCTGTCTAGTAATGGAGTCGAGCCTTTCCGCCATCTCCGCCGTGAGATGGTCCCTCCAATCACCCACCTTCCCCTTCCTGAAGAATGCTGAGTTTTTTATCGCCCAGTTAATCTTCTTGACCCTCTCCCCCACCTTGTTCACTTCCAGACCGCTAAGATGTTCAAAGCTACAAAGCCCCTCGATGTCCTCAGCCAACCCTCACTGTCCTCTATGAAGTCCGCCAGCCGCCTCACGTTGGCCAAGGGGTCCGCCTTCATTTCCTCGTACTTGAGGAAAAACACATGGTCCAGACGCCTCTGGCTCTCCCGCCAGTACTCCAACTGGTGATCCCAGATTGGCCCGTAGGTCGAGAGCCCTTGACAGAAAAGATGAAAAGCCTGTGCGAATGGCATGGGCTCCCTGGTGCAGGCAGCAGCTTTGTCCCCAGCAACGGGCAGCCTCATATCTTCCAAGAAGTGATATGAGGAGATCAGCGTGTCCTTGGAATCCCTGCACATGTAAACTATCCTGCAGCCGTTGTTGCGGACGGATTCCGGCAGAACGGAGTAAGGGATGTGTGTGCCGATATGACGAGGAGAGGGCAGAACGTCGAGGTCCGGGACTCGCGGTGTGGAGAAGAGGCCGTCCAAATAGGGGGAGCAGTCCTGTGGGTGGTGAGAAAGGAGAGGGTGCTCATGTTGGAGTGGGGAAGAGGGTCCGCGCTTGCATATGGCGAACGCGAGGGCTTTTGAGCCAGGTGGTGCCGGAGTTGGAAACGTGACGAGGAAGTCATCGGTGGGAGAGGGGCGGAGGTTTGTTTTTTAAAATTTGTAATTTTGTATTAACTAATTAACAATTTAAATATTATTAAAAAAAATTAATAAGAAAAGCACATTTTTGATATCGTTACTATAGGCACCGTTAAGCAGAAGTTTTCTGCCAAATAAAAGTCACCTGAGTCTTGGGCGACTTTAGTTAGCAGGAGTAGCCCAAAGCTCGAGAGACTTCTGCTTAGCAGAAGTGATCCGAGCTTCGGGCGACTTTAGTCTGCCAAATTTTATAAATTCAATCTTTCCTTTTCTCCACATTTCCTATTTTCTCAAAAATTTTAGAAAATAATAAAAATAATTGAATAGAGCAAATTTAAGAACAACAATATTTTAAGATATATTCTAAACATCACTTATTTATTTTATTTAATATTACGAATTAATTAATAATTTTTTATTATTCAAAACTTATTTAATTAATTAAATAATATAATAATTGTTTAATATTTTTAATTAGTTATTTAAATAATTTCGTAGTTAATTTATTAATTAGTAACATTTAATTTATTATTAATATTATCAAGTAATTAACTTTTAATTAATAGTTATTTTTAATAGTCAACTAATTTAATTATTAAATGACATTTAATTTATTTAAATTTAATTAACTATTTAATACTCAATAATTAATTATGAAAAGAATGAGTGAAATTATTTTTAAAATTAATAATAAATTATATTCTCTATTATTAATTATTTAATAAAAATTATTATTATTTATTTTATTATTTTACTATTTAATAATCTATTTCTGTTAGTGTTAATTACTGATACCACAATTTTCTTCGACACAGATATGAACGCTAAAGAATTTCAAATGAACTTCAAAGAAAGATTTTATTTTGAAAATAAGAAGATTTACAAATAAATTTCTGATAAATGCCCTGACAAGCCAAGGTCACCCTATTTATAGGATTTTTTTAGAGAATCTTGTCAGTACGGTTACAGTTCACTATTACGCAGTGGATGCTCAGACTTTAATTATTATAACCTTGGATACTTTATATTTTACTATTACTTGCCTCAGATACTTCTACTTTCACTTTTATTTTTTATTTTTAGCCTTTTTATCCTCCATTTCTTCGAAAATTAATCAGATTGGAGTGAAATATTATCTGGAGATGTTGAGAACTCTATTTGAATATCTTTTAGTAACTATTTCGTTTATGGCCTCCAACAAAACTCTAATTCATTATTCCCCGTGTCTATTTTTGTTAAATTATCTTCATCATATACCATGATATGGCCATTGCAAATATATTTGTAACTTTGGAGCTCTTAATAGACTGATAATAGTTCAGAAAGATTTAACTTTTGTTCATAGTCCCAAGAATAACTAAATTTTTTTTTTGTTGGAAGCTTTCTTCTGATTCTTTGTCTGGTCATTCTCTATTTCTAAAAAGCTGAATATACTAAATATTCGTGGGATTCAACAAAAGTTGATAAAATTTCAAATTTTAGAATTCTTTCAAAAAATTTTATAGTAGATATAACAGATTTAATTAATTGTAAAAGTCCATTTCATTCTTTATAATAATGTGTGTCTATAATAATTCTCCTTACTATTCCAAGTTCTATCAGTCTCTCAATATTTGTTTCGAATGCCACGAACATCCTCTGTCTTCCATCTGGCAGACTAATTAATTGTTCCTTTAATAAATATGATAAAGCGTTGTCTTCATATATATTATCAAGAATCCTATTTTAAAGGTCCATAGGTAATAGCTTCATTACCATTTTTAAGCATTCCCTTCTGTTTGCTTTCTCCATATGGGGGAAGTTCATATTTTTGAATTTACATATAACCTCCAATATAAGATATAAATCACTATATTGTTCTGGTTGAAACTCTTCACAATGCTGAAGAAGATATTTAGAGAATTCCTCTTCATGCTGGAACTTCTTTGTAACATTATGAAGGAAAACTTTCATATTAGAAAATGTTAAAAGAAGGCCCTTTCATGCAATGCAAATTGAATCAAAAAATAATGACTTGAGGATTATTTGTGTACCTAGTTCATTCTCCTACGAAGCCTGGTTGGTTAAAAATAAAGATTATGAAATCACGTTGGAGCGAGTCTCAACTACTACACTTTCAATGTTTATTGATATCGTGCTATAAGAACCTACAACAATTCATTCAATGTAGAAACGAGAGCACGTGGTTAGCACCAAACCAAGTATTAATGACAGATGCATCCAGTAAAGCTCCCTTGGTTATGAGGCACAAGGTTTTTCAAGTTTGAACATTAAGCTTATCCCGTATGTGCTACCATCTACTGACACATTAAGTGAATATATGATAACCAATGGTAGATTATTTCTTGTTTACTTATCATACAAATAAACTATTCATCTTATCACTTACATCTATGCAATAATTATCTAGAAATAAAAAGGGTGGATGCCACGACAAATCACCACCATCAATAGCTCCTACAATTAACATTTCATCTGAGACTCAGGGCTCCAACATTACAGCAAAGTTAATCAACAAAAGAGACATATTTCCCCGTCTAACCCTGTCCCCAAGATAGGACACAAAAAGCAGTTCCAGTGACTGAGGTTATACCATGAGAAGGATGAATGCAGATCACTGGATCACATTTTCAATCATATCAAATGGACACACTTGTTAATGCTACCTTTTTGACTGCCACTGTCTGATGGTATTGTATGGGTTGCTGCCGGTTGGTGCATGAGGCCCGGGGGCATTGATATCAGTACAAAGAAGTCTACCATCAATCATTAAGTTTTTATTTCACTGACCTCAATGAGAGCACAAGAAATGACAAGGGAAAACTGATGCAGGAATCCTAAAATGCCAAAAAAAAATTCCCACCGCCTGCCATTCCAATTGCTATTCCAATCCCAAAACATTTCAAACGCTATCGTAGGAAACTATGCCATGGACCTTCTAGACTTCCATAGAGAGGGAATTATCTTCTTGTGTTAATGTAATTTCTCCAGAGCTCAACATACCTTGCTGCCCATCATTCCGCTTCATTCTTTTCACAACTTTAGTGGAAACCAAACGATTTGCACCCTTGGCCTCCAGACGTATATTCCCATTGATAATTGGCTTGAACAATACTCTCACGACCTTTCTCTCATTAGCCTCCAATACCTGCAATTACCAAAATCAGCAACCATGAGTAATAGGGAAGAACCTTATGAGAAATCTATGTTTGAATGAAACTAATGCTGTATGCCATCCTCGTGGTTTGCAACGTGATAGAAATTATATTTTCAAATGATTTAGATTTAATTGAGTTTAAATATTAAAATGAGTTCAATATTTCACAGCTATAACGGATGGTCCTTTACATGCAAATTTTGCCTCCAAGCAAATTGCCAATGTTATATTTGCATAAATTAATTCTTTTAATATATGATGCCATTCGCAGAGGCGACACCAGACTTGGCACGACGCTCACGCAAATGCAATTTGTTGAAAGGGTATGCGTACAATCACATCTGTAGAAATGAGTACAAGTCGAGATTTATGCAATTCTCACTACTATTACTGTGTAGCCAGTGAAGAGCATTGAAGCAACGGAAAACCAATTTGGCCTCAAAAATTCCCCAAATATTTTTAAAAAATACTTTCATCAATATTTTATATTTATTTCACATTATATATATAATTAAATGGCAAAAATCAACTTTATTTTATATCCTATACAAACTTCAATCTTAAAAATTAACTTTATTTCACATCCAATACATACTTCAATAAAAAAAATCAACTTTATTTCACATCCAACACAATCTTCAATGACAAATATCTTTATTTCACATCAAAATATTAAAATAATTTTTTCTCTTTCTATCTCAAAAAAATTTAAACATCTCAAAATTATACTCCAACCAAATGGCTTCGCTTGGTTCATGCCCTTTTTGAGATCCAACACAAATTTCAATTTTAAAAATTAACTTTATTTGACATGCAACATAAATTTTAGTATTAGATTAACTTTATTTCACATATTACACGTCTCTCAATACTATAAAATAAATGTATAAAATAAAATATTTTTTTCTCTCATATCCAAAAGTCAAATTTCCAACTAAAAGGGGTAAATCATTGATACCAATTCCAAAAGTGTTAAATATCTTCTTATAAAAAGTGTTAAATATCGCCAAGCGACCATTGCAACATCTGTAATAACCTACATAGTTGAACACAAAACAGTAAGCGAAACTATAGTAATTTTTTAATGGTACTGTCGGTGGTCAGATCGCTTCCTATAGAAACACCAGTAGGGAATCCTTAGAGCTATTGCCAGGTTAAAATGTTGTTAGGTAAAACTTAAAATTTGTTTAATTCGCACGAAAGTGAATATTATCTATTTTCTGAAAGAAAATAAGTATATGCTTATTAGTAGTCCTTCAAGCATGATATAAAAAGGTTAATGGGTATCCTTCAAGCAAGATACGTGATCAAATTGGACTGTAGAACTGAGTCAAAACTCTAGTCTAATATGGGGTAACGAGTTAATGAATTCAATTTAGTTAAACTCAACTCCAAATCAACATAATGGAAGATGGGTGTTCCAATTTAAGCACAAAAGAACCCATACTGAATAAAATTAGATCTTAGGCCTGTAAACTACAATTTTCCCATCCAATATTATTGCTTGCAGATTTGGGATCGAGATTCTCCCCTTGCAGCATTGTGAAAACAAAGAGAGGAGAAGTGAGCTCCTCTCCAACAGCTCTTCTCCTCCTTTCATGTTCCTCTTGCTCAGTGAAGACGCAACGATGACGGCGAGTAGTGCCTCTTTCCTTCAATAGCGAAAGGACATTTTGAGCTCCATCTCCAATGGCAAATAGCGCTCCCCTTCTCCTCTAACAATGAGTAGCAATCCCCCTTCCTCCAACAAGGGCAACAGTGGCGCCTACCTCCTTATACTCCGGAGATGTTTCCCGTTCTCTGGCGGACAACAGAGGCACAACGCAGACAGAAGCAGAGGGAAAAGGGAGAACTTCTCTTTTCCTTTCACTCTACCCCTCTCACTTTCTAACTCTTCTAGTATCTCTATTTTAAAATTCTCGGAGTGTGCGACAATGTGTCTTGGGTGCATATTGTCATGGCATATAGTCTTTAGTAATTCACCCTTCAGTCACATCTTCACAATTCCCTTATTCAATGCAAGCAGCTAAGCCTTTGATCACCATCTAATTGTGAAACTATATAGCTTTATATCTATTTTATAATACTTTATGTTTATTTGGATTCTTTGTATACTAATTCATCATTAATTTCTTTATCTCCAAGCTAGTCAAAAATAAGTCTAGGTGCCACCGCTATACCGCATGAAGTTTCAATTAATTGGTAAAAATATGGTTCAACCCCTAGTTTTCTCCAGCTCTATGATTAAGTCCTAATTTCACACAACTAAATCCTTTTTAATTAAATTTAGATCCTTTTAATTAATTTTTACCCCAAATTTATATTAAATTCAAAATATAATATAGATAAACTAACAGCAAATTACATAAACATAAAATATACCACACAAAAAACCATAGTGGAATAGTCTAATATGGATAACTAAGGGGGGAAGGACTTGGGATATATATATATAAAGAGTACATTTTAAGTTGTAGAAACAATTTTTGGGGCAAAATCGTGTGACTAGTCATAGGAACTTTGCAGTTAAGCACTCTTGAGTTGAAGTACTCCCGGAATGAGTAATCTAAGAAGTGCTCAAGTCACTTAGTGCCTAATGTTAAAGTCGATAATATCTTTATAACTAGGGCCCAGGTCATGAAATTTGGTACTAGAACTGACCCCGATCTTTGAGTCATGGTTGGCGAGTTACAAGTAGGGTGCAACACAAGTTCATGTGCCTTTGAGTGGTGATAGAGCAAACCTGAGCGAGGATGCCGAGTCTCCCAAGGAGGAAGGGGATACCAAGAGGGTACTTTAAAGCAAATTCCACACGAACAATCACGATGGAATAGTCCTACATGGACAAGTCAGGTGGGATTCCAGGGCTACATATGTAAAGGGTAGACCTTAAGTTATAGAGATGCTTTTTGAGAAAAAATTGGATGATTAGTGATGAGAACTTTGTAGTTAAGTGTGCTTGAACTGAAGTACTCCTAGGATGGGTAACCTTTTGAAAAACACTTAAGTTACACAGTTCTTTAAAACCAAAATGAACAATACCTATACAACTGGTGCCCAAGTCATGACACCTATCAAACCCATTTGTAAAACTAACAAACAATAAGTGCCCTAATTAATGCAATACAAAAGCAATGTGAGATCAATAAGTTAGATTTTTGACAAATTTCCACATGAGATAACCAAAATACTCTGAAGCTAAATATGATAATCAACAAATAGAAGCTATTAAATAAACACTTTTAGCTTCTAGTTTAAACTGAGATTAGAAGGTAAACTAAATTTAAATTCCTCACAAAAATTTCAAATTTAAGAGTTTCTAGTTTAAATTGGGATTAGAAGGTAAACTAGATTTAAATTCCTCACAAAAATTTCAAATTTAAGTTTAGATCTAAACTTTTCAAAATCAAAGAACCAAGAAATCGAGATTTAAATTCCTCAAAAAAGTTTTCCACTGGTGACTTTTCACAATTAGACTTATATGGTCACATGTGTGAGCAAAAGAATAATTCAAGACAAGCAAATAGGTTTCTAATCGAGGATAAAAATATTTTATAGCAATCAAAATTTAGAGTAAGAGAATTTATGCAAATCTGAAAAATCAATTGTGCAAAACAGGTGAGACAAACAGACATGATCATAAACAAATAGGCCTCATGTGAGCACCATGTAAGGAGTCGTCCGAGCACAGGGTCACGCGCTGACGCAGAGGCTAGCATAGAGAAGTTGGTGGAGGTATAGTTGATGGCGCATGCTTTTGAGGGTATGTACAACAGTACGTGACAACAAGGTGCGAAAAGCAAGAATAGACAGTGCATATGTGCATGGTAGCCCAAGGGACATAGTTGGTCTACATGCGAGAGGGTGTTTCACGCATTCATGTGACACTAACAGTAGAAGGCTAGGCAAAGAGCTTTGTTGGCGGGAGGAGAGGCTCGATCAAGAAGTTCTACTCGTGGGAGGAGGACGAGAGAGGGGGCTTGAGTGTGCAGTGAAGGCACTCAATGACACGCTAGTTTATGGCACGAAATGTTCATGCCTTTGCGGGCCTAAGGTTTGCAAGAAGGGCAGCGCGATATGCGAGACGCTGGGTTCACGCAATGTGCGGGACACTCCCTGTAAGCCAAGCCCACCCCAAGTGGGACAACGCGAGGTTGGCTCTCACGAGATGGGGCTAGAGCTACTATCTCGCAGTTGCACAGAGTGGGGGTGCTACTGCGACGCGAAGGTTGGCATGGAGGTAGAGTGGAATTTAGCTTTAATATAAAAGTTGATGAAGGAATAAGTGCTCTGACATCAAAGTTGATGCAAAATATCAACTAGGATTTCAAAGGTTAAAGAAAGTGAAAAAAAAGAGGGGTTCAGGGATTTTCACCCTAGGCCTTTTGCCTTTGCCCTTCGAAATTTAAACTCGATCTAATTCAATAAATCTAGATTGAAATTCCATGAACCAAATGACAAATTTAACTTTATTAGGGCATCAAAATATGAGCAAACTCCATACCTATAAAGAGGGAAATCTCAAATGCCATAACTTTAATTTAATGAAGCGAGAATAAACAAAAACTAATTTTAAAATTAGATAAAATATTATTCAAAACAAAATATTAAAATTCAAGTCAAGCCTATATAGTAGATAAATATTTTCAAATTCAAACTAATTGGCTTAATCAAACAGGCTCAATACCTTATGATTCGATGAAACTGAACTCATGATTAACTCAATTGACTAAATACGACCGACTCCAACCAAAATATGGAGTGCAAAATGAGCTCTAGTGCGTCTCAGATAAACTTAACAAAAATGGACTCCATAGGTGTCCACACCACGATGGATGCATGGCCCTAAAGGGTAAGTCTATGTTAGCCTAATGACCAGTAAAGACAATAGAAGAAACAAGCAAAAGCTAATGTGCCCATACCATTCATAAGATAACCCACAATGTCGGCGCAGGGGCCATGCTAATGTTCTCTTATCATTCCAATTTTATCGGATGTCTCCAAAGAGACTACATGTTTGATCAATGGTGATGTTGGCTAAATAGGGATATAACGCAATTATAATAGAAAGTAAAGTACCATCCTAACAATAAATGACAATAGGGCGCACCGTAAAAAATTAATAGTAACAAAAGGTGGTATTTCGTAATTTAAGATGAAATCTATGAAACTTATACACAAAAAGGTACCATAATCAATTTCTCATTGAATAAACACCATGCGAATTAATCAAATTTTTTCATAAATCTTTAGTATTACATCAAACATAAAGTACTAATGCAAAAAATATCCATTCTCAAGTTAGGCATCTAAAACAAGGCATATATGAAAAACATATCCATCCAGAAGCCAGTTCAAAACTATGCTTAAAGGATCCTCCCTCATTTTGAATCTCTTTTTCAACACTTTGACATTCTTTAAGTTAGTATCAAAGTTTTTGTCCTGCATCAGTCTAATATATGATCATAACATTGATATTAAACTATATGGTAAATTGCAAGTAGGTCCTTCTTATTTGATCATATGTGCAAGTGCGTCCCTACTATTTAAGAACTACTTAATCCATCAATTTGAGGTAAAGTGCAACCAAGTCAAAAAGCTATCAAACTGACATTTTTACCCCTACTGTCTCTCTCTCTCTCCTGAGTGAGCAAGCCATAACTCACAACTGCCTCCGTTGGACCCTCGGGTTGCTGCAACCGCCATCGCCCCACTATTTGCGGGCGTTGGCCGCAGCTTGGAAGAGCTCTGCCGCCTCATATGGGTTATTGACGACACTTTCCTAAACTGTGGCCAACGCCCACAAAAAGTGGGGCGGCATTGGCTAGGATAGAAGGCGAGCCTAAAAACAGCGGTGGGGGCCTCCTATGGTGGCGGCAATGGAAACTCAAGGGTTTGGCAGCGGCAAGTGCTAAGTGTGGCTTGCCCGAACAAGAGATCGAGATCGATCGATCGATCGCGAGAGAGAGAGAGAGAAAGAGAGAGAGAGAGAGAGAGAGAGAGAGGTAAAAATATCATTTTTGATAGGTTATGGACTTGGTTATATATTACCTCAAACTGATGGATAAAACAGTAGGGACCATTTACATATATGACCAAATAAAAAGGACTTACTTGCAACTTACCCTAAAGTATAAATGAATATATATTGGTCAAGGAAAAAATCATGTATTGTTCCACCGAACAAAAGAAGCAGCAGCACACTAATATTAGGGCAAGTTCTTTAGTTGGACAACAAAAAAGATAAGAGGCAGCATGAATAAGTGGTGGGGACACAGATCAGCATCGAATTGGATGGCTAGGATGACGTTACGTACTGAATCAAAATTTAAATTCAAATTAATTAGAGCTAATAGAGATTTCCATATTAGCTTTATTTAGATTTGATTTGATTTAATTCAGAGTATATTTGGAAGATTTGGAGACTCACCACATTTGGAGCTGATTTTATTTTATTGTAATAGAGTTAATTCTATATTTGCTTTTATTTATTTGGTATTTTATTTTCTGCATTTAATATTGTATTTTCAAATTTCTACATGAGATCTCTCTATATAAAGAGGTCGCCTTGCATTGTAAGAGATGAGTCTTTTGATGAATGAAATTATGTTTGAGTTTTCTCAGAGCCTAGATCCGGGTTAAGGGGTCGATATTCCGGTGAAGGAAAGGGTAGGGTTAGCTTTTGGTGAGAATCCTCAAATTAGCCTAGTCATCTGCTTTTCAAAAAAAAAAAAAAAAAAAAATCTTTTCCTTCCTTCAGCTCAACCAAAATCCAGGTCCCTTGATGTAATTTTCCCACCCTAAAATTCATCTCTGTTTTCTCTGCCAGCTCGAGAACCTGCGATCACCAGCCTGCTGCTTCGCCCACGTCGCTCGCATCTCCGCCCTCCAGCAGGCCCGCCGGGCATCGGCGAGCGCCGGCGACTCCGTCGCTCCTCCGGTCGCCCCACTCCACCGCCGGCTACGCCCCTCCCGCACGCCCGCCCGCCCGCCGCCCGCCCGCCGCCCGCACGCCGCCCGCGCGCGCCTGTCAGCCCGCACGCGCGCCCGCGCGCACGCCTGTGCGCCTAAGCCCGCCTGCGCCCTCCTGCGCACCCGCCAGCGCGCCCGCCTGTGATCGCCCACGCGCCCGCCTGTGCTTGCGCCCTCGCGCCGTTTACGCGTTGTCCGCATGTCGCCCTCGATCAGATCAGTTAAACATCGTCAGTGACTCTTCTCCGATTGAAATCGCTGGTAAATTCTTTCCCGAACCCCACTAAGCTGATTATTTGATTTCAACACAAATTATTCGCTTAACTTGGATTATTTATTTGGCTCTAATTGTGTGACCCGATATTTCTTGTGTGTCAATTACTATTGAATTTAACTGTGAGATGTCTGTCCTAAATTCCTGAATCTCGGATCTGATTTATTGAATTTAAATTGACGACCTAATCTAAGTTGATAAATTCTTATTTATCATACGATCCAGTTTAATTTTAATTTTAAAATATCTTAATTTACGAGATTCAAAATCTTATTTATCATATAATTTATCGGGAAAATATTTTTCTCTTAATTAAAATAATTTGCTAATCGATTTTGCTGAATATAAATATAAATTATCATTGGCATCTTTTTTCCGTTCCACATCAATAAGGCTTAGCTTAACCTAAGTTCACTTTTCAAGATTTACTTGGGCTCCAAGTATCATTTGAAATTACCTGGAGTATAAATGAAAATAAATTGTTTATTGGAAAAAACAAAACAGAGAAAATTAGCTAAACCACGTCTACCAAATATACCCATTGTAAACATTTACTATTTCATACCAGATGTTTCTTTGAGCAGGAGGAAAAACTATAGCTGCTAACTATATGTTATTGGAATAAAATATTAACCAGCTGCAGTGGCAGACAATATCTACAGACAAGTTGATGGTATCAGGAACATTTGAACATTGATCAAAACACATTTTATAAGTCAAAATATTACCAGAATAATATTTGATAAAGCACTGACTATAGGAAGTGATACAGAATAATCCACAAGTAACATGAAAATAATAAAAATGGAATGAAAGATGTAGAAACAATGAAGGTAACCATCTCCATAGATGCAAGGCAAATTTTCATGGTGATGTCACAATTGAATGGAACTAAAATCAAACATATTGTTATGCAGTAAGATATAAGTTGGATGCTGCCGGCATAATTATTCTAAAGTCGCTTACATAGTTACCTCAATTTCAAAAACCTGATGGCTTTCAGTCTCATCATGGTTTTCAGCTTCTGACTCCTTGTATTCATCATTTACTTCATGGTTCGCCTTTTCAAGAGCCACTAACTTCTTCTGACCTTCCTCCGGTATATATCCAAATAATTCACAGATGAAACCAGATACTGTCTCGTACTGATGACCCTGGATTAAAGTGAAAAAAGTTTAAAATAAAAAATCATAAACATAGAGATTACCGTAAGTCTCCCCACCCCCGCCCCTACGGCAACCAATTCTTTCAAGTCTCCAGGTTAGTTTGAGGTAAAAATGTTGGAACATATTGATTTGATATTACAATTACTCTAAGATTAATAAACAAATCCTCTTTTTTAGGGTGTAATCAAATTTTAGAATCTACAGAGTAGCTCTATTGGATGACTACTAAAAAGAGCCAAATAAATTTTTTGAGCTAGATACCGTCATTAGTTGATTGCTAAAATCTGCCAAATAATTTTTAGCTTCATTTTTTTCCTTTTATTTCATAGACCTATTCCTATAAATTAAATTATCTTAAAGTTGATAGCTATTTAATAAATATTTATTACTCGTTTTATTGATTAAAATTTCACCAATACAAATTCACCCACTTTTGAGAAACCACTGGGCCAACAAAAAACAATGAACACAGAGTAATGGATGAAATGTGGGACAAGATGAACCACCAGGTTAAGAATATTTAAAGAAGGAACAAATAGAACAAGTCTACATATCACAACTCCTTAAAATTTTTCACAAGCAGACTTCACAAAGATAATCCCCACAAATAAGCTGAATCTACCTCCAAAGAGTCCTGACAAAGCATCACTCAAGCTATTGCCACTACCATGTTATTGTAGAAAGATGTATATCAGTTGGCAACTCATTACCCTACGCTACTTTTGAAATGCACAGACATGCATAAAAAAATTAATAATTATAAAGGAAATTGAGCAACACCTCAAAAAATATAAAGTCAAAGCACATGAGCAGACCAAATTGCAAAACAGTAAAAGTAAAGAAAAGATTAATGCAAATTTATTCCTAGATAAGTTGTTACTAACTTCCGGTATTTTCACATTCAATTCCTCGGAGAGTTGGTGAATTGACGTGTTAGCATCAACATCAAATGTTCCATCCTCCCGCTTTTCAATATAACCAGTCTTCCTCTGGATCTCCTCCTGCATATTGCATAAAAAATGTGTCCCATCATTTTGTTCTACACTTCTCAAAAAAAAAATCATAATCCCTTAGAAAAATTAAAATTTGTAAAAAATCAAAAGACATGCCTCACCGGATAAAAACATAACCATAAAATTAGACTAAAAGAAATCTTCATATTTGCCTTCATTGAAAAAAAAGAAAAACAAATTGTTGTCATTCACCATAATCACGCAGCATTACTTCTATCAGTGCCAAATAAACAAGCCATACTCTTGAGATTAAGAGAAAAGATTAAAATCTCTAGTATATCCTAAGACATGATCGTGGAATGATGAGATCAAAAGAAATAATAAAGGAAAAAGGATAATAGTATGAAAAGCTACCAGGCTGTCAAGGCAATGAAGATTACAAAAACTATAAAAGAGCTAAAAGGGCAGTTATAGAGAGCTAAATCTAAAAGAAATTTATACAAGAAGTTGGAAACTAAAGAAGGGGAAAGAGACAATATGTAATAGCTCAACTAAATGAGAAGAGTAAAGATATGAATCATGAACAATATCATACTCAGTAGGAAAACCAAAAAGATTTTGATAACTTGAATACTTTCAAGGGGAGAGAAATTTCAACTATATGCCACATATTTTAGTCTTAGAAATGAAAAAGAATCTAAAAAATGAAGTTCGATAAAGCCTGATGGGATCCTTATTAAAGTGTGAAATTGTATATGTGAGACATGTGTCAAATGTCTAACAAGACCTTTTTAGTAAGGTACTTATTGGCCAATTTGGCTTGTGACTAGAAAAAGCACTATTTCTTTCACATCCAACATAAATATGAGTAACAAAAAGGACAAATTGCATCCGGTCCCCCTAAGATCATAAGGACATTGCAAATTAGTCCCAACTTTTAAAAACTTCGAGTTTGCCCGTTGAGGTTGTAAGAACACTACAGTTTTGGCCTCTCTTTAGAATCTCCTCTTTTTGCTAGCCATTTTTGATAAAAAAACATGAAATTTAATCATTTTCTTGACCCTTTTTTGACTAATTTGAACCACTTACATTATCTTTTCTCACCCCTCTCTAAGGAGAAAGGCGGAATGGTAAGAAAGGAAGTTGATCCCCTGCCTTCAATTCATCAAGGGTTTATATGAGTTTTTCATCAATTAAGGTAGGCAAATTTCCTCTAATAAGCAAATAAATTAAAGAAACAAAATAAATTAAGTGATTATTTTAATATCTATGGTTGATGGTTCCTATATATATTGCTTTTATGCTTGTAGTGAAATGCTAGGCATGCTATAACTTTGGACTGAATTCTGAGGTGTTAATTATAGTACATTTTAGTATACTAAACAATGACAGATTCAAATAAATTTTGGCAAAGCGTAGCTTAACTTGTTAGCTACAACTTTCATGTTTGAGTCCAAGATTGATTTTGCCTAAAAAATTGAATTTGAAGTTTTTTAAGTTGAGCAGACAGAAACCTAAAAATTCTGCTAGGTTTCAATTTAAGGAGTATTAACCTTACCAAATGAATTCCAAATAATGTAAAAATTTACAGATTGGTAGTTCAGGTAGTTCACTTCATGCCCTACAACTTTAATGTTTAACAATTGGCGTGAAAATGTCATTAGGCATATGTTCTAATTAATTGAAGTTAGAGAAGAAATCTGAGAGTTGGGATTCCAGGTACATATGCTGCTTTTCTGATTCATACCTTCATCAAATGATCAACATTACGTGTAAAACCTTGCAAAATGATAGATCACTTATTGTATTACAACTTTGATATTTGAAGTTGACTTTGAATATAATTATATTGTTATATTTTAATTGGATAACAGTGAATATAGCAAATCTATTCAGGTTTGCTATAAAACTACATACATTGAAATGCTTACTAATTGTATTGGAGATAAGCCATGATTAATTTTATAGTTATGAAATGTTAAATTTACTGCTAAGTAGATGATTGAGTATTAGCTTTTAAGATATCTCTTTGATGCATATAACATAATGAGTTGAGATTTGAATTAGATTGTATATACTTTCGTGTAACACTTAGTTTGGATGGACATTAATTAAGCACTTTATAACCATTTGAGCCAATTAAAGCTATGTAACAGGGATAATTACTTGTTGAATGAGAACCAAGATGAAGTATTATTGCATGCCTAGGGGGCTAGTAAATGAGTTAATCGAGATCAATGCAAAGGACAAGCATCAAGGTTTGTTAAATGACCAAATCTTGATATTGTGAAATAAATTGTTAATAAAACTTGTATACAAAGTTTAAAGTACGACAATAGATATTAAAGTAAAGGTTTATCGTAGGTGCGATGTCCTTGTCCTCAGCTTGAGTAGATTGCGTGGTATTTGATCATGTGACTATAGTCCACATGATCCACGTATGTGTGGCTCACTGTGACATACAACCACTTGATAAGACTTCCCTATCCCATAGTGCATATAATCTACTAGCGATGTACGGATCACCATAACGTATGGGTCACGTGGAAGGGACATTTGTAAAAAAAGAAGTTGAGGCATAATCAAGAAACCGGGGCCCAAAATTAATAAAAATGAGTCATATTAAAATTTAATCACATAAATATTGATTTAAGGTTTTGCAATTTTGCATGATCATGGTTTTACTTCTATTGTGTCGATGATATTGCTTGTGCAAATTGAAGCACGATGATTGTTTACTTGTAGTTTAGTGGCATAAATTGAAACTAGCAAAAGATATAGTTAAATAGTTCATTATTGGAAACTTATATTGGAAGACTTAGCTATCATATAGCTATTTGTTGTCTAAAGAGAATTTACTTAGCACAGTGATAAGAGTATAGTTATTAAGTGAATTCCCGATGAAGCCAAATTATAATGAATTGGGTTATTGATTAAAAGCCAAACAGTTGAATATTGTATTGTTCATTGCAAATGTTTTAGTTAGCTTATAAGAGTGATTTTTCTTGGCCTGTGGTTGGATGGCTAATGTCATCTTTAAGCAGGTTTATAGGTTCATTGGACACGGGAAATGAGAAAGGAGGAGATAAGTTTGTTTATTTATGCTTGAATTCATTGTATAAGTTGTAATATTGAACTTTAGACCGTATAATTAGGACAAAATTAGATTTTAATTTCATTTTAAGTTCATATGTTTATATTGATTTGAAACTTAGAAGCTTCTATAGTTTATTTCTTTCAAAAGTTGAATATTCTGATAATTTTCTTAAAAAAATATAAAGCTTCACTTTGATGAGAATGTAGTACATTGAGTTATACTTACATTTGGAAGTCAAACTTTCACTCAAGATACTAACATTACTTGAGATTTTTCAAGCGGAGAATCACAAGCTAGAATGATACGTGCAAGTTAAATTCCAAAGCCGATGTCTTTTCACCAATTACAGTCAGATGAGAACTACCTTATCCATGACTTACACTTAGCAGCAATTGTGTTTGCACTCAAAATTTGGCGTCACTATTTGTAAGAAGTGAAATGTAAAGTGTATATTGATCACTAGAGCTAAAAATACATCCTCACTCAGAAAGAGTTGAACCCGAGACAATGATGTTGGCTTGAACTGATTAGAGATTACGATTTAGAGAAATGAGTATATCCGTGAGAAGGTTAAAATAGCTTCAATTGAGCATAAGCACATAGAAAGTCGGCTTAGAAGGTTTGGACGTATAAATTGTAGGTCAATAAAAGCTCCAGTAAATAATGTTGAATCATTAGATTTTTCCAATGTAAAAAAAGGAAGAAGGTAAAAAAAAACATGGCAAAAAACTATAAGAAATGATCTTACATATTTGGAGCTAAATGAAGATTTATTATTTGATAGAGTACGATGGAAACAAAGGATTCATGTAGCCAACCCCACCTAGTTGGATAAAGGCTTGGTTTGTTGTTGTTGTAATGTTATGCTAAAATAGCTTTGTGGAGAACAATAGAGTTTTTTTAATATTAACTTTATTTTATTTTTTTAAGTGAAGTTAATAGGCAAATATTCCTTTAAGCTCATGCTTAGAATTGAAGAGAAACTTGTACTTTATATCTTATTATTATCATGAATGCTATTCTGATGCCATTTTCAGCATTACTTTCTGTTCTTTGAGCAAAAAATACATGCTTAATGATGTTGAAGAATTTTGAAATTTGACCAGCATGAAGTCCATTAAGTTTTCTATAAATTTTATCTTTAACGTATGAGTTAATTCCCTATAAAAATTGCTGATTTGGAGCTTCTAAGTTAGGCTGTCAGGTTTTCATTATTTTCTGACAGATTTCATTTCAAGGGGTAAAATCGATATCAAACGATATCGGATTGATCTGAAATTTTACTAATCATTAGATTACTTCTTTAGCTACAAGTGCTCTTTGTACCTCATGGTCAAAATAGAACCATAAACTGATGTCCGAATTCAACAAAGTTAGGACAGAAATGCCGTCTTGAAAACCTATAATGACAGCAGAGGTTTAAAAATTATTTTGTTGTACCAAACAAATTCCAAATTATATTAGACTTAGCAGATGATTAGCTAACTTGATACACTAAAACTTTTATGTTTAATGTTTCCTCAAAAACAACCATCTGGACAATGTTATAAACATTAATTTTATTCTGACCGGAATTTGAAATCAGTTCTGAATCTAATTTTTATAATCTATTTGGTTTATGTAAAATTGAATTATGATGGTTATTATATAGTTGAGTATCTAAAATTGTTGGGTTGTTATATTGCTCAAAATGCTATAAAATGCTCAAGGGATAAGCCCAAAGTATATATCCCTCAAATTAGTCGAGCTCGAGCATAAGGCAAGTAAAACCTAAACTCTAAACTTCGAACCTGAAATCTGAACCCCGAAACCCAAAACCCAAAACCCTGAAATCCTAAATCCTAAAATGTAAACCCGTAGAAGGTGACGAACACGAAAAAGGATCTTCATACTGATGTTATTGAACACGAAAAAGCATATGACAAGAAACCAAGTGAAGCTTTTTAATAGGTATTAGAAAAGAAAGGTGTGCCATGAAATCTCTTAAAGTCATTGAAGACTAATAAGATGGAGTGGCTACAAGTGTAAGGACTACTAGAGGCAATTCGTTGGACTACACCAATGTTCTTCTTGAACTTCTTGTATTTTCACTTTAGAGATATATGAACATATTCAAGGAAGAATAGACACCTTTGTACACCTCAATGTGTTGTGTTCGTTCTTCGTAGGCACTATTATAAAATTTAGTAAAAATTATAGTAAATTACATTATCATATAGATATTTATTATTTCACTAATATTATTCGGTATGTCTAATTGTGTTCGTGTCTTGATTTCGGAAGTTGTCATGATGTGCCGTGTCCTGTGTCCCTTGTCATGCACGCTTCCTAAAACACATTCAATGTGAGATTCCATAGTGCAAACATTTTGCAGATGATAATAATTCTAATAGATGAAAAGCGCAAAAAAGCTAATCAGAAGTTGGAATCTTGAATAAGCACCTTAGAAATAACGGGTTTCAAAATTACTAGAAGTAATACAAAGTACAACATTGTAAATTTGATGATCATGAAGAAAGAAGTGGTGATACTATGACTAGTGAGAATGGTTTCATCTTGTCATAACTTACTGACTCAAATAATTGGACATTAAGTAAATACTGTGTTGTTTTAATAGGTCCATTTTGGACTGCTTTAGTCCAACAAGATCAATTATAGTCAAGATTCGAATGATGATTTAAAGGAGTATCATGATAAGCCATAACTAGGACTTTTGTTTAAGTGAGTGTGAGAACTTTCAGGAGTACATGTTGACCAAGGTGCTTAGCTCTTAAAATTGAGTGCAACGAGCAGTTAATTACGTGGAATTTTCATTAAAGTTTTCATAGGTACCATGAAATTAATTTAAAGAAACAAGACCAAAAGGAGAGATGATGAAATAAAAGTCGAAGGCATTGACCTCAAAAAGAGCAATGAAGAAAATATTTATTTCTATTAATTAAGAACTTATTTAATCTTTATTTGATGCATTATGCACAGAGATCCTTAGAATAAGTTTAGGAATTGTTTGAACCAAGAAACCAACCTATTTGATCTTTTCCTTTTCAGCTGAGGAAAAATGAATGCTTATTGATAATTTTCAAACTGGACATCATTAATCATAACTTAAAATATAATTATGTTTTTTCTTTTTTTATTTTATAATTACCACCAACATAGAAAATTATCATTTTTTCCTTGTTATTGTTTTATCCTATCACAACTTATGTTTGGATCATATCTTCTTATTAGCAACTCCAGGTTACTTGATTTTATATGTAGAAAAATGGATTTCTAAACTTATCCAAAAATGCACAATAGTGTATGATAATCTCCTTCCATATTAACCGAATTCAAGATTCTTAGCAATCCTTCTAAAGCTGAAACAGCATAAGGTGCGCAATCAATCAGTTTAGTTATCAAACCAAAAAAAAGATTGGGTTCCATACTAAATTTCAAAAACCAAAGCACTCAAATCAGTTATAAATCAAAAACCAAACTAACCAAATAAAATTCAATTAGTTTGGTTTGGTTAGGTTAAAACCATACTTTCCCTCTAATTTAATTTTTACCTCAAAAAATTAAAAAATTCTAAAACATCTTACATTAATATAACTTATTCGGACAAGAATATTGTTCATTTATATACAGTTTAAATTAGAAAAAACTTATTCTCAAAAACATAGTTTGATCAAAAAACATAACATGGCCATTAAAAGAATATTAAGTTTATACAAACACTAAGTTTATACAGGATCAAAAATGTTTAACCAATTATATCATGAAAAAACAAGAATATATAATATTATGACATAATATATATATATCATAAACATATATAATGTTTAACATAAACGTGACTATAAAATTATCAATCCCAACAGAAGTGTTGCAAGCAATTATATAAAGTTACATCTAACAATCAATTAATTTGGTTGGCTTGGATTCAAAACCCAAACCGTATAACTGAATAATTAAAATTTTAAACCATCCATTAAACCGTCAAATTCTAAACCAATCCAAACCATTAAATTTAAATGATTTGTCTCAATTTTTTAGTTTAACCCACTTAATGCATGCCCCTAATTACAGTAGTTTGTCTTTGACATATGTTAAAAATTTGGTCATATCTGTTTTGTAAAAAAAAAAAGTGGAAACAACTTGATTTTATTTCGATTGAAAAACAAATATTTTAGCTTTATCCGACATGAGTAAAGCTCCTAACAAAAAATCTTGCCAACCTAGACAACAAAGTTTCCAAAATCTAATTATCTATTTGGTAAAATTTCAATAGTCATAAACAACTAGGTTTTGGATGTTTTGGCCATCTAGAATGTTTTCTTACACTTAAAATCATAATAACACATCTAAAACTCTTGGTTAATATATTAGATATCTTTTAAAACTTCCTAAATTCCATTTATTTAAGCCTTCTTCTAAGTTCATTCAAAATTCTAACTTCTCTGAGCCTCTCTACTTTCATTCTTGTAAAGCTTTGAAGGACAACAAATATAAGAGCATTTGTGCATCAAAATGAAGACTCACGAAATGCTGTGAAAGAATAGAAATGGAATTGTGATAAAAGACAAAATAAAGATGTAGTGAAAGTTAAGAGGATAAGCTACAGAATAATTTTGGGGAAATTAATTCTTCGTGTGAAGGTTATTTATGTCATTTGTATTTATGCACCAAAAGTGAATCCAACATGGAACATTAAGAAGCACCAAAAGTGAATCCAACATGGAACATTAAGAAGCAGGTTTGACATGATATGGATAGGCTTATTGTTATTAATGTCATTTGTGCTTATGCACCAAAAGTGAATCCAACATGGAACATTAAGAAGCAGGTTTAACATGATATGGATAGGCTTATTCAAGGACTTTTGTGGCGAGATTTAATGACATCTATGTAGTAAGAAACCAGTTTTGAGACATTTCATTGAGGCTAGATTTAAAACCAGAAGTGAAGAAGAATATACTTTCGAGTTGGCATTTGCTAATGGTTTAATCAACAAATATATAAATGTACAAATGTAAATTTATTTAAAGTTGATTTGAGTTTATATCAAGTGAGTTGATTGATTTATATGCTTACTCATCGATGGTAAAAAATAGGAAAGTCAAACATTTTGGTGTTGTCCCCCACTCATTCCCTCTCTCATACTCATTGGAAATTCATCGGAAAAGGAAGAGGACTGGAAATTCATCAAAGAAGGAAGACGAGGTAAAGACAAAAATGAACAGAGAAATGTAGAAAACTTCCTGAAACTGACTAATACAATAAGGTCTACCTTGATTTTCTCTATGCACATAAAGTACTTATCAGGTCAAATTCTCTATTAGATTTGTCACATTTCCTCATTCACACCCACCTTATAAGCAACACATGACTAGTTTATATCATTTATCCACCTTATTGGCCAAGCCTAGAATGACAATCTATTTCTTGGTCGAGTAACAGTCGATGCAACTAGCAGGCATTCTCAAGATGCCTACTCGGGATACGTTGAACTGTCAACCTTGGAATTTTCACAAGCAATCTCTTGAGCAGTTATGTCAGGACTTCTTCACTTGACCGGAGCAATATCTTAGTACCAAGGTTGAGTTCATCACCGGAGTGTTCTGAGTTGTCACACTTTGGAGCTTTTGTTCTCGAATTTGCTTCTCTTAATCATATCTTGTGCCAAGTATTGATCAAGTTCCTAGCTTACCATGTTGGCTTGTGGTAGTATGTGTTTTTGTCTTCTCTTTTCACTATATAGGTCCCCCCTTCCTTGATGAACCTCCATTGTTGGTCATCTTACCATAAATCACTTCTTGTGCCCACAAGTAAGAGCTCCTAAATATTACTTGATAAAGTGGCATCACCTTGCATATCACTTCATCGACAGAGAAGTAGAGTCAACACAAGTGATCCACAACAATCTTCACACCATTCTTGATACATCTAAGGTGGAGAATTCCAAGAAAAAGCTAGTCCTGCAATGCTACCCTTCTTCTAACTACTTCGGCATGGTAATCAGAGATAGTGTTGAGTCCATCACTAGCACAAACTTGAGCTCGACGAATTTGGCGTTTATGACTACAACATTTCTTCGTCCTTATTTCTATACTTCTCCAAGTATAGCTCCAAATATAGCTTTTAGCACTTCGACATGAGGCTACAGATTAAGTATAGGTTTGCTCTCAAGTTGCTCCTTCTTAAGGCTTATTAAGCCTATTAGTTTTCCCAAAAGTTAGCATTGCCATAGTATTATATTAAAAAATATAAAAATATAAGAATCTGCTAATATCCCCATGTAAGATGTTGCAAAAATTATTGGAAAGGGCCATGCTCCTTTCTCAAAAAAATCACCCATGCTATTGACGAAAAGGTGTTCACAATGATTTCTAGTACAAAACTTTTGGAAGAAAATTATTCTAGCTCATTTAAACTTGAGACATTGAGTAGAAATGGTGAATTATTCTAGTTCATTTAAACTTGAGACATTGAGTAGAAATGGTGAAGTCTTAAGACACTTAAAAGGTCATTAAGCTCTTTCCAATAGTACTTCTGCATTCCTATTAATAGTTTGGTAGTGCTAACAGAGCTTCTCACCATCTTGCTAGTCACTCCATTGGTGTTGCTCTTCAGCTGCTAGCCTCCACCACCTTGATGGCTCTTAGTTTGCCATATACCATGAGGTCCCTTTTCATAAGATGCCATGTTTATCTCAGACATAGTTATCTGGGATACAAGCACTAGTGGCATCACCCCGTCGACACAGAGTTGTGCATTCATTTTTTTTCTTGATCTCCTTCCTTGAGATTATGAGAAGTGAAGGCTTTAAAGTCGTGCATCCCAAGGGAGTAGAACAAAGTTTCGTCAAGTTGCACCATGGGGATTGGAGTAAGTTAGGCTCTAGCTTCCTCTAAACTAGATGTTTGTTCCAAAGACTTTGTCGTTTGTGTTTAACTTCGAGGGAAACAACCTTCTTTTAGTAATAGGGACCTCAACTAATGAGAGCCTCTCGAACATGGCGGCTAGATAGGGCTAAAATAACAACAAGAACCTCATCTTGCTGGCAGTGAGGCGAGTTTGGGATCCAACCATTTGGCTTCCTCCTCTTGATTAGGAGGTTGCCATACTATAGAGTAGCATTGAGGAATGAACTTTTCGGAAATGGTGGCTCCCCTCCTGGGCGACAAATCTCCCTGCATAATCATGCCAAATTGGATGAAGGCACTATTGATGTCGGTGTTGATAGAGCCATTAGGCCGGCTAATGGCGGTGCCCTACCTCAGTTTGTTGGTCATAACCTAACAATCTGATGTCATTATCCCACCTGTGGAAGAAACTCGCCAACTTGTGATAAGTATTATAAAATCAACATCTTCCATGTCCACACATCCTTTTGTCGCCAGCCTGTCGGCAGTTTCATTTCGCTCTCGCGGAACATGAATGACGTCGTTTTCTTGAAATGCGAAGGGGCAACTTTGGCCTTGACCAGATATTTCTTTAGGACTTTGTCCTCAGTCTAGTACTTGCCTATGATCTGGCTGACGACCAGTTTTGAATCGCTGAAGATCGTGACGTATTCAATCCCAATAAAAGAAGACTAGTAAATGATATAGTTAAAGTTTCATTTAAGACATTCAACTCCTAAAGATGGAAAGAGAAACCTTTCCCAGCAAAATTGCCAGAAATCTATATGCACTTAAAATGCACATATAGTTAATTACATTATCAAAAAATAGATTAATTTACTAGATTTCACTTTAAAAGAATTACTCCTTAAGGTTTTAGATCCTGGGAACGAAGCGTTCCCATAGGCGCAAGATTCTATGTTTAATTACCCCTTCCCATTAGAAAGAGAACTTCGATTAAAGAAGCCAAATGTTAATATTTATTTGGTCAATGGCTTAACTTATTTTTTGGGTTAAATTAGTTGAGTGGTAATGGTAAACCTTGATTCTATCATCTAAGGATTTACCAAGTGAATCTGATTCACTAAAGAACTTAAGGTCATGGCTACAGAATGAGTAATTAAGAATTATGAGTTCTATTATTCGAGAACGTTCTAGTGAATCAAGGTGAATGGGATTTAAGTTTTTTCAATGACATGCCTTGTGCGGAAAACCCAGTCTACTTCAGAAATTTTATTGATCAATAAATGTCATGTCAATGAATTCAATATTGCAACCTCTAAGCATGCCCTTACTCATCCCATTTGGGAATGCGAGAAAGAGGGTGTGTGCCTTGTCAAGGGATAGACGCCACGAAGTTTGAAAAAAACTATAATTTAATCAAAAGCATTATTGTCCCATAGATGTGAAGATTAGTTTAAATGAGCATTGCTTAGTCTGGTAGAGTAATAGTATAGCAAGGCATAAGACAGTCACGACAATAGTTTTGCAAAATATAAGGGATATTATTCGAGGAGTTATGTATCTCGGCATGATTATCAATACAATTTCTTATCGCTGTAGTTTAGGCTCTTGCAGAAGAAAAATATATGTGCTTTGAGGTCACTAGCTAATTTGGTAGAGTGGTAGTGTAGCAAAGCATGATGCTACCACTATTATAATTTTGCATGATAAAATGCACTCAAACCAATTGATAGAATGCATTCAGACTTAAAGACAAATTTTATAAATCATTTATAAGACCAGTGATATTATATAATGTTGAATGGTATAAAACCAGTTGTAAGACCAACGATGTTATATGATGGATGAGTAGATATAAGCGAAAGAATAATGTGAGAAATGAATATATTCGTGAGAACGTTAGAGTAGCCTTAACTGAGAATAAGCTCGAAAGTGTATGCTTAATTGGTGTGGACGAGAACGTTAAGAGTAGCCTCAACTGAGAATAAGCTCAGAAGAGTATGCTAAAATGGTGTGGACATATAAATCGTAGGCTGATAAAAGCTCTAGTAAGAATAGTTGAATTATTAAAAAGAGGAAGGCCAAAAAAACGTGACAAAAAATAATAAAGAATGATCTTTAGATACTTGGAACTAAATAAGGACTTGTTATTTTATAGAGTGCAATGAAAAGCTAAGAATTTATATAGTTGGCTCCACTTAGTGAGATAAATGCTTGATAGTTGTTGTAGGATATGTTTAAAGATTATATGCTTTGACATGCTATCAAATATATCTCACTTTACAGTCTAGGCTCCAGCAAGAACGTGATCCTCTTAGTTGTCATTTAAGGGATCATTGTGTTATCAGAGATATTAGATTTCTTATAACGACTACTGAGACAACCCTTACTGACCAACCCAATATTTTATGCACTTGCAGGAACATAATCGATTTATTAGGTATTTAAAGTAAATATTTCTTACAACATCTATGGAGGCCTTTTGTAGGCAAAATCGAGAAATTTTCAGATGTAAGAAAATATTGTATTTTAGCATAAATTAAGGCATTTAGCCCCAAATGGAATCTGAAGATTAACAACGATGCATTGAACTCTCATATTTTCTAAATTTGATGTTTATTTATCATTAATGAGATGAGCATTTGAAATCTCCTTAAACTTATGTGTAATTTTTAAAGAAAATTAGAAAACTCATATGAATTAAAATTCAAGGGCTCAAAAATCATGTGTTCATAGGTTAGTTATCTTGCAAAGATCAGTAGATATGAATTTATTATTCTCACAAATTCTTGTGATACAATTTCATTTAAGTCCGAGAGTTTATATTACAAAGCCTCCAACTTATATGAATTTTCTTTTTTTCACTTTCCATAATGGAGCTAGCAATTGTATGTATGCATCACGAACTAAAGCTAGATAGGGAAAAGTATAGGGATAAAAAAGGTAAAAAGAGGAGACGATTGACGTGGTTTACTTATCTTTGATGGTTGACACAAGCCTTTGGTTAACACTTGTTTGTGAAAATAAATGCCACTAAAAGGGAATGCAAGTGATATGGAATGATCAAAGTGGAAAGAGATGGGGAAAGATTGTTGAGTAGAAAGAGGTGTTTGATGTACAAATTGGAGAGCTTATCCAAAAGGGACTTATTTAGAAGGATATGTTGGGTAGGTGAGAGTGTGAATGGAGAAAAATATTGAGTAAGTCTTGGATAAGGGAAATCAAAGTATACAAGGCCCCAATGGACCAGTTGGTTTTGAGTGGCTCCTTGGATGGTTCATAGACTATAAGGCTGAACACTATGGTAGTCATAACCTTCACTCCTTGGATGGTTCATAGAACTAATTATGAGGTTCAGCACAATGGTAGCAATAGTCTACACAGAAGGGCCAATCTACCAAGCACCATGGAGTTGCGGGTCTACTAGTAGCAATAGAGGGTGGCAGCTTTAAGATGAAGCCACAAACCTCGTCTATTACGTCTGACTGCCCTCACCATCTCAAAACTTCATTATATTATATACATAGACTCATTTGATAGAAAGGTTGTTATTGGATTAGAGAGAGTATACTATTATATGCATGTGATGTGAAATAAATGTAATTTAATATTAGAATATATGCACGACGTAAAATGTATTTAAATTATTTTTAAAATATGTGCAGGGTGTGATGTAAAGTTGATTTTAATAATGGGATTTGTGTTTGAAATATAAAGTTATTTTTTTATATTAGAATATATGTAGATGGGAAAGAACAATTAAAGAAAATGATGGGTGGATTTTGAAGTACCAACCAATAAAGCCATATAGTACACTTGATGGGCCTCCACTCTCTAGAGTCCACGATGGCAAATAAGAATTCACCAAGAATGTGATCCACCCTAAATTAAATTCTAACATAATTGATCTAATTTAAATATTAGATACTTTAAGTGGAGTCGTGGATAAGCTAATCAAAATGGCCATTCCAATTGAAATTAATTAAAGTGCACATTCCTATTACCAAAGAATTTCAAAATCAACCAAATGAATCTTGGCGGCTGGACATGAATTTACAGAGGCCTCTTGACCTTCAGTGACCATGGCTCCACTGAAGGATCACATTAGCTTAAATTAGGGGTGGCAAAATGGGTTGTCGGGTCGAGTTTGGATCGAACCCGAATCCGAGCCGACCCGAACAGCCTCAACCCAAACTTGACCTATTTATTAAATGGGTCAAAATCCATGACCCGAACCCGACCCAATTAATAAATGGGTCGGGTTGGCGAGTCGACCCGACCCGTTTATAAAGTATTTTTTGATAAATGCCCAATCCGAACCCTAGCCGACCCCATTATGTCTAACCCAAACCCGACCTGTTTAATAAATGGGTCAAAATTTATGACCCATTTAGGGTTGGGTTCACGGGTTGGGTCATATATTGCCACCCCTAGCTTAAATGACGAGCAACCCACATGCACACGTGTGGGTGACATAAGAACTAACAGAATCAAAACCAAACAGAGAGTTCTTCACAAAAAGTCTTCCTCTCCGCATGCGTTGAATTCACAGTACCGGCTTCACCAACAGAGTTCTTTCACGTTAGGCTTCACAGTCTGACTAAATCAAAAATAGATAAAGGAATGCGATTGAAATCAGCTGATCAGGTGAGTCAATGAAAGTGAACAAGCAACTTAAGTGCTAGGGTTTGGGAAAGGAAGATTTTGTTTTCCCCACTCAAAATATAACCAGCCATTCAGCATTCTCACCTGAAGATCCCTGCCCATTCCAGCACCGGGATATGAATTCCATTGCCAGAATCACAAATGCAATCAAACTCAATATTAATACATTAAGGTCTAATAAAAAGGTTGGCTTGCAAACTATAAATTGAGGGGTTAACCATATCCTAAAAACAGAAAAGCAAATGTGAGAATAAACATGCTACCAAAGTATAAACAAAAATTTTGTATAAATAAAAATTGATGAAGTCCACTCAGACAAACTTGATAAATTAAACTAAGAAAAGCAACATGCATCTTCAAATGCCTCATGAGATGATCTGATCTCAGTTATTGACCATGAAGGTGTTCCCACAACAAACAATATACATATGAAACACGTTGAATGCCAGAGAAAGCCAACAGCATGCTATCAACTAAATAAAAAAATTAATAATGATACCTTTGCTGAAAAAATAATTCCAGGACAAGACATATAGGTTCAAAAGCATTTTAGAATTTCTTTTATACCTTAGAATCATTTTCATCGAATATCTCACCAACAATTTCCTCAACAACATCTTCCAAAGTCACAATCTGCAAGGTGAGAAATTGACACAAAAAAAAAGTTTGCATGAGGCACCACATGGTCTTCCATGCTAAAGTATGCATCTATAACAAATGCACAAGTGAATAAAATAAACATAAAAAAAAAACAAATGCACAAGTTATTAGTGTGAAGTTAAAAATTAAAAGCAGCCTGTTAAAGTTGAGCCTTATATGATGAGAATTTGAGCCTACTTTCCCCATAAATTTTTCCAAAAGCACTAACCATCGCCTTTCAGGTCTCAGATATACAAGGTAAACAGATGTAATTCAGTACTGGGTCAACAATTTTGATCAAAATAAAAAAGTATTCGGTCAACTTATCTTAAAAAAGAAACAACATCAAACATAAAAAATACGGATTATGCACATAGCAGACTAAACCCCAAGCAGTTTTCCTACCCTAATGAGATCTTTTTTTTTTTCTGAAGATGCCAAATGAGATCTTTCGAATGCAGCATAACCATCACAGAAGGAACAAGCAGTTAAAATAAAAACATGCTAAAATATTTCTCAAATTAATAGCAGTCTTTATCAACACATACTCCAATGGTTCCACCATATTCATTCAGCACTACAGCCATGTGAACTTTCCTTATACGGAACTCTCTCAACAGATTCCAAACTGACATCAAATCTGCAATAATTCAGAACAAAAGAAGCCAAACTCAGCAATGGTGAATGAACGAAAATGTGTAAGTGCGAACATTCAGAGTGAATGAGGAATGATTTAATACCCAACTACTTAAGAAAGCATCAATAAATAAGAACGAGAATGATGCTTCTATGTCATAATCCCCAAAATCAACTATTATAAAGCAACGTTTGACCAAGCATAGAGTTCCTCAAGGCGGCAAAGAGGAAGGTGGAGGCAGCACATAGCCCTCCTCTGCTAAAAGATGGTCGGCATTCCTCAAGAGGTCAAGAAGACACAAGGAGAGGGAGAAGAGTCGCCTAGTTGGTGTCTGATCTAGAAGACACAAAGTAAGTGACAGAGTAAAAGAGGATGGTGATTATCTCCCTCGACTGATCAAAATGCTAAATCAGAGCCAACATTAAGAACCTAATTGACAAATGAAACAAGGAAAAGTCCATTTTGAAGAATAAAAACTCAAGTCACTAGAAACTAACTTCTAGACTACTACCTATGAAGCACTAATATTTTATGAAGCTTAACATATTCGTATCAGACAACGATACTCCCCAATATTCCACCGACGTATATCTAATATGACATGTGGCATATCAATTTTTATATTTATTTTTTAAAAATTCGATACTTATCCATGTTTTTTTGATACTTAAAGAAATAAATATTGGAATAGTCGATCTAACACACAATAAATCACATACATAAAACAGAACTCATGCATAAACTCGAACGTTAAAACTCAAGAGAAATACTGTAGGTTGACGCAATTGGGATCGCAGAGAGTTTTACACAAGCCAGTATTTCAGCAGCAAAAAAATATTTAGCATTTGCAAGCTGTTGCGTCCTCTACTTTAATAGATTTTTTTTGCAATCTTATAGATACTAATGACGTTGCTTTTTCGACCTAAACTAACATTTGTTATTTTTGTTGAATATCTATTACGCTCGTTTTTTACCTCAATTGAGTTCGTATTTCGAAAATGATAAAACTTTAGCTTTTTTGTTTTATCTATTTATTGAGTCAAAGAATTGGAGAGAGAAGAACATACATCTACTTTGAGTAGATGAGCATACATCTACTTTGAGTAGATTGGCATAAATGGGATTAGCTCACAGTACATATATTATATATCAATTGTATCTTGTTTGTATCAAGTTAATTGATTTAAGTTAAATTTAGATTAAAACTAAGCCTAATTTACAAATATGTATTTAAACTCTCATCTCACTTAGATAATTTTTAACAAATTAAGAAGCAATTAAAAAAATTTTATAACATTATTTCAAATTTAAGTTTTTTTAAATATAATAGTTGTTGAATATTTTTATTTTTTAAGTTCAATTGTCCATAATATTACTTTGAGTGAATCAAAAAATTTGAAAAAATATATAAATACAACAACAAACAACCAAGCCTTAATCCCACTAGGTGGGGTCGGCTACATAAATCCTTATTTTAGTGTATAAGTGTATAAGTTATTTTAGTCTACGATATGAGTTACACTTTAAATATGAGAATAATCTGCATTATATACACATACACACACACATATATATAATAATCGTATTTTGACATATCTTTATCCTTTTTTTTTAAATTTATCATATTATCATATTCATTTCGCATTATATCCATATTATCGTATTTTACTCGTGCTTTATAGACTACTACTAATTCAACTATTCCATTTTCATTTCTTCAACTTATAACAATAAAATTACTTTCTCAATATATATCCAGTACATCATAAAATACAAAGAAAAGCTAAAGTATCTTCATTTCTAAATTTGTCTTCTAGTAGACTCTCACCACTGCTTTCTTGTGCTTGTGCTTGTGCTTGTGCTTGTGCTTAACAGATAATGATGTGCCAAAAACAGCGTCAGTCCACTTACTCAATAGAAGATATCTTTAGATATGGCTACATAAATATTTAATAATTTTTAAATCATCACTTTTATTAATTGAGATTTAAGGGCATCATTATGAGCATCATAAAAATAAGTACCATAGTTGATCATGTATCATAAGGCATATTAAATAAACATAACCTACAGCAAGTACCATAAGAGAAACATCCACATACACCACCCAACAGTTGTAATCAAGCGAACGCCTTACAATAGGTGAAATCAAAAGCACAATTCATCGGACGTAGCAAAAAAGTAATTGCCTCACTAATATATTGAACCCTATTGATTTTGATGACAACAATTACTTTAATTTATCAACTAATCCTCTCTTTAACTATGTAATCAGGTTTACAATATGCAAATGAGAATTTATGTCAACGTCCAGGAAAAGCAAAGCAAAGAATGTATCATTTTATTTTTTCTTTTCTAGGACATAAATGTAAGCATATCTTGATTGTCAAGTTTTTACTCGATTTTGCACATAATTCTTGAGTCTAGAGAATTTAGACTCAAATTAGCCATAGTTACACCAATCCTCTCTTATTGTGAGTTATTATTAGCTCTAGTTATTTCATGGCTTTTGAAAATCCTAATTCACCTTATTTCTCTACTTTCAAAGCATGTCCAGGATGATTGTTATAATCAGCCAAGTTGCTCTGGAAATCCTTCCAGCCCCTTCACAGAGAGACCCGACTGATTGTTACAATCAGCCTCCGCGTACATTTCCTTTACCCAACCGTTGGAATATCTATCAAAAAGGACAAAACCTGTCTTCTCACATGTCATAGGGCTCTAACATAAAGATATCACAGGTTTCTCTTCTAGTATGAGGATTTCACCTACTAGCTTGAGCCTATTCTATGTCTTTCCAAAATTAGCAAAATGATATTGACCTTTTCACCAATCTTACCCTTTTGCCCCAGATTTTTGGGCTTTAGGCTAAGCATTTTAATGTTCTTAAATGTCCTTTTTAAGGCTAAAGCTCATCCTATGTGGCACTCTCACATTGATCCATATTCTAAGCAAGTTTATATAATTATTCTTAACTATTTTAAATATTATTTCAACTCTATTAAGCTTGCTATTTGAGCTGTCAATGAACAATTTGCTGGACCATTTTTCTACAGCTATTTCATAGCTCAAAAAGACTACTTAGCCCTCCATGTGTCCATCTTTTATAAGTAAAAATGCTGGTTACATTTCTCTACATGGGTATTTAAATAATGTTTTACTCAAGTCATTTCAAAAATTACTTGAAATTTTTTTTTATTGAATGTATTCTGCACTTGTGCACATAGTGAATATTTTTCTCTGCAACCTCTCTTTTTCTTAGTTCTCTAAGTGTTCTAACTCTCTTTTATGCTTAATCTTGCAAAGCTCTCAAGGAGATCCATAGGAAAAAGAATTCTTGATTTCTCAAAGCATTCAAGGCTATTTGGTGCACATGTTCTTAACTTTATTTGGCCTTCGTTCTTTGTGTTACTGAAATTTTTATGCTTAATCTCAAATTTTCTCCCTCCGCTTGAAACATTTCTTGAATAAGAAAGCTTAAGTTTTAATCAGTTATTAATTTTCAAGATTTGCTTCTTATTTTACAAAGATCTTACTTGCTTTCCCCACTATAACCTTGATTTTCTTCAAGCATTTATATAAACGTATTTTATAAACCCTCTTTGAATATTTACGAGTTTTTATTTGGCAAACCTTGCATGCATAGAGCTTCTCATTGTAATTTTTCTTCTTGATTCAAGTTGTATTCTAAGCTAGCAAGTCGAGCAACTCATTTCCTTTTTTTATCTGTTTTTCTCCTTGCGTGGAAGCTAGTGCAGGTTTGCTCGGCTTTGGTTCCTGAAAAACTCATAGGGTTTGTATTGAGTTTATTCGACTTTAGTTCCCGTAAAAAGCATGGGTGATTTAGTGTAAATTCTCACTTGAGGAGCGTGGGGAGTGAACTAGGCGGGGAGCCGAACCACTATAAATCTCTTAAACATTTCTATTTTTGGTTCCTCTCGGTTATCAACTAAATCGACATATTATATACTAAATTGGATTTAAGTTTCTCTCAAAATCTTATTATTTTTATATTAAAATTACTATAATAATATAAATCTCAATAGCTAGGTATTTTGAGCTTAACCGTTTCCGCTGTAGTTGATTCTCTCTGTAAGCTCAATTATTTCAGATAACCTCATTTACTGCATTGTCAGTTCTGCACTGCCTTCTTCTTTGGTCTTATTTCAGAATCACCGTATCTATCTATTGGTTTATAAAATTCAGATTGATATAAATCTAAATATAATATTCATAAAAATTCATTAGTATTAAAATAAATTTAATTAATTTTTAAGATTCTCAATTCACCCTCACTTGGGTCAACATAATATGCCTTTAAGATCTGTTTGGCGCGAGGACCAAAATCAGAACTAAAATGGTACTAGTTTAAAAAACAACAATAATAATAATAAATAAATTTTCTAATCATTCTACAAAAATTTTAATATAAAAAATATTAAAATTATTGAGTATACGAAATAAAATAATATTTTTTATATTAGAATTTGTGTAGAATAATTAAAAAATTTATTTATTTATTATTATTATTATTGTTTTTTAAACTAGTACCATTTTAGTCCTCGCGCCAAGCAGGGCCTTAGTCCTCTTTAATTAATTTCATTTTAACTTTACCAGGCACATGTTTCTCAACCCATCACCATTCCCTAACCAGAATATCGACCCATAAATCCTAAACCCTAAATCCTAAACCCTAAAACGCCAATCACCAACTATGTTATACTAATAATTATCAAACAGTTGAATAAATCACCACTGGCGGACAAGCCTCAATCAACAAGAGTAATAGCAACGTACCATTAGATACTCAAGGCATCAATGTCAATCAAGCTCAAGCTTAGGTAGGTGTGATTGCCCTTGAGAAATCATTCTTTAGTTTAATCACCATTGTCACATCTATTCTATTTCATCATTTATCTTCATTATTCTTGTATTATGAGTTCATTCGCATACATGGGGACTTGGGAATAAAACTACCACATACATTATCTACTATGTCACAAAGACCACTTCCGTTGTTCACAGAGACCTCCACACTTGGTGACAAAGAACACACATAAAGAGCTCCACACTCAGCAGGTTACCAGCATACATAATCTAGCTCTACTAGGTAATGTAAACACATCATTCTTACTTGGAAGGCCTCCTAGTAAAACAAAGTAACAAAGACACTTCAAGTTCAACTCATTCTAAAATTCAAACAGGATTCAATGCACTCAAGTTAAACACTTCCAAGAAATGCTCATACATCTTAACACATCAATAGCTCATAAATTTTGTCAACAAGTCAAGAAAAAGAGATCAACATACAAAATCATAGCTTAATCTAACACAGTTAATACACATGCATATAGCATGCTCCTCAATCGCACCTCCTCATCTGTTACTTTTTCTATAGATTAAGTCAAATAAATATTTCATTTCAAGCTAAGTTACATAACATTGTTTATGCAATTGTAGTCAATGCTTATCTCACAATGATTTATACTTCCAGCAAATATTCCATGAGTATAAGGAGTTATTTAACTACTCAGCATCAAATTCCATTTCATAACTATAGAATTAACCCGATTCCACAAGTAATCTCCTTAGCATATAATCTTTCACTAATTCAGTAACGGATTCTGAATCCAACTTCATTCAATTCAAACATAAGTTTATAGTTCTATTCAAAGTAAACTTCAAATATCAAAGTTGTAGTGAAATAAACAATCAATCTGGATAGTTCCATACTTATATGTCATGGAAAAAAGATGATCCACATTAACGCAACATATGTATTGAGCTCGACTGAAAACAGATTCTCAGCTAATTCCACCTATCAAAGCAAAGTCTAAATGAACTTCTTACAAAAAACTCTAAACATCAATGTTGTAAAATAAAACTTCTACAAATTTTCACACATTAGATTAATTTGATAAGTGCAGAAAAGTGTCTTGATGTATGCCTTTTGCAGATGATATTATCCTCATTGATAAGACTAAAGAAGGTGCTAAGCCAAAACTCAAACCATGGAGAAATACATTAAAATCTAAAGATTTTTGTTTTAACAAATCAAAAATTGAATATATGGAACGTAAATTTAGTCAAGATAAAAGCACTTGTAGTGGGTTGATGACAATTGATACTCAAATTATCAGGAAGAGCGAGCAGTTTAGATATCTTGGATCAATCACACCAAATAACAATAAAATGAATGATGATGTTATTAGTAGAATCCAAGTAGAATTGATAAAAGGGAAGAAATGCATCTAACGTATTGTGTGTTAGAAAAATATACTCAGACTCAAAGATAAATTTTATAAACTAGCTATAAAATCAGTGAGCTATATGGTGTTGAAGCGCCTACAAAAGTAGAAAAACATAAATAAGATAAGTATCGTAGAGATGAAGATGCTAATGTGCATGAGCAGGTATACACAAAAGAACAAAATGAGAAATGAGCATGTTCATAAGAAAATTGGAGTAGCCTCAACTGAGGATAAGCTCAGAGAGACTCGGCTTAGATGATTAGGACATACAAATTGTAAGCCAAAAAAATACCAATAAGAAAAATTAGATTATTGGGTCCCGTTCATGTAAAAAGAGAAAAAGAGAGGCCAAAAAAGGCATAACAAAAACTATAAAAAATGATCTTAAATATTTGGAGCTAAATCAAGATTTATTATTTGATAAAGTGCAATGGAATTAAGGGATTCGTGCAACCAACTACACCTAATGGGAAAAAAGCTTGATTTGTTGTTGTTGTAGAATTAATTTGATGAGTCTAATATCCCTAAAATCAAAACCTTCTAGAAAATATATTTTTCTCTCACCTAAATTTAGAGGCCCCACAACTTTTAGCTTTTTAACAAGAATTAGTAAAGGGTGTGAACATACAAGTTATCAACAACTGATAGATCTAGGTTCTTACAAAGTTTCATTAAAAGTGGACATCATTCAATAAACCAAAAATGTAACAAACATAAGAATTTATAGCTACAGCAAGGTTTCAAACTTTGTGTGGGAATTAGAACAGATCTGATGTTTTCCACTGGGTTATTAATCAAAACTATAATACAAGCAATTCACTATGTAAATGAAGTACTTTTATCAAGAATTCATTCAATAAAAAATTCAAGAAAAATAGCTAGTCAAATAATCGAGAAGAAATTTCCATCTAATATGCTCAATTTATTTTAAATCAAACTTTCACTTAAGTTAATCATGTAGAATCTTTGACTACCTTGAACCCTAATAACTGGAGATACTCCTACATCAGAGCTAGCAAGTACAGCCTTTCCTTCGCTTTCTTTTCACCCAACTTGCTGAATCTCTACTTTAAAAGCTGAGTTGATGGAGAACAACAGCCACGCATAGCGTTCCTTACTCGTCTTCTAAGCCGGCCAACAAGAAGGGAATAGGGCTGAATTCACCATTCTTCCTCTAAATTCCACCTCATCTCAACTTAAATACCATTTGTCTTAGCTATCAAGACACTTGGCCATCATGAAAGTTTTCTTTGCCATGCATGACTAATAAAAAATTTAATAAGGCCTTACTAATCCTTTAATCAACATGATCACATCTAAATCATTCCATTTAAATATCAGATTTTGGAACAATTACAACAAGGTTCTACGTTTTTTACAACATCCATTCTAAATTATTTATGATTCCAAATGAAGTCCTCAATTTCTCCCAAGTGCTCATCAAAATTCAACCTTCTTAATTTGACACAAATTTCACTTAATTAATTCTAACTTTATGAAAATTATAATTAAATTTCCTACATCTTAAGTTCTTTTTGGATCTCAATTGAATCCTAGGACTTAATTAGAACTTTGTAGGTCTAGGTTACCAATAATTCCAATCGTCACTCATAATTTGAATATGTAACTCTAATTCGTGCTGTAATCCTAATCAAATTTCCAGAATATTACAGAATTGGAGCTCCAACCAATGGAGGGAATTGTATTCTAAGCTGACAAGAGCAAGGATGTAACCGAATAGGAGACCAAGATATGGAAGAGGAGATTGAACAAGATAATGCAATATTGGATAAAGAGGAGGAAAGTGAGGTTGAAAGGGAACAAGAGTTGTATTTTTGGGAAGAAAGAGAGCCACTGAAACCTAAAGCAAATTCAATTTTAAGTTTCTAAACCTAAACCAGCATCACTCATAACTACGTTCAACAAGTAAAAGCCGTTAATGAAAAAAGGAACACACTCAAGACAGCAAGCTCAACTTAATTCAAACATAACTTGGCCAATCAAAGTTCAAGGATTAGTTTCTACTCTCTTAAAAGGAATGTCATCTAAACAATTAGCGGCCAGGCCAACGATTCAACAAACTAAAAGGGGAGGCAACAATAATACTGCATTTAGTTGGATACATGTCAGGTAACAATTCTAGAGGTGATGGAAATGTCACCATTCCACAGCTCACTGTTTGAAGCCATAGCACATAATGAGGATATTGTCGTTGTTGATGTAGAAGAGGTGGTGTATATCCAAAGAGAGTGGAAGTTTGCACTTGTGGGCAAAATGTTTTGTCATAAACTTACTTTTCACATCATATTTCCAGAAGCACAAAAGAAAAGAAGAGCCTTACAAGGCTTCAACATGAATCATGTTGGTTATGGTTGTTTCATTCATAACTTTGCTACAATGAAGGATAAGAAAATCAACTAGCTTGGAGGGCCTTGGAGTTTGGCAAGACAAGTTGATCACTTTTGACACCGCTATGGATTAGGTTCCCCGAGCTGCCATTGGAATGTTGCTGACAAGTTCCAAGGACTATAACCACAATAGTCTCAAAAGTTGCTGAACAACAGCTTATCGACGCAAGAAAGGGCAGGTACTCTATGCTAGAGTTTGTCGCAGTGTTAGCATTCAAAAGTTGCTCCAACCTGGGACATATGTCCAAGGTTCAGAAAGGCTAATTTTGTCTCTGAAAGTATCTCTATCCTCTGCTTCAATTGTGAGAAAGTTGGACTTAATAATTTCCAATGTCCATCCCAAAACGACGAATTGACTCAACCTAAATTTGGGAGCACAACAACTAATTATTTTGAAATAACAAACAAGCACGCTATAGATGCCAATGTAGCACCAAGAAGAGGAAATCACCCCTTTGTCTATGACTGTGGTGGAAGGACAAGAAGACTGTCTTGGGTCTCGGTTGCTTATACCTAATAAGAGGAGAAATCAGGGAAGCCCGAAGACTGTACTGAAGCTACCAGGTGACAAATTTTAAACATGGGCTGAAACCCAAAAACAGCCCTTGAACTGTTATTGGGTTTTAGCACTAGGAAAGGGTTCATTCAATGTCTAGGGGTACTAACCAGTAGCAAGGTGGAATTCTAGGAACCGTTCACAAGCAACATTCACCCAAATGCGGTTTCCAGAAGGAAACAAAAGCAACAAGAGCAGATTTGGCAACTGTAACACAGCTAAATGGTACAGCCAGCATAGCATTTTTCAGCCAGCAGCAGGCTGGGAAAATGACCTTCAACAACACTTTAAACCCCTCTTTATCCAGCAAGAAGGTCAGGGAGTGCCTACAACATCCAATGAAGATGGATACATGTTTACAACCACTAAAGGCCCCCAAATCTGCAGAAATTTGATCTAGAAACAGTGTGGAGAGCTGAATGGGCTGTTTTGACATATCTATTGGAGACCTATTCAAGGACAAGCCTAGAAACAAGAAAACTGCCTTGCAGCTTGAACTAGTCAAACCCCCGGCAGATGTGTCAACTTACAAAAGGAGAAGGGCTGATGGAGAGGGAAGCTCTTGGGTGGTGGTGTTTAAGGAGGAGATCAATTCCTTCAAATGAATAGTATCCATTTTTGGAGTTGTAGGATAGCTGAAGATGGAGCAAAGAGCTCCCCCAACAACCTTAGTAATTTAGTTAGGGATCATAGTCTTTGTATGATACTCCTTTTGAACTAGTGTAAATAGGCAAGTTATTGATAAATTGATTTGAGCCCAGTCCTAAATCAAGATATGCCAGCAGTGATTAGGGGAGACTTCAATTGCATTATTAATTAGGAGGAGAAGCGCGGGAAGGCCTTTCAAATCTAATACAATTCACAAGAACTTCACTAAGTTTATATGTGGCTCAGATTTGCAGAATGTTCGTTTCATGGCTTCGGCCTTTGCCTAATGCAACAATAGGGTGGGAGATACCACCACAATTGTGAAGATCCATAAAGTACATGACACTCGCTTAGCTCGCATTAGCTAAAATAATTGCCCTCTACTGCTTAACTATAGAACCAATATTGTCAAGCCACAAGAGGTATAAATTTAAGGATGCTTGGCTATCATATGAAGACTCTACCTTGATTGTGCAAACTACCTACCCAATGTGTGTTGGGACGGGTGGAGGGTAGGAATAAGGTTACTATGGTGCTGAATCAAAAGTGTGCTAGAACCTTAAAAGCTTTGAAGTCATGGAGTAAAAAGGAGGTACAAGATCTTTTGGCCAGGCTGAAGGAGCTTGAGTGGTCTATTCTCTTATCACAAACTAAGTTGTAGAGCGACGACTTAGCGCACTCTTGCATACAAAGATGTAACAACAACTAGCCGACTAATAACACAGTGGCTAAGCCTGAGAAGTGCTGATACCAAAGGGCCAAAGCACACTAGATAGCATAGAGGGACAGGAACACCATCTTCCACAAAGCGCACACATGCTAGAAGAGGTGGAAATGTATCCAAGTGAGGCATAGAGACTGTAGTCAGTCCTATGCCTAATGACATAACTCAAGACTAGCTTTTCCATGGCGACAGTAGAATAATTGGTCCAGCAAATCACCGGTGGAGGTCAGAGAAGCAGTGTTTTATTGGTCAGTAAAAAGGCACTAATCTCAAGGTCCTTTATGAAGGGTATTAGCTAGCAAGCGAGAAAGACATAATTGGACCAGTCCAGTATACTTTCATCACAGAAGTCATATTGTAAACATGAAAGGAAACTAGTGTTGTATTAGTATCAAATCTAACAATCTTGAGCAGCCTAAGAAATTTAGACCTATTAGCCTACACACCATTATCAACAACATGATTGCCAAAAACTTGGTGAATAGACTAAAGAATCACACTGATAGTTTGGTGTATTTGAAGTAGGGTGCTCGTCCAAGGCCACCTTATTGCAAACAACTACATCTTAGCACTGAAGGTGATTGATGCATAGACTTCAAACCAGAAAGGTGAAGAATAGTGACATGGTTGATCAATTCGTACATGAAGCAAGCATACAACAGAATTAGTTGGGATTTCCCTGACTATGTTGCTTGGATAGGAATCCCTAACAAGCGGAGAAAGACTAGTATGTGTCAAAGAACTATGCTTTGCCAATTAATAAGAAAAGATCATCATGGATTGTGGTGAGGTGAGGATTACAATAGGGTTGTCGCTTCCCCCTTATCTCTTTATCCTTCCTTCGGAGCATCTATCAACATTGATCTATAGGAATATGCAACAAGGCACAATATCAAGCATCAGAATCACACCGATTGGACCGCCTCATTTTCACCTTATGTTTGCGGGTGATTTGTTATTTTCTGAGGCAACTACTCCATCAATAGAAGATTGCATGAAGAGAGTGCTTGATTATTATCGTGCAGCCTCAAGTCAGATGGTGAATCTTGAAAAGTCATTCATCATCTTTAGTTGTACCACCACCAAGATTGAGGAGACACTTCTTAGGAGATGCATAATGGAGGGGCAGCAATGACGTACTTGGGCATCTCACTTGATAAGTGCCGGCTAGAGAAAGAAAACTTTCAACTAATATTGTTGCAGCTAGGGACATGATCATTGGGTCAAAGGTGAGAAGCTTGTCTTTGACATGGAGGATCTTTCATCACAGCACTCTGACCTCTATACCTTAAAATAGTAAAAATACTTTTCCCCATATGCATGATCCCCTTGATGTCCTCGATGATCTAGAGAAGCTCAGCAAGACATTCCGTAGAAGTAGCAATGATGAAACTAAAACTGAATGCAACCTAGGAGGAGGTGAAGAGCTTGCCTTTGACAAAGAGGGTCTCTTGTCACAGCACTCTAACCTATATACCTTAAAATAGTAAAACTACTTTTTCCCATATGCATGATCCCCTCAATGTCCTCGACAATCTAGAGAAGCACAACAAGATGTTCATTAGAAATAGCAGTGCTGAAACTAAAACTAAAAGTAACCTAGAAGGAGGTATGTAAACCTAAGTGTAAGGAAGGGAAAGGGCATACAACTTTATATTGTGGAGGCAGTTCCTCGTAGCCAAGCATATGGCTAGGGATCAATTAGATTGCATTTGGAGAAAGAGTATAGGACTCAGAAAGAGTATAGGACTCGTACCCAACCTTCTGTAAAGAGGAAAGGTGATTTCTAGATCTAGAAGTTGTTATGCATCAGTGGTGATGTGGTCTAGGGTTACATGATCTAGCTTCTCAAGGAAGAAGCAACAATTTCCTTTCTAAATGATCCTTGGTTGTCCACTTTACTACTAAGCCAATGGCCTGTTTTCCTGAATATGAAGCTCAATGAGTCCCAAGCTACAATGGCAAAGGCATCTTCTAGATTGGAATGGGACCGCACTAGACTCTAGCACCTCCTTAGGGTAAATATTCAGGAAAGAGTTATGGCTATTAGGAGGGTCTTGAGTTTTGGAGGTGCTAGACTTGTGCGAACAGCTATTAAGTCTACAAAGATCCCCACAACCAAACTTTACTTTAGCAAGTTTTGTGACAATTTACGAACCCACTTCAAGTACTTGGAGTTGGCATCTCCCTACACAAATGAGGATTTAGTTGTTCTTGTCGAGAGTTTTCAAGGATGCCACACCTACCATTGCCTTGTTGTACCAAAAAGGCATGGTGGAGTCACCCCTGCTATCCTTGGAGCTACATTACTGAGGAGAATATACATCACCTTGGGAAAGATTGCATAGTCTACAATGAATTGAGGAGCATCCTTTAGTAGAGCCACTAGAAGCAATAAAAAGGGTGCAACATTAGCTTGAAGTTGTGATCTTTTATTACTACTCGCTAACTTAGAACACCAATGTGAATAGAGGGTTTGTTCCCTTAACCAAGGACATTACTTCCACTGCACTAACTATCAGTGTTAATAACTTGAAGCACCATAGGGGAAGCTAGAACATAGTTGCCCGATGCAGCCGTCTCCTATAAAAACGAATGGGTCCCCACTCCTCCCGAATGGCTCAAGATTAGTTTTGATGGTTCGACACAAGGTGGCAGTGAGGTCGGAGCGTGCTTCACAATCCAAGATCATAAGGCACACTTCATCAAAGGAAGCGAAAAGCAGATTCTTACAAGACCAATCCCAACCGCTAAAAAGTGGATTGTTATTGTGGAATTGAAGGCTTTAGCAACAATACCTTAAAGGAAAGGGGCATTCGGTTGGAATGTGATTCTATGAAGAGCATCCAACTATCTCAAAGAAATATAGGCAACTCTACAGCTGGTGATTGGAAGACCTCAACCGAATAGGCTAGGGAGAAAAGTTTTAGAGCAACACCCACAATTCAAAGTTGTTTAGGCATCAATCACCAAAGGGACCTTGTATTATATAGTACAAACTTTTGCATTTTTCTTTTCTTTGTAAATTGTCATATATGCAAAGCAATGTAAATTGTGCGGCTAATTATATGGCATACTTAAGCTATTTTATGTGATTTTTGTTAGGAGAAAAGTATAGCACTCCCAATTCACTTTTGCAACAACCTCAAAAAGGATGTCAATTGATGCATTTTTTTGTATTTTGTTCTTAGTTTAATCCTAAAGGCCTAGACCACATTTCACAAATCTAGTATTATAAGAAGCTGCAAATCAAGGATGCCAGGGGTTACACTGTTTTCTTCTATTCAATGAAGAAATTATGAAATTTTAACTACCAGGCACAAAGTAGGTTGGCATGTGAGCAATGTCTTTGACGGTACATTCATTCAGCTTCTCCACCTTCAAAAGCAAATATAGAATAAGTAATGCACAATGACAACAACAATGACAAAATACTGCAATCTATATACTTTCATTAAAAGCAAATACTTCGACCTAATATACTTCAAAAGAAAAAAGGAACTTCTAAACTTAACTAACCATCTCAACATATTCAAGCATGTCCATCGCATACGCAATTCCAACAATATTATCTATACGCTCCACAAATACAGGTACCCTGACAATGGAGCAACAGTTAGATTGGCAATGCTCAGAATAATTAGTAGGATACATCAAAACTTTTAGATCTAACCTAGAGTATTGATGAATCTCCCATAACTTCTTAAAATCAATTAATGTGGCACTGGCATCTATTGCAACTACATCCACAAGAGGAGTCATAACTTCCCGAACATAAGTGTCTTTAATTTCTAGCACATTCTCAATCATGTCCTGTAAAAACATTATTTTTAGAAGTACATGAAAGATTTAGCAAGAAATATACAACACCTATTACAAGTAAAGCAAAAATTAGCATAAAATTTAAGAAATGTATGAACAACAAAAGAAAGGGTTTCCACTCAACCAAGTTCCATCCATTCAAAATTGGATTCTCTCCAGAAAGGGAATGAAGGTTAGGAAAACCCATTGGAACCAAAACGGGAATGAATTTTGGGAAAACCCATTGGAACCATATTTTTGGCTATAATAAATATGGCCAAAGGTGAGTCTTTTAGAGTGGTTTCATTCTATTTTTCACTCTCTTCATAAGAAACCCTCCCCTAAATCTTCCGGAAGAGAAAGATAGGCCCACTTGCATGGTTTAGTCAAATCAACGTACCAGCCATTCAGGAACTATCTTGAGCAAAAAAGCAAAAAACCGGAAAAGGATCCATATATTTGAATTTTTTATAATTGGTAACAAGTGAAAAACGCAGCCATGTTGATATGCTGCTTATTTTGTTATCATTATTAATCCTACTACAACATTTCCAGCAAAAAAAAAAACTATTTATTGTTAATTAAACAATTACTCAGAAACTCCCCTATCCACATTGCCAACATTATAAGTATGCTAAGTATGGTTAACATAAATACCATTACCAGTGAAAGAGATCAACCTTTATGTTTCACTGATAAAAGTGTTCCAAATTTCAATAAACCAAGATTTTGTCGCAAAGAGCAGCGCCCCAAAAATCTAATTTGCATGCAAAAGAATACTGGAAGTAAATGATGCTCTTGTTCAAAATAAATACTGCTTCTGTAAAGGTTCTTTTGAAAGAAAATGCAAAAGAGCCATTAAAAAAATTCTAGCCATCATACACCACCACAACACATTCAATTTCCCCAAGGAAATGGAGGGCGAGCAGTGGTGGCATAAAATATTAAGGATTCTAAATGATCATACCTGCTCCTCCTCTTCTATTGCACCACTCAATTCTGCACCTCGTAACATCAATTTCAGTTCATCTTCAGTGACATATGGCTCGCTAAAATGAAGGCAAGCAAAAATCAAATGCCAGTAATGGAAAAATAATTCAATAACGAATAGAAATTGAGAAAAAGCAAAAAGACAGAAACCTTATAACATAATGCTGAAAGATAGGCATCCCATAAACCTGAGGTCATAGACATATAAGCTGACATAACTTGGACAACAGCAATATTGATACATCATGGAAGGTGTGCATTGACATGTTGCTCTACCAAAAGTGAGAGTTTTTAATGTATATGCGTGCTAAAAGAAAGATAAGTCTCCACAAAATTGTTTATCTGACAAACGCAGCATCAAAAAATTATTATTTCATGATTTTTTGTTCCTTTCATTATTGAAGTATTCTTTGGAAGGACATCTTCGGAAGTAAAGATGATGCAACCATGTTTATTCCCATTGGCATTTCAGGAGTTTTCATGACCTCCATACAAACCTACACAAGTCCTTTAATCAAGTCTTAAATAATATACTTTACCACTACATCTGGATGATTTCAATTTGTAACTCTTAACTAATGTCAGAACAAACATTCTGTTGACACCTGCATTCAGAGTTGAATATCAGCCGTACACGTGGCATGTAAAGGCTTTTAAACTATCTTTACCGTCAAGCAAGATGTTTTATTCATCAGTTATAATGTTTGACTAATCATGTTATAGAATCTTCAACCATCGGTTACGATGATTGGCCATCCACAACTTCCTGTAACATCGGCCACGATACTCAATCATCCACAGCTATCGCTGTCTCAGCCTTATGGACACTGCCACGTCAGAATGATTTCCACAAAGTTGCAGGTTCCTGGTCACCAGTAGTCAGCCATCTGGTTTCCCTCAGTTAAACAGATCAAGAATCCGCGTGCCCTTGCCACTATCAATGGTCTTCCTGGAGCTGACAAGTGTGGGGACGACAGTATGGAGCCGACGGTTATAATATTCCGGCCCGAAAACCCGCTAAACTCCACTATAGCTCATCTATAAATACCTCTAAACAAAGCTCCAGAGGCAGGGAATCAGAAAGGACGAAATTTGTATTTTTCTTCTTTCTTCTTGTATTGGTACTCTGGCCAAACTTCTTTTTAGCTCTAGTGAAACCTTTCTCCGACTCTCCAGTGGACGTAAGGGAAGTTATCCCCAAACCACCTTACATTCTTGTGTGTTTTTCTGGATGATTCTTAGCTCCTCTGTGCCAGCATTCTGGGCTAGAAACGTTGCGTTTTGGGCTAATTCTCCGAACTCATCTCTCTCCGTCAACATTTTTTTGTGCTTCAATTGAGAAAGAGAAGATGGTAGGCAGAGTGCACAAGACCAAACCTCGGGTCCAAAATGCTCGTGTTGCTAGAGAGCCTTCTGTTAGGGATCCTGGAGAAGAGAGTTCGACCTCTGCCTCATGGCGTCACGCAGGATCAACTTCCTCATCAAAAAGCACCAGGATGACAGAATTGTATGAGATGCTGGCAAATCTCACCAATCTTGTCACTGGACTCACTACTCAGCAGGCTGCAGTCCTTCAACGGACTAAGACAATCAATGTCGTTCCGACCCAATTTGCCTGCCAGTTATGGCAGCTCCTGCCCCTATTCTGCCGGCTGTGGCGGTCCTTCCACCACCTCCACAAGAACAGAGGGGGGCTCATTCCTTTCAAGAACCCCCTCTGTTGAATCTTCTGGCTTCTCATAGCCTCCTAGGCAAGATCATCCTCGCCAGGAGGCTCAACCCAATCTCCCTTCTCTTCCACCTCTTCCTCCCTATCCTCCACTTCCACAACCTACTCTCCTCCCTCCAACCTTCCCTTCGTTCTTGGCTGGAGGGAATCCTTTCTTTCTTGGCGTTTCGGCTCCCCAATGTCGGCCCGACGCCTTCGTTGGTCCTCTTGACAGCAATGCCTCCTTCTGTGATGTCATTCGTCAAGCACCAATCCCATTAGACTTCAAGCCGCCACGCCTTGAGGTTTACAGGGGAACTACAGGCCCTCGCGAGCATATCCATGGGTTTGAAGCTACCTTTTGTCATCGCCACCCTGACGAGGCAACGAAGTGTCACCTTCTTGCCAATACTATGCAAGGGGCAGCATTCAGCTAATTCATCAAGCTGCCCAGGGGCCATATCTGCGCTTATGAGCACCTGAAATGGGAATTGATCGCCCACTTCATTGGGCAAACACACATGGTCGTCTCCGATATGGTGCTTGCCAACATTAAGTAGAGAAAAATAAAGCCTGTGAGATTATACCAACTGTTTCTTTGCTGATACAGTGAAAGCTGAAAACGTTGACCCGACAGTTGCCATGCACAACTACTGTAGGACGGCTCACCCGACATTACCAAGCCTAAAACTGAAGGAGGGAAGAAAAAAAACATCGAGGCGACGAAAAATCGGGCCGGAGGGAGCAGAGGAATGACAATTACAACAGAGGCAACAAAAAGCCTCGCCAATTCTACGAGCGGAAGCAGCTCTTCTCCAAGCCGCTCACTAAAGTCTATGCGGCAGTTGTCAAGAAAGGATGGGTTCGTACACCTTCCGCTGGGACAGATTCTAATAATTACTGTGAGTCGCACAACAACTACAAGAATAGGCTCCATAAATGTCGCGCTCTCAATGTCCTGCTTAACAAACTAGCTGATTAGGGAAAGTTGGAAGAATTCTTGCTTATGACCTGCGCCCCTGAGCCTGGCCTGAGGGAAAGGTCCCACGAAGATGCCTTAAGGACCGCAACGCAGATTTCCATAACTTTCCATGTTTTGGATCCTCCAAGCCGGACATATGCCCCAACCACCAGGACTATCAACACGATCTTCAACGTTGATTCTACTGCTACTCGCCGCCAAATAGCCGAAGTTGGCAGCATATCCGAACAAGTCTCTACTTCTATCCCTCTCACCTTATTCGAAGAATATCTCCCTCGCAGTGACAATTCTTACAATGACCCATAGTGGTCACTGCTCGAATCGCCAACTCCGATGTTCGGCAAGTTCTCATTGACTCTAAAAGCGCTGCAGACATCTTGTTTGAGTCACTTTTCTTCAAATGGGCCTTAAGGAGACAGACCTCCTCCACAAAGGCCTTACTCTTCTGAGCTTTTCTAGAGAGAAAGTTCAGCCCCTTGGCTTCATCTCACTACTTGTGGCTTTCTACGACGACAACGGGTATGCCATGAACATGGTGAACTTCGCGGTCATCAGAACCAAGTCTGGCTACAACGCTATCTTGGAAAACAGTACTCTCAATTCCTTTGGAATAGTGATTTTTACACCGCATCTCTGCGTAAAGTTCCCCACTCCCAATGGCTTCATTACCATTACGAGAAACCCAAAATAGGCTCTCAGATGTTTCCAGATCGCCACTCAGCTTATAGTTGACCAGCTGGATCCCAGAGGGACCCAACCTGTCACACCTTAAGAGGAATGTAACTCTGGGGGAGAAGGTTCTTCAAAACTTATATCTATATCCTCTTCTATGAATAACAAGCAGCAGGCAGAGATCACTGTCTTACTTTCTAGGTATGTCGATATTTTTGTATGGTCCCCTGAAGAGATAGTAGGTGTTAACAAAACTGCTAGTGAGCATCACTTAAATGCATCTGCTTATGCAGTTCTTGTAAAACAAAAGAAAAAAATCATGGCAGGAGAAAGGTACCGTGCCATTAAAGAAGTAGGTAAATTATTGAAGACCAAATACATTAGAGAAGTCAAATACCCAGAGTGGCTTACAAACATAATGATGGTGAAAAAGCTTAATGAAAACTGGAGAATGTGTGTGGATTTTCAAGCACTCACGTCGATGAAGAGAAGACTGCTTTCATTACTGACTTCGGATCCTTCTACTATGATGCTATGCCTTTGGTTTGAAGAATGCTGGCACAACTTATCAGTGTATGATTGATGTTGTATTCAAAAACCAATAACAACAACCAAGCCTTAATCCCTCTAAGCGAGGTCAGCTACATGAATCCTTTGTTTCCTTTGCGCTCTATCAATTAACAAATTTTTATTTAAGTATAGGCAATTAAGATCACTCCTTATAATTTCTTGTCATATCTTCTTTGGTCTCCCTCTTCCTGTGTACATGGGCAAAATCCAATACCTCGATTTTTCTAACTGAAGCTTCAATCGGCCAATGATTTATATGTTCAAACCATCTAAGCCAACTTTCTCTACGTTTATCCTCAATTGGTGTAACATTTACTTTTTTTCGGATATACTTGTCTCTTATTCTATCCTTTCGTGTATATCCACACATCCACCTTAGCATCCTCACTTTTGCAACATTTATTTTATTTGTACGTTTTCTCCTTGCAGATCGGTATTCAGCACTATATATCATCGCTTGTTTCACTACAATTTTATAAAATTTACTCTTAAATCTGGATAGAATTTTTCTATCGCATAATATACTAGAAGTATTTCTCCATTTTACTCATCCTGCTTGAATCTTGCTAATAACGCCATTATCAATTTCACTATTATTTTGTATGATTGATCTAAGATATCTAAAACACTCTTCTTAATAGTTTGATCACCAATTGTCACATCACCAATATAATTGTTTCTTTCTTGACTAATTGTGCACTCCATATATTCAGTTTTTAATCTACTGAAATAAAAAAATTTAGATTCTAGAGTATTCCTCTAAGGCTTGAGTTTCGCTTTAGTTCCCTCTTTAATTTTATCAACAAGAACAATATCATCTGTGAAGAGCATACACCAAAGCACATCATCCTCGATATATCCAGTTAGGACTTTCATTATTAAAGCAAAAAGATACGAACTTAAAGCTGAGCCTTGGTGTAATCCAACTATAATAGAGAAATCGTTAGTCAAACCTTATTGTGTCTGAACGCAGGTAACAACTCTTTTATACATGTCTTTAATAACTTAAATATAAGCAGTGCAAATCCTTTTCTTTTCTAAAACTCCCCAAAGTACTACTCGTGAATTTTTATCATAAACTTTTTCTAGATCAATAAAAATCAAATATAAGTGTTCTTTCTCTCCTTAAACTTCTTCATTAAATTTCTCAATAAATGAATAGCCTTCTATAGTAAATCTATCTGGCATAAAACAAAACTAATTCTCTGATACCTTAGTATTATGGCGTAACTTATGTGCAATCATGCTCTCCCAAAGTTTTTAAATTATGGCTCATTAATTTAATTCTTTTATAATTTACACAACTCTGTATATCACATTTACACTTGGAAATAAGTACCAATATACTCTTTCTTCATTCATTTAGCATCCTTTTAGTCTTCAAAATCATATTAAAAAATCTAGTAAGCCAAAAAACTCACCTTCAAACATCTATTAAGATATTATCCGATCCTACTATTTTTTTATACTTCATTTTCTTTAAAACTTTTCAGACTTCACCTTTACTGATACATCGGATATAAAAGTAATTTTTACTTTCTTTTGGGGTGCTGAGTTCAGAAAGATCAATTGAATATTCAGAACTTTTATTAAAAAGATGTTGAAAATAACTCATCCATCTATTTTTAATATTTTTTATTATGAAATATACTTTTTAATCTTCAACCTTAATACATTTTACTTGAATTAAGTGTTTAATTTTTCTATTTCTTGCTTTGGTCATTCTATATAATTGTCTTTTTCTTTCTTTAGGCTCTGTTTGGTAATAAGAAAAAAAAGAAAAATTAGTTGAAATTTTTAGTGATTTTTGAAAAATGTGTATGATGTGAAATAAAATAAGTTGGTTATATTAAAAATTGTGTATGATGTGAAATAAAGTTGATTGATTTATTGAGAATTGTGTTGGATGTGAAATAAAGTGATTGTTTAATGTTAGAATTTGTGTGAGATGAGATATAAAATAATTTTTTAAGTTTTTTAAAAAAAAATTTAAGATTTTAGCCATAGGTAATTTTAGCCATGATTTTTAGTCTATTGTCAAACAGGGTCTTAGTGTCTAACTTCTTATATAAATCCTCAAGAGCCATATAATTTGCATTATCGACTGCTTTCTTAAACTTTCGTAGAGCCACTTTATATTTCTCACTTATCCTTATTTTTACTTTTTAAACCAATCTTTATAACAAATCTTTTTCTCCTTAATTTTTCTTGTACATCATCTTTCCACCACTAAACATCTTTATTATTTGGAATCATTCCTTTGGATTCTTCCAGTATATCCTTCGCGACCTTATGAATGCAGTTAGCGACCATCAGCCACATAAAATCAGTTTTCCCATTAATATTCCATTACTCAAGTTATACAATCTTTTTATTAAATATACATCTATTCTCATTCTTTAGATTTCACCATCGAGTCCGAGGATAGGATTTCGACTTATTATTTCTTCTCCAATACTTCATCTCGGAATCTAAAATCATTAATCGATATTGAGTAGTTAAAAATTCACTTGAAATGACTTCACAATCTTCACAATCCAAGCGAACTCATTTTCTTATAAGAAAATCACGAGGAAAGAAATCTTAAAACCTATGTAAATGATATCCTAATCAAAAACATAAATATAGAGGATCATCTAGTAGATCTCAAGAAGACGCTTGACACGCTCCGCAATTACAAGCTTAAATTTAACCCTACTAAATATATTTTTGGTGTTGTCTCAGGTAAATTCTTGGGGTACTTAATATCGGCCCAAGGTATTGAAACGAATCCTGACAAAATCGCAGTAATACTTAACATACCATCTCCAAAATCATTAAAGAAGATTCAAAGATTGGCGGGTCGAGTTACTAGTCTGGGAAGATTCATCTCTAAGGCTAGTGATCAATGTTTGCTATTCTTCTGATATTTGCATGATGGCAAGAAGGCGCAGTGAACTTCTGAATATGAAGTGGCTTTTGTACAATTAAAGAAATACCTTACAACTACACCAATCCTTACAGCTCCAGAAATGAGGGATATCTTATCTTTATACCCTAAAGTTCCTGATACAACAGTCCCTGCAGTTTTGATCAGAGAGGATAAGGGAATTCAACGTCCAGTATTCTATGTCAGTCATGAGCTATTGGAGATTGAAACTCGATATCCTGTGCTAGAGAAGCTGGCCTTTACTCTTCTTATGGCTGCTAGATTTCCAAACTTACATCATTCTAGTTGTCACTAATCAACTGCTTCTTAAGATATTGCACACTCCTGAGGTCTCAGGGAGATTACTAAAGTGCTCAATTAAACTTGGCGAATTCCATATTAAATATGCTACAAGAACAACTATCAAGGCATAAGCCCTGTCTAATTGTGACAGAACTCACTACCTCAGATCCTATGCCAACAAAAAAGAAAATTATACCTTGGTTTCTACATGTTGGTGCCTCTAGGGAACAATCTCGGAGAGTTGGCATTCTTTTAACCAGCCCAATCGGTGTTACCATATATCGATCTGTCACTCTTCAATTTAAGGTCACTAATAATCAAGCTGAATATGAAGCTCTCATTGTCGGTCTAGAATTTGCTCGTAAGTTGGGTGTGCACCATATTCAAGTCTTTAGTGACTCATAGCTGATAGTTAATCAGGTCAATCGCATTTATGAGATAAGAGACGATATTCTAAAGAAGCACTTGGCTAAAGTTTATCTCTTAATCTCTCAGTTCATAGAGTTCTCTCTATCTCATGTCCATAAGGCCCTATTTGGCGCGAGGACCAAAATCAGGACAAAAATAGTACTAGTTTTAAAAAACAATAATAATAATAATAATAATAAATTAATTTTTTTAATTATTTTACACATATTCTAATATAAAAAAATATTATTTTACTTCACATACTCAATAATTTTTAATAAAAATATCAACTTTATTTCACATCTTAGACCAAAATACTCGGATGTGAAATAAAATTGATATTTATATTGAAAATTATTGAGTATGTGAACTAAAATAATATTTTTTTTATAAATGTGTAGAATGATTAAAAAAAAATATTTATTAAGGGTAATACCACTTAGGCTCCTGAGGTTTACTCGACATGCAACGCAGGTCCACAATTTTGAAAACATATCAGACAGATCTCCAAAACTTAATGTATAGGTTATTATGGTCCTTAATATTTATAAAAAGCTTCCAATAAGGTCCAATTAAACGTTTTTCGTCAAAAAATTTCGTTAAATAAAAATTTTAATTAAGAAATAATAATAAAAAAGTAATGTGAAATTACAATTGTACCCCTAGTCCTCGCTGCGGTAGACAGCACGCGGCCGCCGGCGTACGCGCGCAAGCTGCTGCGAGCACTGCTGCACGCGCAAGCCTCCGCGTGCAAGCGGCTGCCTGCTTTGGCGTCAGCACATCGGCGCCATGCGCGTGGGCCACTCGCAGACGCCCGCGCTCATCGGCTTCTGTGCGCGTGATGCCGCACCGCGCCCCCCCGCGGACCGGCAACTCGCAAGCGTCCGCGCTCGGGGCCGCGAGCTGCGGCGACCCGCGCGCGAACTCCTGCGATCGGAAATATAAAAGGATAAAAAGGGTATTTTGTAATTTTAACAGCGTTTAACGGATACCGTCACAGAAGGACCACAATGACTTATACAGTAAGTTTTGGGGACCTGTCTGGCATGTTTTTAAAATTGTGGACCTGCATGGCAAGTCGAGTAAACCTCAGGGGCCTAAATGAATTTACCCCTATTTATTATTATTATTATTATTATTTTTAAACTATACCATTTTGGTCCTGATTTTGGTCATCGCGCCAAACAGAGCCTCAAAGAAGAAAATTAGATGACTGGTTGTCTTGCAAAGAAGGTATCTCCTGATTTTCATCAGCATCAGATATTTGACAAGCTATTATGACCTAACAAAGGGACAATGTGCTAACCAAACATCTTACTGGATGAATAGAATTATCGATTATTTGAAGAATGTTGTCCAGCCTAATAATCGAATGGAGCTAAAGAAGTTGAGGTTTGAATGAGCCAAGTATGTCCTTATCAATAATCAGTTATACAGAAAATCATATGCTAAGCCTCTCACGAAGTGCTTGAGACTGGAGGAGGCAACAAATGTCATAAAATATATTTATCAAGTAGAATGCAAAACTCATGCTCGCAGAGGATGTTTGGTTATATGCATTCTTCGCTAAGGATTTTTCTGGCCTAATATTCACAAGAAAGCCCAGACATTTGTTGAAAAATGCCTACAATGTCAATATTATGTAGATCTATACCATCAACCAGCAGGTTTCCTCAAACCCATCAATTCTTCTTGATCCTTTGCAGTTTAGAGGTTAAATTTTCCAGGTCCAATACCTCTTGTTGTACAAAGCTACAGAGTCTTAACCGCTATTAATTATTTTATAAAGTGGATTGAGCCTAAACTTATGGTTTAGGCACAATCTAATGTTTAGCGTGTAGAAGATTTCATATAAGCAAACACCAAATCAATCTTAAATATGCATTTGTTTGGTATCCATATACTAATGGTCAAGCTGAAGCGGCTAACAAGAACATTCTTAATATTTAAAGATGCGTTTGGATGAAGCTAAAACTCGCTGGCCCGATAAACTTCCAGGTGTTCTGTGGGTTTATAATACCATTCTATCAGAAGTCACTCAAGAATCCCCTTTTTCTTGTGTTTGGGATGAAGGCTGTTATACCTGTTGAACTGGATCACTTCTTTCCCAGAGTGGACGCTGTAGCAAACTTTGATCCCGATGCTTTGGAAGCTTGGATGAAAGAAAATAATGATTCAAGGCGTCTTGATCTGGATCTTCTAGAGCATAGAAGACAGTTAGCAGAGCTCCAAGCATAAAACATAAGCATCGAATTGAGCAATATTTCAACCGCAAGGTGAAAAAAAATTTCACCCAAGGTAATCTTGTCCTTAAGCGATGACAGATGGCAGGCAGCAACCTTAAAGTTCCAAAGCTTGAGCCAAATTGGGAAGGTTCATATATCGTCCGTGAAGTTGCCGGACCTAATGCATACTACCTGATGGATCCTGATGGCATTCAAATTTTAAGGACATAGAGTGGAGATGATCTAAAAAAATTCTATGCTTAAATTAGTTATCTTGTAGACTCAGGGCATTCTTGATAAAGTTTTACTGAGGACTTCATTTTTCATTGGTCTTCTAAAATTCATATTCTTTATTGATCTTCTAAAATTCATAATTTTTATCGGTTTTCTGGAATTCATATTCTTTATTGACCCTCCAGAATTCATACTCTATTGGTTCTCTGAGATTCGTATTATATTTATGGTCTTCTGAAACTCGTTATATTGATGGATTTAATAAATATAAAATTATAAATTTCAATTACTATGCAAAGCTTCAGAATTATCTTATGCATCATTGCAAGCGTTAACATCGTAAACGATGACCTCTTCATGAACGATGTTTTTTCTTGTATTGATTAACATCATGAGCGATGACCCCTCCGTGAACGATATTTTTTCTTGTATTGATTAACATCGTAAGCGATGACCCCTCCATGAACGATATTTCTTTTTTGCATTGATTAACATCGTAAGTGATGACCCCTCCATGAATGATAGATCTCCTTTAACATCATGAATGAGGCTTGGTTATTCTGAGATAGAAGTCATCATTATTACACATGCCGAACATCATGCACGATACTTTATTATTTCGTGATCGATGTTATCTTTATTATTCTAACATTTTACTTATCAGTGGTCACTGAGCTTAGTCAAGCCTGAAGGGTAGATGAGATCTCCTAACACATACAATTAAAATCCTACAAATACACCTAAAGGTCAGGAGAGTATCAGGAAGAGCCAGCTTATAACCTTAGGGTAGTTCTTGGCATCCAATTGAGAATTAGCAATGCAAGTCCCCCCTAAGCAAAGTACCTTTGCTTCTTGCTAGGATTTGCCGAGGTCAACCATGTCTTAGTACAAATGTCGTTCTCACGATGTTTCAGACTATCAGATCCTTGACATTGGGGAAGTAACTTCATGGCAAGATCACTACTAGTACTATTACTTCTTTCTTATGTAGGTATTGGCAGAAGAACTTATTCTAAAGCTAATACTAAAAGGACATTTATATTCTAAGTTCATTCATTATCAAAGTTGGCAATTATGGCTATTATAATTGAGCTGCTCAGCTGGATTTCATTCCAAATCAATTATATGATTGGGCTCAACACACTTTTTCTAAAATTCATTCTTCTAATTAACATTCAAAATCAATTATAGATGAATTGCTAGTATTCGTATTACATGGCAGAGTTTTTAAAACTCGTTTCTAGAATTGTTCATCATACAAATTACTGTAGCCATACAAGAAATTCATACAACATATCAGCAAAACAACTGAGTTTGTAGGCTTTCACCACTTCTGCTGATTTGGCTGTGATTGTGGTATTCTGGCCTTCGCCCTCTTCTTTAGCTAATCCTAAGTGCCTGAGAGTATTCCATGGAGAAAATTCTACTTCAAGCTGAGTCCTTATTATTTTCTGTTTTTCATCCCTTTGACAAAGGAGAATGGGTTGCACGGCTATCTGTTCCTCTGCCCTCTCCTAAGTAGGGATTCCGAGACGACGAACAGGTGTCGAAGTCCCTCAATCTCTCGATACATCGTTCACGATGTTTCATAATATCGAGAACGATAGTAGGTTATGTACTTTAATCAGGTATTTTGTAGTATCGTTCACGATGTTTTATAACATCAGGAACGATAGTTAATTATTTACCTCAATCAAAGTTCAGCTTATCATCGTCCACAATGTTAGGTTTGTAATACAATTCACTCTTTTTTCTTTTTCTTTGCACTTCTAGTTGAGGAGGTGTTGCTGCTTTTTCAAGAACCTTTGGGACTAAGATTGCAGGCTCCTATCTCGGCGACGGTTCGCCTTTGAAGACAAAACACCGCCTCTCTTCTTCTTGGTCACTTTTTTCTGCTGAACAATGATGTTAGGCTAGCCTTATTTTTCTGATCAGTCACAACGCTAATTTGCTTTTTCTCTTTTTTTTTTGCAGAATAAGGGAAATCAAAACGAACATAATGCGAATCGGCAGTGCGATGCCTTACATTCATTTTTGCGGCCTTAAACAATGCACTCATCCACATAACTATTAACGCATGCCTGAACCCACATAAATGTTCATGCCCATTCATGTGAAGGGCTGATGTTAACACATGGATTCAACGTTGAGTCTCAATCGTACACATGGCATCTAAAGGCATTCAAACTATCTTTACCGTTGTGCACAATTTTTTATTCATAGGTTACGATATTTGACTAATCATGCTTTGCTTTTACAGAAATCTCCGACCATTGTCTACGATATTTGGCCATCCACAGCTTCCTGTAACATCAACCACAATATTTAGTCATCCACAGTTTCCTATAATATCGCCCACGATACTCAATCATCCACAACTGTCGCAGTCTCAGCCTGATGGAGACTACCACGCCAACGCGATTTCCACTAAGTTGCAAGTTCCCGATCACCAGTAGCCAGTCATCCAGTTTTTGCTAGTCACACAAATCAAGAATCAACGTGCACTTGCCATTATCAATGGTCTTCCTGGAGTCGGTAAGTGTGGGGCCGACAGTATGGAGCCAACAGTTACAATATTCCAGCCCAAAAACCCGTTGAACTGCACTATAGCTCATCTATAAATACCTCTTGGCAGAGCTCCAGAGGCAGAGAATCAGAAAGGATGTATTCTTCTTCCTTCTTCTTGTATTAGTCCTCTAGCCAAACCTTTTTTGAGCTCTGATAAAACCTTTCTCTGACTCTCTAGTGAACGTAGAGAAGCTATCTCTGAACCACCTTACATTCTTGTGTGTTTTTCTGGATGATTCTTGGCTCCACAGTGTCAGCGTTCTGGGCTAAAAATATTGCGTGCTGCTAATTCTCAGGACTCTCATCTCTCTCTATCAATACATTCTAATAAGCGCCAGTGAATGTCAAGATTTCTATGGAAAGGTTTTCATACTATATCAAGCATTCACCCTTCAATGGTTTTCTTTTCATGAAATAAGGGTTGAGATTTATCTAAGGACAGATAATGTATTAATACGTTTATATAATGTGGAATAGTGGAGTTTTAACCAACCATATATGTAAAGCAAATCTTCATAACTATGGAAAGAAAGCATAACGCCATAACAATGAAATCCTAAGCAAAAAACCTACCTTCTACCTTTCAAGCCTAGCATCTTCAGCATTCCCATGGAGAGAAAAGTAACAACTCTTCCAACAGGATAGAGGACCAAGGAAAGCCATGCAACAGGCCTGACCTAGATGCATAAAAAAAAAATGCTGACAAAAAGAATCCCAATAATAGATCCAGCAGCTGAGCACAATATTAGGTATAAACTAACGAAATATTATAACATGCCATACTGTTTTCCAAAATCAAGTAGCAATATCACACCTCACAACAAACCTAGCAACCTCAGTAGCGTTATGAACAGCAATACTCTTTGGCGTTATTTCTGTAAGTAGCAATATTGCAACCTGAAATACACAAAATTATCACTTCCTTAGCGTACCCACACATGACAAGTTCATGAAAGCTTTGTCCCTTGAACATAAACAAAGCATGAATTATGAAAAGCATAAATCTTTTGTAAAATCAAGAAGAATGCCAATGTTTCGTCAAGAAAAAAATACCCAAAACACCACAAAACATCCTAGCAAATGTCATTATTAATATAAAACTAACTAGGACTGTAGTTCATCATCTCTTAAAACCTCAAATCCCCAATTTTGCAATGGAGTCAACATCAGTCCCTGCCATTACACTTTGCTGGTTCTTGGGTTGGTCAAGCCCGACCCAGCCAGCCATTACCTCCTACACTGAGTCCCTCAAATATGCCCGGCATAGAAAGGACCAATGCAGAGCATAAGCTCAGCCTAAAAAAATGCACTAAGCCTGTTCGACAGAAGAAAAAAAAGAGCTTTGGAGGTGAGAAGTAGAAAGCCATAAAAGAAGCCCCAAAGCATAGTTTGACAGCGTTCATTCGTGAAGTAGTCCACTGACAGGCTCGTGAACGTCGTCGTAATCACAAAGGCGAATAACAAGTGGAGGATGAGCATGGACTTCACGGATCTGAACAAAGCCTACCCGAAAGAATCTTATTCACTGCCTAAAATTGATAAGTTGGTGGATTCGACGGTTGGCTGTTCCACACTAAGCTTCCTCGATGCCTTCTCTAACAATCACCAGATCTTGATGTCCCCAAAAGACGAAGAAAAAACAACGTTCATCACTAACCATGGGGAACAATATTACCAAGTAATGCCTTTCGAAATAAAGAATGCCGAAGCCACATACAAGAGGATGGTGGACAAGGTTTTCAAACAACAGAAGTTGGCCTTGAGGTATACATTTTTGATATTCTTGTCAAAAGTGTTGTCTTCGAGCAGCATCTCAAAAACCCCAAAAAGACATTCTGAATGCTCCGGCAATACAACATGAAGCTAAACCCCGAAAAGTATTGATTCGTCTTGCCCACAGGAAAGTTCCTAGGGTTTATCATCTCAATTCCGGGATAGAGGTGAATCCCGAGAAAATCAAAGCTATCTTGGACATGCCTTCCCCGACAAACTACTAAGAAGTCCAAAAGTTGATGGGGTGAATAGTAGCTCTTAACAGATTCATCTCCAAGTTAGCCAACAAATTTCTGCCTTTCTTCAAGGTCATCCGTAGACTATTAAAATCGTTCAAAACTCGGAACTCGCTCAAATTTTGACTCATTATACTGAGTCGAGCTTGATTCGCTCGAAATGATTTTGAGTTAACTCGGAACATATATATCATACATAATTAGTGCTATTGTAAAACATGAACATTGGTTAGGTGTGGGTTAGCTTTAATTTTTACATATTGAGTAATCCAAGTTCAATTCCAACAATTAGCAAACCCTTTTTTTCATATCTTTTAATTAAATATAATAATATAAATTAAATAATCTTAAAGATAAAATTTATTATTAATATAAGTTTAAAAAATTATTTCGAGTAAATTCAAAATGCATTTCAAGTCAATTCAAACTTGATTCATTTTGAGTCGAGTTAAAAAAATTCGAGTCGAGTTCGAATTAACCCAAACTCGCTCAAACTCGACTCTTTAACAACCTTTGCAGAACTGAATGGAATGCGGAGTGTGAGAAGGCGTTTGCCGGACTCGAGAGCTACCTCTCCTCCTAGCCATCCTCTCCCCCCAACCAACGGTGAAATCCTATACTTATATCATTCTACCTCTGACATTACTATATCTACAGTGCTCGTTCAGGAGGATAATGGCGAGTAGAAACCTATGTACTACGTCAATCACAAGCTACAAGGCGCCAAAGCACAACACCCTCTATTGGAAAAGGTAGCCTTTCCCTCATCGTCTTGAACGGGTGGCTCCAACACTACTTCCAGGCGCATTAGATCACTGTAGTGACAAACTTGCCCCTGAAAAAGTTCGTTTATACCCGTGAAGTCTTTGGAAGACCGCATAAGTGGCCATTGAACTCACCAAGTTTGACATATGTTACGTCCCTCGCACAACAATCAAGTCTCAATTACTCACCAACTTGATCATCGAGTTATCAACTTTAGAGCCCCCACCTCCCGAGGAACAATTGCCTTGGACCCTTTTCGTTGACAGCATATCTGGACAAAAATCCCAAGGAGTTGGAGTCTTCCTCACGAATCCCAGGGGAATAAAGTTGCATAAGTGAATTCGACTACTCTTTTTGGCCACCAACAACCAAGCATAGTACAAAGCTCTCATTGCTAGCCTCCGCTTTGCCACGGTGTAAAAGCCAAACACTTGAAGGTCTTCAGTGACTTGAAATTGGTTGTAAGCCAAGTCAAAGGAGAGTACCAAACGCAAGATCCAATACTGAAGAAATACTTGGCAAGTCCAGGCTACCAGTCTCCCGCTTCAAGAAGTACAAAGTCATACATTTCCTCAAGCGGAAAACTCTATTGCCAATAGGCTAGAGAAGAGGGGATGAGCTAACATGGAAGATGAGATTCACGTGTCAAACTCATTTATGATGAATTGGAAATAAAGATAAAGTGCAATGAAAACAAAGGATTCATATAGCCGACCCCTCCTAGTAGAATAAAGGCTTAATTGTTGTTGTTATTGTTATATAAACTCACGTACAACCAAGCAACTTATATCAATTGAATTGAGTCAAAAACTTGGAGTCCAATTTTTTATGGGTCAAAAATACATCTATTCACCTTATTTGATCATGCATCAAAACATACCATAGTTTGTTGTTAAAGATGCATGTTGCTTATTTGACTTACACAAAATCTTAGCACTAATTTGCATAGGAGAAAACTTGCATGGAAAATTATTCAAGTATTTCAAGTGGTTAAACAAAGGATGGCATTCAAAGGTTTCAATATGTATAACGGACATCAAAGGTGCAAGAATCTTTACTCCAGTCACAAAAAAATAATAATAACAATAATAGGGCATACAGTCATCACTCCTGTAGCTGCACTGACTCCAGCTTCGCCAAAAACTGCAGTTGCTGCTTCAGTGACAAGTGCCGTTGCACCAATATTTACAACACTGTATTTTCCAGGGAATTTAAAATGTCAAAGATCTTTTTTTATTTTTGATAGAAGTCAAAAGATCTATTGAAATTTCATTGCAAGCAACAAATCAAAAAAGGTATGTGTATTTCAATACGTGGTTCCAATTAGAATGGTTGTAAGAAATCGTGTAACATCACTACGAAGCATTCTGAAGACACCATTCTCAGCTTCTTTTTCAGCCAATTCACGAACCTGATAAAAAAGAATCAGAAATTATCCAAAATAATACCCAAATTAGCAGAGGAAACAAAAAGTGTAACATAAGAATTAAGGTGAATCAATTGATAAACCTCCTACAAACACTTAACAGTAAAGTAACTAGCAGGCCCGTCGCACAAAATGGGAAAATATAGATCTTCCATAAAAGACATCCATAGCCAATCGCATACAAGATTAAAAAGAACCACCAAAGATGTAGCCACAAATATATGTACGATTGTTCATGTCTAAAATAAGATAATTTATCATATCAACATCAATAACATTTTTGGGGTAAATTACATCCAGGTCTTTGAGTTTAGAATATATTATCACTCAAGTTTAAAATTTGAAAAAATTAACATTTGAGCCTCTAAAACAGATATAAATATCAAGCAGGTCCACATTTGATTTTTTAATATTAAAATTCTATAAAATACCTAAAATGTCCCTCCCCTCTCTCCCCCTTTCTCTCACGAAATCTACTAGGAGGCAAAAGGGAAGCCCGCCCTCCTGCCTTGCCTTTTCTCTATAGCTCTTGCCCTCCACCAGCGGCCACAGCCGACTCAGCCCTCACGTGCGGCTACACAGCTACTGCTCTCACATGGCTACCGACAAAGTGTGATATCCTGGAATCTGATTTGAAGTTAAAAGAAATTGAAATATAATTTGAATTGAGGTTTAAAAATTAAAGCAGATTTGGACTAAAAATGAAGGATTTTGGACATAAAAATAATATTTTTGAACCTATTTATAAGAAAAAAGAAATAGAAGGACCAAAATGCAATTGTTCCATTAATCAGATAGGAACAGTAGCGAGGGAACCGCCTTCTCCTATGCCGTTTTCCGCGTGTCGCACGCGTTTGGAGAGAGAAAAATCCTTTTCTCTCCCTCCCTCTCGGTTTCCTTCTTGCTGCCCGCACCTCTGTCCACGTCTGCCCGTTCCGCCGAGTCCAAAGAAGCAGCAGCAGCGGCTGCAGCTCCAACCAGCTGGGAAGGAAGAAGGAGAGGAAGGAGAAGAAGGAAAAGAAGGAGAAGAAGAAGAAAAAGGAAAGCTAGTGAGGAATTTTCAAGCTTATTTAACGATATAATCGATAGGTAATTCTTTCCCTAAAGTTGATGTTGAATTATTATTAAGTTATGAATATAATTTAATGTTTCGAGAATATGGAATTATGTTATTATGCTATGTGTGTTGTTAATTGAACAAGAAAATGAATGTGATATGCTTGTCTGTGAAGTGATATGCTTGTCTGTGAAGTGATATGCTTGTCTGTGAAGTGATATGGTACTAATGGATTTTTGTATACCAAGAACCGACGAGGGCAGAGAGTTTCCTATATATATGTTATTTCGATGAGGGCAGGAAGCGTACGCCGGGTGATGTCCTAAAGTGGAATCTCCGATGCAAAGTGGAATCAAGGCTTCTAGGATAACAAGCTGTAGGAACTCTTGTCAGGCTTCTAGTTGAAAGGGTATGAAAATAATAGATTCACATCACTAAACAGAAAAATATTATATTATGACGAAATAAAGTGAGTTCAATGATAAGATAAATTATGATAATTAATATGTATATTACATTTGATATTATGCAGTTAAGATTTATGATATGGAATGTAAATATTATTAATAAGTGATGAGATGTTACAAAAAGGTCTTTGACCAAGTAAAGAAAGAAAAGATATTTGCATTCATGATTTAAAGGCGATAGTGATTAAAAGCAGTTTCTCACAAGCGATCACAGATGCCTAGCTCGAGCTTGATTTATGTGATTCGGCGCGACGGCGTCCAAGGCCTTTTGGGCTGTTGAGAAAGTGATTGAGGCATTTGAGGTGATTGGTTGAGAAACCTGGGGCCCAGAGATATAAATAATGGAGTTAGTATTTCTTGTAAAGACGATTATGATATTATTTCTCATGTATAATATTTTAAGTATATCTTGCATATTGGAATTGTTGTAGAAGAGATTGATTTTATTTCTGGTTTGATTCTTAATACATGAGATTTATTCAAACTATATGTAGTGCTGTATTGATTAATGATATTTTGAATATTGTTTTATCTACTGGGTCTGTATTAATAGACTCCTGCCATTGTTGGTGGCAGGTGTGACACTAGAAGGATCACGAGACAAGGGAAGAGAAGTTAAAGGTAATTCTTAATTGTGACATTCAAGAGTTTGAGTTGAGATTTAAAAAAATATATATATTTCTGGCGTTCGGAAAACCGAGACGTCACACAAAGAGCGAGAGCGAAAGACAAACAACGAGAGAGATAAAGAGGGGGGCGACCGAGCTGGCTACTTGCCCCTCCTCCCAAGCCCCAACAGATTTCGAGATCAAGAAAGAGAGAGAGAGAGAAGTAAGAGAGTGGGACATTTTTGATATTTTACAAAATTTTAATATTAAGAAAAATAAAAGACCTGCTTGATATTTATATCTAATTCAAGAACCAAATGTTAAATTTTAAAATCATAAATCTGAATGATAATATGTACTAAACTCAGGGACCTAGATGTATAATTAACCTTACCCAAGGTATTTGGGATAAGTTTATAAAACACTTTTATGATATCAATCTTGTTAGATTTATGAATCATTTTTCTCAACGTAGCCATTACTTTTAAGCATGAAACTTTTTTGGTCATCAAACAATTCTATTAAATAGTTCTTTCTCCATAAAATGTTTTGCAAGTCTAAATTTTAAATGACAATGGTTAAGGTTTGATATTAAGTTGATTTCAAATTCTTTTAACAACGTGAAAACAATAAAACAAATAAGACATGTCATTAAATACATAAACATTTCATAGAGAACGAGAAAATTGGCGATTATTTCAAGAGTTCGGTTTATGTTATTTTGAAATTTATCTCATAGTTAATTTATTATAGTTAATTCTTGTTTGAATAATATTTTAGACAAATTACTATAGACCAATTTGTATGCACATGCTAATTTTAACAATGTTTTAGTTAAATATAGATAAAGATATTTTTTATTAAAAATTATGAATGATGTAAAATATATTTAATTACTATGTTGAGATACGTGCAATATGTCATACAAGTTAGTAATTATTTTGGTAAGAGTGTAGGATATAAAATAATATTAATTATTAATTTTGAATTACGTGTATGATATAAAATATAATTATTTTTTAATAATAAAACTTATGAATAATGTGACATGTCTAATTCAAATTAACAAGATTAATTTTAACCTGGCTAAACAAAACAGGCCCTGTAAAATATACATATTTTTTAAATATATGTATATTTCACAGTACACACCTAGTGTGAATATATCATGATGAATATCATATGACACAAAAACTGCTTTTGGAGTTTGCTGATACAAATTTCTCAAATGGAACTCTGGGTTTGGGTTACTCTCCTTCGCTCTTAATTAGTGAAAATCTTTTTACTGCTTTTGCCTAGATATACCTCAAAATTTCCTCATCCCTTCAGATCCTACATCTAATTGGTATTTTGCTATGCCATAGACATTTATTTCCACTATAAAAGGACTGAGAGAAAAAAGGAATGAAACCACCAACAACAACAACAAAACACAACCAAACCTTAATCCCACTAGGTGTGGTCAGCTACATAAATCATTTATTTCTATTGCACTCCATGAAATAATAATATCTCATTTAGCTCTTAGTATGATAGGTCATAGCTTATATTTTTCTAATATATTTTTTTGGTCTTCCTCTTTCTTTTTTATATGAAAAAAATCAATAACACAACTTTCTTTGTTGGATCTTCTATCAACAAATAGTTTTTATGTCCAAAACATTTAAAATAACTCTTTTTGAGCTTATTCTCAATTGAGGCTGCACTAACTTTCTTATAAATATACTCATTTTATATTTTATCCTTTCATATATACCTACCCAACCTCTTCTCTCTCTTTTTCTTCTTCTATATCATCTCCCCTTCTTATCACTCACCCTAAACCAGATGGACTAAGAAGACTTGTAAGCGCCTAACTGTTGATGAAGTATATGGACAGAAGACTAGCCAGAGCTTGGTGAGATTGAGAATAAAATTTAAAGATCAAAAATGGCAATGATCAAGAATAAGAAACATAATCATCAAAGTAAATCTACTGAATGAAAACAAATTAAATCATAAGGTCATGCATGAATGAAGAGATACAAGTATCAACCCTTGCAAAGTACCAAGATCAAAGTATCCAAGATGGGTACATCAATCTTTTATCAAAACTCTAATGAGAGATCATGTTGGTTCAAGCAACTCATGGGAATTCCAGGAGGCATCACGAAAGGTATTGACTGTTTTCTACTAAACAGCAACAAGCTATTAACACACCAGTAAACCTAGCAGTACAGATGTTGAGAAACTCCTCAGCAAGCCGGAGAGGGACTTTGGGGGAGAAATAGCATATTCAGGTAAAAACAAGTATGAAAGCAAGAAACAACTGGAATGAAGGGATACCTTCCAAGGCCACAAAGTGGTTATGGACGTCTCTGCCATTGAAAAGAAGGCAGACAGGCCTAAAAGTGCAGCTAGAATCAGCCCCTGATCCTTAAAGAGCTGCAAAATCTGCAGAAACTTTGGCCATGCCCCTGTAAGCGCAGTTCTGACTGATTCCAGTAAGCCAACACCATTACTCACGCTCAAATCCGCCGCGAGAGTTCTCTTAAACGTTATGACATACGCACCGCAGGCAGCAAGTGCACTCAGAACAAGAATACGGAGTTTCCGCACGCGCCAATCGACAATGTCCGCCCTGACAGCACAGCAAAGCGTTACCTGAGTTTCGGCGCCCAAAAATCCGCCGATGTGGAAGAAATTAGCGCGGCGGTTCGTGGGCAAAGAGGGAAAGCAAGGTAATCGAGCTGTAGTATGTGAAGGACATCTGGTAGGGCTTTGCCGAAGGCGCTTTCTGCTGAAGAAGTAAGAGAGCATCGAGGCTTGTCGGGCAAGAAAGGCCGCTTCAGCCACGAAACGCGTGGGTGGCAACCAAGGAGGACCTCGGAGAGATGAAATCGTGGGAGAGAGAACCATCTTCTTTACGCCAAAAAACCTAGGCTTCGAAATTAAACGGGCGACGGACGCCTTGAGATCCTCAGTTTCCTCCACTTCGGTGGTTCGGTACTCCGGGGCATCTTTGCGCTTTTTTTTCAGTACTCCATAAATTTCATCAAAAAAAAAGTAGCTTCATAAATAACTTAAAATACTTCAATTAAAATTTTTATATAACTATATTATTGCACAAATAAAAATTATTCTTTAAAAAAAAATTTATATTGTATCAATTTTAATATTTAGAATCATTTACAAGCGATATATAATATTATTCCTTTTTTTAAAGCAGAATGCCAAGGTGCGATTAGAGAAACAATACGAGCTATGCCGGCCCAACAAAATTTTGACAAATTGAATAACTTGTGTAATAATAAATTTTTAAAATATTAATTTAATATTAACTAATAAGATATTAAAGTACATCTAGTTTAATGTTATCTTGATGTTATGTTATCTAGAGAATGTAATTGTTTAGTTCAATGATATTTATAAATAATCTTCTATAAAATTATTATTCAAAAAATGACATATAGATGTCATGATATGTAAATTAAATAATATAACATTAAGATAATATCGAATCAAATGCCCTCTAAATTAATTTAAAAATAAAATTACTTTGAGGGAATGTTAGATTATATTAAAATAACAAATGTTTCAAAATTTTGTTTCTACACTGTGAAGCACAGTGCCGTTCGCCACAGTTAATGTTGGGAATATCTTGTGCTAGATCGCCGATCTCAGCCTTGCAGATCTGCACCAGAAATCTGTTAGATCTGCAATTATAAGGAATCACAGCAAAAAAGCAGTAACAAGAAATCAATTCACCAGAAGAACTCCATTGTTTTACTATACTTCCAAATCCTTAAAAGAATTACAGAGAATTGAGATAAGGAAGGTGAAGAAATAAGAAGAGCAGAGGAAGGACTAGGAGATGAAGAAGAAGAAGAAGAAGAACAGGAGGAGAGGACAGATATAGTAGAGGAAACGAGCAAAGATATATTGAAGTCCAAAACGCTATTGCCTTAGTAGCTGCGAACATGCTTATAGTAATTCTAAACCATGCATTCGAATAATTGTGAATCCATGAGCTCTGGACGGAACTGCTCTGGTTTGCTTGGACCATGTTTAGACCGTACTCAAACCGGTCTCTATCATCGTACCTCCTCTCAATCAATAAAAGCATCAAAAAAAGGAGTAAGTGAGGATAGCCAGCTCAACTATTTCGATTACTTTTATCTCCGGCGACCCTACAGAGCCGCTGGCTTCCCTTGCCCACCCGGTTACTAGAGAGAGAAGATTTGTCCAAACCTAGAAAAGAGAAATTGGCGAAGAAAAGAATGGTTAGGTTTGATTTAGGTTCAAAGTTTTAGTTTAGGTTTAGATTATATTTAGGTTTAAGTTTAGGTATTATTTAGTTTGGGCTTAAGTTTAGTTAATGTTAGATTTAGATATAGGTTTAGTTTAAGTTATGATTTTAAGTTTAGTTTAGGTTTAGGTTTATATTTTGGTTTAGAAAGATTTAGGTTTAGTTTAGTTTAAGTATATGTTTAGTTGATGATTTTTTTCAAAATAAACTTTTTTTATTAACTAATTAATAATTTAATATTATTATTAAAATAATTAATAAAATGGCTCATGTTTGGGAGTCTGTCAATCTTTACCGTTAGCAGAAGATGCCAGTAGCACGATCATCTTCTACATGAAATATTTATTTATTGGCTCTCTGCCCCGCTCATTCCTTCACGCTTCTCATGTTTTTCTCAAAAATTTAGGTAGTTTCTTCTCAACAAGATGGCCAGAGGTAATTTTAAATTTTTTCATTTTTTAGTTTTTGCATTTATTAAAAAATAATTACTGTCATTTTCTCAATATTTTTTTTACTGATTTCTATATTATAGTCTCTATTAAAACATTTCAATAGTTTTTTTATTTTATAAAATTAATAACAACTTTATTTGTTAATAGTACTATACATTTTTGTAGTAATCTAATATTCATAGATGATGGACCTTTGTATTATATTAGTAGTTAAGCAAAAATTTTAAATTTAATGTTGATGATAGATTATCTGATCTTTAAATAATGTGCAAATATTTAAAGAGAGTAAGATATATAGTATATTAATATATCAAATATGATGATGAAATCAGACTTATGTTATAACATAGGTGCCTGACATCCTTTACATTTTACATTGAAGCACTACTAATAATTGATTTTTCAATTCATATAGACAAAGAATAAATTCATTATAGATACACTCAAGACAATGCTTTTATCTTAGTTACACAGAAGTTATGAAATTTAAATTTTCAATTAAATCCTAAGAAATATCATATTCTAATACATCATAAGTTTTACTTATTATATTTTTTTATTCACTTATATTAAGAGCTCGTTTGGTTGAAGAATTATTTTTGGGCAAAGAAAAAAATTAATTTATATATTTTATTAGATACAAAGTTATTTTAATATTTAAAATTGTGCAGTATTAAAAAACATATTAAGAGGTGTGTAAGAAGTAAAATAAGTTAATTTTAAAGTTAAAACTTACGTTAAATTTAAAATAAAATTATTAAATTTATAATAAATTTAAATATTAACTTTAGCACCATGAACCAAATATTATTCACTTGGAGTGCTAGCGTTCATGACATTTGTCGTTCAATAAGTTATAATGTCCATCCAATTGTTCGTCATATTGAGGATGATGATGATGAATACCACCGCACGAATAGTGAATCATTCTCAATTTGATAATGATTCCAAGCCCAATGAGGATAAGTTGAATAAGGAAGATTATTCTCAAAGAGAGCTAGATATTAATATGCTCAAAGAGAGATGGATATTAATATGCTTTTACATAACTATGTAGCAGTGAATTCATCGTGGATGCAATGTTTCGAAGCAAATAATGCATATGTTCAATTCATTTGAAATATAAAGGAAGCAAGATCAGCACCTACAAAGAATCGAGTCAGAAGAAGGTTAGAAGGGGTCCTTACTGTCGCCACCCTGTTGGTCATCTGGGCGAAAAGGTCTGTTGTGGAGGTCCTCTCAACTGTCTCCTCCAACGCCCTGGTCGCCAATCCCTCTGCAAGGATCAGGCCCAGATCTCCTCGAACAGGATTAAACAGGTTCGAGGATTGCTCGGAGGTGAGGGTCATTCTCCTTTCAGTTTCTGTCGCACTCACGACAAACCTTGACCCTTTGCCTGCAAATTTCCCGGTGAAATTGAGACAGAACGGGGGCTCCACACTCCTCTCCCACTCTCGTCCTTCATCAGGTTCTCCCTCCTTAACACCCTTTCCCTTTTTCAGAGGGGGCTCCAGACTGTTTTCTTTGGAGGGGCCCCTCTTTTTTTCAGGGGTTTCAAGGGAGACCAGAGCCTGGGAAGGAGCGACCACTACTTCCCTTTCTGGACAGGGCACCGCCGCCATTTCCTTTCCCGGGCCACCCTCGGCTGCCCCATCTTTACCCCCATTTTCTCCAATGATAATCCCTGCGGCGCCTTTAGGGATTACCTTAGGCCAGTGATGCAGGCTCCTTCCCTTTACCTGATTCTACCATCACCTCGTCCAGGGTTTTCTTGTCATCTCTAGAGTCGTCCGGCGAGGACACCACGTCGATAGATATCCCGCCACAGACAGGTTCTGGAACTCTCACTTCTCCCTCCACTTCCCCCTCAACAACCTGCTTGCTTAGTTGAGTGGCAGGGAGCTATCCCTTTCTAGCTCTCCTCATCAATACTGTTCTAGGAGGGGGAGCAATCTCCTTGAAGATGGTGTATCCCTATGATTTAGCATACAGGGATACATCGTTCTTCACCAACCTCAGAAAGTCCTTCAGAGGCCAGTTCTGCCCTTTCAGAACTTCCAGGTCCCTCTGGACCGACGTCCCTGCCATCCATTGAACGTCGCTGATAAACTCGGTAGGGCAGACCCTAGGCATCAAGGGGATCCCCAAATCCCCGCCTACAAAAAAATAAAAATCTCTCCGGTCAGAGTGAGAACTGCTAGCACCGGAGAACATCGTCTTCCTCGACTTCGAACGCAAGGCCAAGCACCCCCCATACCCTGGCACTGCCATCCAACTGAACAACTTCTTGAACAACACCAGGCTCCACACTATCCCCCTGGCTTGCAGAAGCTTCAGAAAGGAGTATATGTAGGCGACGGCGTTGGGAGAAAGTTAGGGTGGCACGAGTTGAAAGGAGTTCAAGATTTCTTTGAACTCTTGTTGGGTGGCAGCATCAATCCATACTCTACCTGGGCTCTGTACACGCACACCGCCCCTTCAGGGGGCCTGTTTGGCCGGAGGTCGGAGGTAGGCGGGATGACCATCAAGCAAGGGTTCCCCCTGAACCCTTTGGTTGTGTTGAGTACCTCATGTTCCGTCATGAGGGACTCCTGGTAGCTGTTGTCCTTCTGGAACTGCTCGGCCAGATCGGCCCACTCAATTTCCCTTCCTCCCATCTGTTCGGTCCTTCCCTTCGAGCAGGTGGAGCAGGCACTCTTTTCCTCTCTCTCTCAGAGACTTAGGGTTTTTGGGAAGGAAGAAGAAGCTCCCGCTCAGACAGTCGTTTATAAGGAATGTATGCGACCTTTTACCTTCCAACCGTCTGATCTTCTGGATTAGTGTGCGAGCGTCATCAGACCACCCGTTCCTTCTGACAATCCCAGGAATCGAAGCGGCGCACGGTTTACAAGGCGTCACTCCTCTCCAATCCCGCCATTTTGTTGTCCACGATATCCATATATCGTGCACGATGTTTCGAGGGATACCTGTTCCCTTGTGTTCGATATCCATATGTCGTGCACGATGTTTTCGAGGGATACCTGTTCTTTCCCTTGTGTTCGATACCCATATATCATGCACGATGGTTCGAGGAATGACTATTCTCTTCCTTATGTTCGATATCCGTATATCGTGCATGAGGGTTCAGAGATAGCTATTCCGCCTCTTTTACTTAGAGTTTTTCTTTGCTTTTTGGAGTTCTTTAATCTTTTAATCTTTTGGAAATTCAATGTATTTTCTTCTAAAACTTCGTAGATTCAAAACACGAAAAGGAAACATACAAGGAGAATTCATCACAATGTACAAACAACATCTTGAAAAATGAAAATATTAACGTTTTTCATTAATAGTTTGATAGAATTTATTGATACAAATTTCTTCTTGTCCTCACATGTTCCTCTCATGAAGTTACAGGAAAAACAAAAAAAGATACAAAGGGCTTCAGAAATTTAACACCTGGCCTGATGAATTCAGACCTCTTAACCAGGACTCCTCCCCAGGATCTCCTCTTCTCCTCTAACAACATCCTGCAAGTTGTTTCATCCGAGAAATGGAATCCTTCAGGTGCGGCAAAAGGAGAGAAATTACGCCTCAGGGCTAAGAGCTGGTTGAGGAGAAAGACCCGTCACCCCTGGCTTTGTCAGCTGGCGCCCCTGCTACTAACTTCTAGGAGGATCGCGCCGGCCTAGCCCCTGGCTTCCAGAGGAGTCACAGGGCCCTCACCGAAGTTCAGCGCAGAGGAGGCCACTTCCCCAACCCGCGGTAGGACCTTGGAGAAGGAGTCTCATCTGGGCAATAATCTCCCAGCATCGAAGAAACCTGTTTGGCCCTTGGACACAAAAAGGAAAGAACCGCTGGGTCCTGATATTCTCCTGGTTCAAGGTACCTACATAACCAATGTTCGGCAGAAAAGACATCAAAGCAACTGATGCTGCGGTATGGCGACCCACCGGCGGCGCTGACAATTTTTCACCGCCCTCATTCACCGCCTCTCCAGCGTCCTCAGTACGTCGCGCTCGCATCCAAGCCGTTCTCCACCAAGGCCCGCAGAGAGCGGACTTCGGATTTCAGCAACTCCTCCCGGCGACAAGCTTCGGAGGCCGCCTCTTTCGCCCCTGACAAGGCCTCCCTGGCCTTAGTCACTTCCTCCCTTAACCTCCTTCTCTCCTCCCTCAAAGCCTCCCTATCGTCGTCCAAATCTTTTATTCATTTCTGGAGGTCTTTGACATGGGCAGAGTGGGCCTGACTCACCCCCTCCAGATTGCGGTTGAACTCTCCCCTCGCAATCTCACTTTTATTAGCCCACTCTGCATTAAGCTGGGCTAGGGAAGCTAACCTATCCTCCATCTGAAATATCTTCCCTAATTGCCCCCTCTGGTCGGCCAGAGAGCGCTCTGTAGCTTGAGACAAAGCGCCCTCCAGTTCCCTCACCTCTCGGAGGCAGCGGGCTTCCACGTCCTCCTTACCTTTCAGAGATTTCATCACCTCCAGAACTTCAGAGGTGTTCCCCAAGATCTTCTCCTCCGCCCGTCTTATCTCACTTAGCCGGTCTTCCAGCATGCTCCAGACCCCCTCGGTACCGAAAGGGGCGCTGGAAAGAGGGCCTCTCCTTTCTCCTTCATCACCCTCTCCACCTTTGATCCTCCAGTACCAAAGGCAGTGAGGAGAGACTCGCCCCTTATTTCGACCAACCTTTTTCCCAATAGGCTCCTTGACTTTTCAGAAACTAAGGCAACATCAGAAGCAGGAATTGGGGCTCTTAGGGGAGTAGGCCTACCAACAACCAGGGATGGCTTCCCCTTACCTTCATCAGAACCCCCGACACCAGGAAGGAGCTGCTCAAACTCTTCATCCTTGAGCATGATCTTCCCCGGTACCAGCTTCTCTCCAGTAGCTATTTCTCCTACCAATACCACCTCTCTTAACTCCTTAACTTTCAGAGGCGGCTTAACTGGAGAATCAGAGACTGCCACTACTTCTGCGGCTTCAGTACCCGCCGGACCCTGAAGAAGTTCCAACGTCTGCGCTAGGGCAATGGCAACCCTAGCCGTAGGAGCTTCTGCCTCCAAGGGTGCACCTGCCTCCGACATCTTCTTCCCCGGAGGAGCATCTACCAGAGGTGCTCCGGTTCTTTTCTTAGAGAAGCCGGACGCGATCTTCTATTTCCTCTCCGCCATCTCTGTGAGAAGCTCCACACTATTGCAGAACAAAACAGACAAAGGAAGGATAGAATGCGAAGCGGCAGACTCCGCCCCCATCTTATCCTTGCAGACCTCGGGCAGTGCGTCCACCTTCGCGACGGTTTGCATTCCAGGACCCATATTAATATTCGCGCCCTGACAATGCGGGGGGCTGATGTTAACACGTGGTTCCTGCGCTACATCCTGGCCGAACACGTGGCGCCTGACAGGCCTGTACTTGATTGATTGATTTGCTGACTCAGCTTCAGGTTTTGCAGGACTCTTGACCCAGGTCAAACATCGGGCATGAGGGTTCAGCCAACCATCGCCCACGACGATCCCGGATTAACCTTCGTAACCTCGGGCATGAGGGTACGAGGTAACGCCTGTCACAATCAACTTCACCTAACCCCGCCGATCGCCGTACAAACATTCTTTCCCAGAAGAAGTACCAGCATTAAAATATGTCACCTTCCCGTACGAAAGGCAGATCTCTCCAGTGACAGATAAACGGCGCTCGGAGCTCATCCGTCACCTTTTCTTCGGAAAACCAGGGAACCTGGGTGAAGCTGCACCATCCCTGCCTACAAATATCGCTGAACAGTTCTCCAAAAGAGAGGACACACGGACACAAAGAGCAGTTTTTCATTGTATCAGGACCCCAACTGAGGAGCTCCTTTCTTCTTCGTCTCCTTTTTTCTTCTTCCTCTCCTCTTCTAAAAGAAATTGTTCAGCCTTCAGGGCTATTCTTTTTCCTATTAGTGAAATCTCTTTGCTGACCGACCGGTGGATGTAGGGGATTCCCTCCCTGAACCACCTTAAATCTCCGTGTGCTTTCCTGGTTTCTTTGGACTAATCTTCTCCCTGAGCCTCTGTTAACAGGCTCACCTCCCTTGCGCGCCACCGTCTCCCGGAACTCTCTCTCTTTGGTGTTTACTGGGATCCCCACATCCTACGTCAACAGTTTACATCTTCATTTAAGTTTTAGATGTTTTTTTTTATAATTATGACATTTAAACTTAGAGCATAACATAATATAAATGTCAATGTTTAAGAACAAAGAAGTACAATGATGGACTAAATAGCAGAAAAAATAAAAAAAATTGATATGAATTCAGAAGACTCGTCAAGCCAAAAATGGATGTGATGAAAAATGTGTTTAAAATTTCTATATGATAATGTCACATTTTGAGATTTTCAGCTCACAAATACTCGATAAGGTATAAAGCTTACAACAAAAGAATAAGATAAAATATAAATTTATTTTATTTCTAAATTTAAAATTATTATTACGCTAAAAAATTACAAGATCAATATGAACAATATTTATGTAAAAAACGTACAAGAAAAAGTGAAATAATATTAAAAAAAATCTCCTGTAGCATGAGTGAATTCTTTATAATAAAAGTTGCTCATTCGATGACCGGCTTCTATTAATGGTGGACATTAGTAGCATCCCGAACATGAACCTTTTATTAATTGTTTTATAATGATATTAATTTATTAATTTGTTAATTAAACAATTTAATTTAAGTTAAAGATAAGATTTAGTTTAATTTAATTTAATTTACGTTCAGGTTTAATTTAGTTAATTATTTAGTTTAGTCTTAGGTCTAATTTAGTTTAACATAGTTTTGGTTTATGTTTGGTTTTAGGCTTCAGTTTAGATTTAGATTAGGTTATGTTTAGGGTTTAGGGTTGCATGAGTTCATGGTACTCACGTAGATATATATTCCATGGATGTGGCTTTAATTTTGCAAGAACAGATCAGAAATCACTACGTTATTCTGTTTCTTTAAAAACGCGCGTCGTCACTTTCTACATACAACATTCCCACATAATAAGCAGTGAACATGATGATGGAAGAGGACAAGTCCAGAATGCTAGTACTGTTTTTTTCTGATCGTTTTCTACAGCTCAAGTTGCTTGCAGCACTCTGCTCAGCAATCTTAATGACATGGATTCTCATCCATCGATGGAGTTATAGAAGGTGCCAAGGTCCAAGTACATGGCCCCTCATTGGAGCTGCCATAGAGCAGCTTAATAACTATCATCGCATGCATGATTGGATTGCTGGTTATTTATCAGAATCAACAACGATGACAGTGCCAATGCCTTTCACAACATACACGTACACTGCAGACCCAGCTAACGTGGAACACATCCTCAAGACTAATTTCACAAACTATCCCAAGGTGCATTTTGAATTCCTGAACCTTCTTTTTTATTTTCCCTAAAACTTATGCTTTTTGAATTCAGTAAACTGTGGACTATTAATTGCAAGCCCGTTAGTCAATATCATTATTCACACTTTAAGTATTAGCATGTAGCTTCATATGCAGCCCTCCAAATTTTTATGTATGCATGCATTTACAGGGAGAACTTTCTCGATCCTACATGCATGTTCTACTGGGAGACGGGATCTTCAACGCTGATGGAGAGAGGTGGAAGAAGCAGAGGAAGACAGCCAGTTTTGAGTTTGCTTCCAAGAATCTAAAAGATCTAAGCACCACTGTGTTTAGGAATTATGCTATAAAGCTTTCTACCATTTTATCTCAAGTTTCTCAAGAAAGATCTCGAAGTGTAGACATGCAGGCAAAACTTGAAGATCCTTTAGCTAGCATCCTCCCTTGTTATTGATATGCAATTTGTATCTATTTTTCTTTTAACAATGCTCAAGTTTCTAATACATGGTGACTTCAAAAAACAGGACCTATTTATGAGAATGACTTTGGATTCCATTTGTAAAGTTGGATTTGGTGTAGAGATAGGGACACTGTCACCTGAGCTCCCAGACAATGACTTTGCTCGTGCTTTCGACATGGCTAACATGATTGTAACGCAGCGTTTCATTGACCCATTATGGAAATTAAAGAAGTTGCTTGGTGTGGGGTCAGAGGCAATTCTCACGAAAAGCATCAAGGTTATCGATGAGTTCACCTACAATGTAATCCATAAAAGAAAGACAGAAATGAAGGTTCACGCAAGCAAGCCAAGAGAAAAGGTAAACATATGTACGGTTATTGTTTTTTAATTAATATTAAAAAATTCTGTCTATCTGTAGATCTTGTGGGCATGGTTTAAGTCATACACAATATAAACTATATGTGCTATGACTAGTCATTATTATCATTACATTGAATATATATATATGATATTTGTGTATGTTACAGATACAACATGACATACTATCTAGATTCATCGAGCTGGGTGATGACCCTGAAGGGAGTGATTTTAACAATGAAAAAAGCCTTAGAGACGTGGTACTCAATTTTGTCATCGCAGGTCGAGATACAACAGCTACAACCTTATCGTGGTTCATTTACATGCTTATCACACAACCGAAAATAGAAGAAAAGCTCAATGCCGAGCTCAAGGCATTTGAAGAGAAAAGGGCCAAGGAAGAGAAAATTACATTGTGTGCAACGTTCGACAACAATGATTCGGTGGATATGCAATCCTTTAAAACCAGGCTATTGCAGTTCGCAAGCCTTTTAGACTATGATTCACTAGGAAGGTTGCCGTACCTGCATGCAAGTATTACTGAGACGCTCAGGCTCTATCCTGCAGTTCCACAGGTTGGTCGACATGCTTATACAAAAACTTTGATTCATTTAGAAATTAGAATAACCATAGAAGTTAAATTTAGGAGGTGTTTAGATGCCATTTTTGATGAACCATAAAAAAATTCCATAATTTAGATGCCATTTTTTGTAGTAATAATTCAATAATTTTTTAAGAAGTACTTATTCATTCATCTCATACCAAATAATTATTTTTTCTAGATAATATTTCATAACACCAAAATAACATTGAGCCAAATGCCCCCTTAGCAATTTTAATTCCACACGTGTTTGATAATTAGCATGCACATATATAACTTCATGGGGGTCTGATGCATATATATGACCAGGACCCAAAAGGTATATTAGAAGATGATGTGCTGCCTGACGGAACAAGAGTGAAAGCTGGGGGAATGGTGACTTACGTTCCCTACTCCATGGGAAGGATGACATATAACTGGGGGTCTAATGCATCATGTTTTCAACCAGAGCGATGGCTGGGCGAAGTTGGTCATGTCCTCCAGAATGTGTCCCCCTACAAGTTCACAGCCTTCCAAGCAGGTCCTCGGATGTGCCTGGGCAAAGATTCAGCTTATCTACAGATGAAGATGACACTGGCCATACTCTGCAGGTTCTTCCATTTCAGACTTGAACCTTGTCACCCACCAGTACACTATCGGATGATGACCATACTTTCCATGGAACAGGGCCTAAATGTTCTTGTTTCCACGCGGCATTCATGATCTGAACATCCAATCACCCATCAACAATATATTATATATCATAAGACCAACTAATTTTGGTTGAATATATATATATATACACATATGCACCACAGATACATTAAGAATGTTGGAAATTAAGCACACTAATGGAAATGGTATAATTATTAACTTCTTTTCTTCCCATTTAAATAAACGAGTAATTAATACATATAGGATTTGATGCTTCAAAGAATGCATGCCTTCGGTGTAATGATCTAGTTGAATACGTCATGCATAGAGACTTGAGAGTTGTGCCATGGCCCGCCAAGCTGGTCTCCTAAAATATTCATGTGCAAGATATGGATATAAGAGGGTGACATGCTCCTTTTTATCACAAATGCTCATCATTTTAATTGCCACAAAATATACAATGATTAATCGGAGCTTACTGTGGGCCTCAACGTGTTATATATAACTTCTACAATTAACTAGAAAATTTATTACTGCATGCTATATATAACCGCTAATCATAATATATATTTGAAGATTAATTTATATTTTAACTTGTAAGATACTTATCTTACATCAATGGACAGGTATTCCGATGAGCCGAACAGGCCCATATTTATTTGGGCGGGTTTGAGAACTAAAAAAAATTCTTTAAAATATGACAACTACGAGCATGACTATTATCTGGGCCAGACTTGGGCAAGAAATTTACAGCTGGAGTTTGCAAGTCCAACAAAATATATTAATTATTGTAAGACATGATTTTTTAAACCTATTGTTGATGTGAGGAGTCCTAACAAAGAGCGGTACGCAGAGAGCTAAGCCTGGTGATTAAGACTTAAATAAGGATAATCAGCAACCAGAAAACACACAGGAGTTTAAGATGATTCAGGGATGAAATCCCCTATGTCCACCGGGTCAGCTTGGAGTATTTCACTATCTCAAAAAAGGGGGGCCGCTAGGGCCTAGTACAGAATTGCATAAGGCAGAGAGAAATAAAGTAAAAATGAAGGAAAAAGCCCCTCTTGAAAGCCTCATTCAAAGGTATTTATAGACGAACAATAGTGGAGTTCAGCCCGGGTCTTCCGGAACTGGATAATATATTCAACTGTTGAACCCACACTGGTGGTCTCACTGCTGTCGGCCCCAGAGGAGCTGAAATAATGGGTGGAGACCCTAGCCTCTTGATCTTTGCAACTCCCCTGGGAATCTGTAGTGACTGGAGCATACGGATCATTGATTTGCGTGGCTGGTGGGAACTTGCGCAATTGGAAATAGTGAGGTCATGGCATTCTAACAGCGACAGCCACAGCTGGGAAGTACTATCACCGATGGTGTTGGAAGGCAGTCCCGAACATCATGGCCGATGTTTGGGGAAAGCTGGGATAAGATGTATTCGATGTCATGAGGATGCTGTAGCTTAATCCTCGCCGACGAGACTTGCGAGAATCTAAACCGTCGGGGTCGAGGTTCGAGATCTGTAAAAGAAAACTCATTAATTATTATCATAATAGAGGGTTGCATGCCCTTCAAAGTGTCACATGTACGGCTGAAATGCAGCGCTTGAACCACTTGTAAATATCAGTCCCCTGCATGACAGGGCGCGAACATTTATGTGGGTCCTAAAATGCGAACCATCACGGTGGTAGACACGCTGCCCAAGGCAGTCAGGATAAAGCCAGAACGACGCTCTACCGATTCGCATTTCACCCCACCACCCCTTGAAATCTGGCAAAGAAAGGAGAATAGAGCGTTAAAGATATGGCGGAGGAAAGCAAGTGGAAAATCCTATCAAGTTTTTCAGTAAAGAAGAGGGCTAGTGGCTCTCCATCCGTTGTTCCTCCTCCTGAGAAGAAGAGGGCCTTGGAGCCACTCCTAGAAGCTGAAGCGTCAACGGAGCCAGAAGCGATAAGGGCGGCTCTGGCGCCCCAGCAAGGAGCGGGGACCCCGACTGTTGAGGTGGAGGAAGAGACATCACAGGCCAAGGTGGCTAGAGTTCTAGTGCGAACTCTGGAGTCTGCATAGGAACCCAAGGAGAAGAAGGAAAAGGAAGCAGGGGTGGTAAATATTTCTGACTCTCCCGTCAAGGCGCCTCCGAAGGCTGGAGGGCAGAAGGAGTTGAGTGTCGTGCGCCAGACACTCGCGAGGGAAGTTCTTCCCCCAGGGAAGATTTTGCTCAAAGATGAGAACATTGAGCAGCTCTTCCCCAAGGTGAGTGTACCACCTGCAGGAGGTTTGATGAAGACACCTCTGATGGTGTGCGGTCCTGCTCCTCTTGGTAAGCCAGCACTCCCTTCTCCTGCCAAAAGAGGAGGAACTTATTTTCCTTTTCTTCCTTTAGGGAGTGCTAAGGATGAGAAGAAGAAGAAAAAAGAGAAGGAAAAGAAGGAAGAGGGTGAAAAGGGAAAGAGGAAGGAGAGGAAGAAGGGAATCTCCTAGGCTGGCTCTGAGGTTGCACTTGGCATTGAAGGGACAGGACGCAGCCTGGGGGATAGATTGTATGAAATAAGGAAAGGAGAGGACAAGATTTTGAAAAACACCTCCCAGACTATGGAGGTATTAAAAAAATATAAAAGAGAGTCAAGAAAAGGAGGAAGGGTGTTATCGGAAGAGGATAGTGGAAACGCTCTCTAGCCAGCCAAGAGGAGGAGCTAAGGAAGTTGTACAACTTAGAGGAGAGCTCTCAGCAATGCAGAATGTGCGGGCAAGGCCGAGGTTGAAAGAAGGGAATTCCACCGCATCACCTCTTAAATAAGCCAAGCTCATTCTGCCCACGTTAAGGACCTCCAGAAAAGAATAAAAGAGTTGGATAAAAAGAAGGCCTTGAGGAAGAAGAGGAACAGGCTCAGGGCTCAAGTGGCAGAGTCTCAGGAGGCAGAGTCTAAAGCAAAGGAGGCTACCTTTGAGGCCCGCCACAATCAAGAGTTGATGAGGTCTGAGATACGCTTCATGCGCGCCCTGATAGATTATGGCTTAGGATGGATGGGGCGACGCATGGAGGATTTGGAGGAGGCAGTGATTAGGGAAGTGAACATCGTCAGCTCCTCAGCCATAGGTCATCATGTGAAGAGTCAGGCAGCCTTCGATGTACTTCTGCAAATATTGGTTGATAAAAGTATTCTGAATCAGGAAAACATCAGGGGTCCAGCGGTTTTGCCTTTCTGCGGTCCCAAGGGTTCAGATAAGTTTTTCGATACTGGAAACCACAGCTCAAAGGAGGTTCCTCCTTCAGGTGCTTACATTAGCTGGGGACATCAGCCTACTTCTCCTTGCAGAGGTCCTGATGAAGGCCAAAGTGCTCCTCCTAATTTGCAGCAACAGGCCCCCTCTGAGAATTTACAGTGACTTGCTTCCTTCCTCTTCTTTTCATCCTTAGTCAACTATTGAGGTTACATTTGAAGGAACGAATGTAATCCTCTGAGGGTGCACTGTAAATCAGTGAGGAGAGGTATAGGTCAATCTGGGGGGAAGTTCTCCTTATATTTCAGATTGATACTATAATGATAGTTGTCCATGTTTTGAAGCCTTGTATTTTTCTTTAACTCCATTGTTTATCCTGTACTCAGAATTGCCATATGAAAATGTCAAAAGTTTGAATTATTTCTTCCCTTGATGAAATCAAATGTCAAAAGTTGGACAAAACTCAAGATACTATTTGACCATCCAGTACAAGAGTTTAGACGATATCATTGATTCCATTTCTTCATAACATTTTTGTTAGGACTTTCATTTTAGCTCTAAAATGGAGAATTGCTGAATATTAATTTGATAATATTAGTGCTGACTGAAATTTCTTGAGGCAATCGGCAAAAGATTTTGCATATATCG
>KZ451887.1:1091895-1132524 GCA_002786265.1 Apostasia shenzhenica | reverse complement strand
GAGATTGTAATCGGGTTTGTTCGGCTTTGGTTCCCGATAAAAAGCCGGTTTGTTAGTGGATTGAAATCCCACTTGAGGAGCGTGGGGAGTGGACTAGGCGGGAAGCCGAACCACTATAAATCGCTTGTGTATTTTGCTCTTCTCTCTTTTACGATAAAATTTAACTATTACATAAAATTATTAAATCTGATTTTAACTTAAAAATAAGCTCAAATTACTTTAATAAAATTGTTTTATACAATATCTAAATCATATCTCTCACGTTTTTCTGTTCTGAATTGTTTTTGTGGTGATTTAGCTCTTTTGGTCTATTTGCTCAAATCAACCGGTTTTCTTCTCTGCTTTCTGCATTATTCCTGTTCATCCGGTCTATTTGGCAAAATCGACCTATCTGCTTTTTGATATCCGGTCTATTTGGTAAAATCGACCTATCTGCTTTTTGATATCCGGTCTATTTGGTAAAATCGACCAATCTGCTTTTTCGCACTCTGTTTTATTTATTTTTGCTGTAACCCACTTGCTTCTTATCTATTTTGACTTATCTGTTTGTGTACGCCTTTTTACCTGCTGTTGTTTTAATTAGTTTAATTTATTTGAAATTATTTTTAATTCCCAATTCACCCCCTCTCTTGGGAAGGCCTAAGGGCCAACAATGGTTATCCATAGATTCTGCAGCTGGATGGTTATGAAAACCACAGACAACCCTTAAACCCCACATCACACCTTTTGGAGGTATTGGTATACCTCGCAGCTCGAATGGACATTCACATTTTCTTGTCCCAGTATTCCTTTTTACGGATTGCCCATCAACAAAATACCGTGGCAGTTTGTACTTTCCTCCCCTTTCACACGACAAATGGCACTTTGGCAACTTGCCGCCTTTTAAATTAGCAGAATTTTTAATCACCACCACAATACCATTTTCCAGACCAACTGTCTTCGCCCAATTTATCATATCTTCTCTACTTTCAAATAGCTATATAAAATAAAATGTAAAAACTCAATTTGCTGCATTGAAAATAAATAAGGCATATGTATAAAACAACGATAATAACTAACCTGATCTGTCGTAAATTCGGCTGTATAATCGCGATTGTTGTTGGAGAAGCTTTCCCCACTAGGAACATTATTCTTAAATGAGCAACTATCTGAAAATGAACCGAAATTATAGTTATTCATATTTCGGTAGGAGAATTTTTTTCTACGAAGAGAAAATAAGAGGCTCAAAGGGAGAGATCAGGGGTAGGATGTGTGACAAAGTATTTTGCAACTTATAACCCCCTCATCCGCGTCGCGCTGTCCAACGACAGCGCGCCACGGCCACTGCGCGCACAGCCTTGCATGGCCGCTGAGCGCGCAACGGCCGCGCAAGGCCGCTGGAGGAGGCGCGGGGCGGCGCGGCTGCCGGATCTGTGGAGATTGGGAGGGTAAGAGTATAATGGTAATTTTGTATATTTTTTTAATAATAAAAAAATAAAAAAAGGACCCAGATGATAATTTTTGAAAACCTAATGACCCCGATAATGTAATTTTAAAAATGTGCATCTGTGTGATAATAACCCTTAAACTCAGAGACCTGGGTGAAATTTGCCCTTTATAATATTATGTTATAATTAGACTTGGGTGGTTGGCCTGATGAGCTAGCGAAAATTCGATAAATTTTAAACGGATTTGATCATTTATTTTGGCCCAATATTCGGGTTTGGTTCGGCCCAAATTCGATTTGACTTAGTCAAAGCCCGATTAAGCCCGACACACGCCAAATCCGGCCCGCCCATATTAAAAATGATGATGTTGTCAAATATGTTTCTTTTGATAATGTTTATATTATAATATATATTATTGAAATTATATTTATTAGATTCTAATTTTTTTTCTTTAATTATTAAAAAAATTGAATGAAAATATGGAGCTTACTAGCTTAGAGTCCTCATTAATTTATTTAATTATTTTAAATTAATATCTTAGGAATTGAATTTTGTAATTATCAACTTAAATAAAATTATATTAATATGTAATTATGGAAAACGTAAATAGCAATATTATAGTATGTTAAAATGTCTAAAACTTAAATTATATTTGGATATAAATTTCAGAGACTTTGGTTTCATTTGGTTCGAGATATTTTTTGGCTTAACAAAACTTTTAACTACAAAAATTAACTTTATTATACATCTAATATAAATATGAATATTATAATCAACTTCATTTTATATTTTACTTATTTTTTTAATATAAAAATAAAGTTCTTTGATATTAAACTTAAAAAATAAAATATTTTTTCTCTCATCCAAAAAAATATTTGAACCAAAAAAAGCCCGTGGGTAGTCCAGCCGGTACATTGGGCGGGCTTGATAATAAAAGTAGGCCCGTAAGCCAAGCTAAGCCCGACCCAAGCTCGATTTGACTTAATCAAAGTCAGATAAAGTCCGACCTGCCCATTGCCCAGGTCTAGTTATAATCCATGGCAGTGATTAAAAATATCCCTGCTGAATTTAAACAATTTACGCAATTTAAATAATTTTAAATCAATTAAATTTTAATTAACTTAAAATCTACTCAAAGTCGATTAAAGTCAACTTTCGATCAACACAATTGAATCCCAATCGACTTTAAATTAATTTTGAGTTAATTTTAAGCTCACAAAAAAAAACCTAAATTAACATTAAAAATTTGAGATTTATTAAAAATCGATTAAGTTCAATTTTAAACTAAGTGAATCACAATCAACTTTAAGTTAATTTCAAATCAATTTTATGCTCCAAAAAAAACTCAATTATATTTTCAAACCAATTTCAAGCCAAGAAAAAGTTCGGCATTCAACTTAATCAAATAATTTAAAATTAATTTACTCTTAATAAAATTAATTTAATTAAAACACATATTTATTTTTATATTCATTAATGTTAATAAATTAAAAAAATCATATTTATTATTATATGTAATATAAATTAATTTATTATTTTATAATATTTTGTGATATCTTATGAAAAAGAGATATGATTGAGAGTAAAGAAAGAAAAAGAAGAGGAGAGAAGGACAAAATAAAATTAAAAATAATATTAATTAAAAATATAAAAAATAACATATAATTAATATTAAAAAATTGAGTAATAAATATATAAAATATCTAAATTTTTATGATAAGCATGTAATTATTAAAATTAATAAAAATAATACGAATTTTATCTACGATTCAGCTAAATAATATTATTTTAATGCAATATTTTTTTCATTAAAAAAACACAATACTACCAACTTTACAAAATTTTAAATATTTTCATTTCTTCTAAAATATTGTTATATTTTTCTTAAATATAATTTATACGAGCACATAAACAAGCAATAATTTTCCGTGCAATTATTGCACAGGTACTTTACTTGTGCTCTATTAAGTTAGATCGGGTTCAAGTCGGGTTCACAAAGTAGTTCAAAAATTGCCACCGTACGTGAAATCGCGCATTTGCATCGATTAAATTTCGTAATTTCCAAATACAAAATTGTGTAGACCATCTGCATTTAGAATGCAAATTCAAATCCAACAATTTCTAATAGCATTTACAAAAACCAGTAGAGGGAGCAGTGTAAAATTTTAGAAACTAAAAATCATTGATAAAGTAGATAAGCCATGAAGCAACACAAGTTCAGCAAGACAACAACATGCAATAACTATTTAAAATGAGTAGTCATCAACATTAATGTAAATAAACAATGGAGCAAGACATCAACATGCCATCAAATTAATAGACCTGTGGAACTGCCCTGTTTGGCGCGAGGATCAAAACAAGACCAAAATAGTACTAATTTAAATAATAATAATAATAATAAATAAATTATTTTAATTATTCTACACAAATTTTATAATATAATAGCAAGCAATTATAATTACGGTGCGATCTATACTTTGCTTGAACGCTCTTGCTTAATAATAATAAAGCCTCACAATATTAAGTAGCTTTAAAAGTACTTAATTTTTTTTAACATATATATTAACCAATTTTTAAAATTATAATTACACCCAATTCACCCCCCTCTTGGGTGTGCAAGTGGACCAACACAAGCCTCTGTTTTTCAGGCTACAATCTACTAAACGTAAACAAAATTTATACCAAAAATATCAAGCTATGAATAATTTTTTTATATACATACAGAATCAATGAAAGAAATCAGTAATAGGAGCATAACTCATCATTGCCTCTTCGTAATTATTGTCAATCGTGGGCTCAGTAAAGCATTTGTTTATTATAGAATAAGGAATTATCATACAGTATAAATCATGTTTTCATTATTAGCTGGACATCTTTTTTTATAACATTTTCTTGATGATTTTTTTTTTCTTTAAACTGTGTGGGTTTGAAGTGATTATTGTCTCTTCGCAATTTATGTTTAAGGTGAGCTCAATGGAACATACACGTTAAGATTCATGTAAAGTGCCAAGGGTTCCATTTTCCTTGGGAACATCGAAGATCTCCAACAAGTTTTTATCCTCATTACTGTATAAAACAACTCTACCTTAGATCAGCACAATACATTGCATTCATAAGCGTAATTGTTTGCCATGATACCAAGGAGAAACTAACATTGCAATATGGTATGTGGTTAAGAAGTTGCCCTTTTATTATATGGAGACCAAATGAATGAGATAGATTATCACTGCCCACATATTTATTAGAAAGAATAATTTGCAAGTACACGAAAATATCACTTTATTATTCACAACATCAACAAGAAACAAATCATTAAGCTGATATAATAAAAAGATATCCAGCTAATAATGAAGACCTGCAAGGGTAGATGGACAAAAAATAAACTTGATATAATGTAGATAACACTATTGAGCAAATCATCCAGCAGATAATGTCATCTAGTTAATAAATAAAGAAGAAGCCGGTAACACCGTTCAATTATATTTTACCATCTTTGATGAAAAGAGGAGAAAATAAAGGTTGCAATTTGTTGCAGAAAAATAGCAAAAGAGAAAATTGAGAACTTCCTGGCGCGAGAGAGCAGGCGGCACCGCGAGGCAGAGAGGAAGAATCGCGAGAGAAGCCTGACGGAGCGACGAGATTTGGGTTGAACGAGGGTTGCAGGGATAATAGGGCTCGGTGGGTTTGTTGACCCGGGCCAGCCAAATCGCAGATTCAAATAGTTTGGGTGTGTTAAGTGGGTTAAATATTTTAACTCACTTAACTCAGCGAAAAATACGCCCACTGGGCACCCTCCTAAAAAACTAAAAAAAATAATATTTTAAAATTATTATAAATTTTAATTTTAAAAATTAATTTTAATTTATACTAAATATAAATTTTAATTTTAAAATCAACTTTATTTTATATTTTACATATATATCAATATTAAAAAATATTTTTTTCATCAATTTTACAAAATAATTTTTTTTTCTTCTTTTCTTTTAGACGTAATGTCAAATAAGGCTAAGGTGTGAAATCATAATTACAAGGTTTATTTTCATAAAAGCTAAAAATCCAGAAAAATCTATACAAAATATAAATGAGAGCTTACCAACAACATATCGTAAAAAAAAAGAGTTTACTTAAATAAAATTATGATCGATCAAAATAGTATTAATTTAAAATAATAATAATAATAATAATAAATATATATTTTTTAATCATTCTATATAAATTCTAATATGAAAAAATATTATTTTATTTCACATACTCACTAATTTTCAATAAAATTATTAATTTTATTTCACATTTTAAACCAAAATATTTGAATCGAGTATTTTGATTTAAGATGTGAAATAAAATTAATATTTTTATTAAAAATTATCGAATATGTGAAGTAAAATAATATTTTTTATATTAAAATTTGTGTAGAATGATTAAAAAAATTATTTATTATTACTATTATTGTTTTTTAAACTAGTACCGCTTTGATCCTTATTTTAGTCCTCGCGCCAAACAGGGCCTTAGAGTTTAGGATTTAAAGGTGAGAGTTTCACTTCGAAGATTAAAATTTGCTCAATTTTTAACCTGAATCAATTTTAAATCAAACTTTCAATCCGAGCCACAAGCTAATTCATTGACTTGAGAATTTTTCGAGCCTAGTTCGAGTTAGCACTGAATTGAATTGAGCTGACTCAAACTAGGATTAATTTTGAAAAAAATAATATTACATAAATATTTGATATATAAAATAATTTGACTACTTTATTTATAATGAGCAACTTGGCCTAACAGAAGGGTGGCCTTTTTTGAGAGACTGAGGGTTCAAACTCTATTTATTTCATTTAAAAAAATTACATCCTTTTAAAAAATATTAAAAAAAATTTAAAATGAGATAATTTAGTCTCATTGGGAGTTTTGCAAAAAAGAAAGTTCTTCCTAAAACAAAATTATAATAAAATAAAAATAAAATAAGTTGGCTCGAAATTGGCTAAAATTAGCTCGAGACTCAAATAACTTTGACTCGAAATGGTTTAAACTGCGAACTGATAATTACCAAGTCATTTGCCTAGTACATACTCTAATAATTATACTTTATATTCGGCATAAAAAAAAATAATTTTCATTTTATTCATAAAAATAATAAACAAGTATATTATATAAATAAATTGTATTATTTATTTAAAAATAATTTTTGTGGTAAATTTGAGTTAAATTAATTGATTTAACTATAGTTCAAACTTTGATAAAATTACAATATACAATTATGATTCTTTACTAAGCTCAATGGATTTACTTCGAGTGTCGGAGATCAATGTTGTCAAAATCGGACCGAACTGGCCGGTTCGACCGGTTGGACCGTGAACCGAACTCTAGTCCGGTCCGATTCTATGTTAAAACCGAAGAAGGATTGAACCGGTTTAGACCAGATTGAACCGGCATAAACCGGATTGAACCGAACTGATTGAACGGCTTAAATGTCATTTCAACTGAAAAATTTATATTTTATTTTTTTGGTTAATATTTGTAAGCAAGTCAATAAGATTTTTAGATAAAAATTTATGTTTACGAAAAAAATAGTTTAAAAATATCTAATTTTTTTTTATTTAAATATGAATCTATATTAATTAATGTTATATTGAATATATATAATATATAGTCTTTAATTTTTGTTTGTTATATTACAAATTATATATGTATGTTCATCAATTTTTATTAATAATAGTGAATATATATTAATTAATTTTTATTTGCTATATTGGATATTAATTATTTAATTATATTTATATAACAAATATTTTTTATTTTTAATATTAAGTCTGTGTATAATTATATCGTTTTGTTATATTAATATCAGTAATTGAACCGACCGGTTAGACCGGTTCGATCATGAACCAAATGTCATTCCGCTTCGATTACTGATTCGATTTTTACAATATTGTATACGCAGCAGCAGGTGAGAGCTCTTCATAATGGTAAGTTTAATTTTTGATTTAAATTATAATTAAAAAATAGTTAAATTTTATTTAATTTTTTATTAAATATTTTCTTTTATATTTTATGTTACACTCTCCGTTGGTGCAATTCAATAATTCTTTTTTATTATAGGATATTTAATATTGAATCAATGGCACTTTCGTCTATTTTTTTTTTTGATTATGCGTTATTTAATATAGAATCAATGGCACCTTCATATATTTATGTGATTTCATTTTAAAATTTAATATTACGGATTGGTTGTTTGACCTTAAAATCAAAATATATCGTGCGATCTGCATTGATTCAAACAATTATGATATCAAAATAACGTGTAAATACTTGAAGAAAGTAAAATATTGCATGGTACATCAAAGATGATGATAAATACAAAGCTTATATTAGAGCGTAGGTCTCAAATATCCTTAATGTCTATATTAAAACGATGCTAATTATTGGTCATTCTACTCACATAGGTGAGGAACATTATGGTGATGTGGACAACACTGTCATTTCAATGACTCGAGTTATCAAACTTGAGCTTCAATTTTCTCCCTATGATGCCCCCACATTCTAGTACAATGTAAGTTTAATTGATCATATTTTTTATTTGATATTATTAAACTAAAATTTCATAATAAATAACTAAAAGACCCCAATTTAAATTTTATGCAAACAAACTACTAGCGTTGATGTCGTTAATCATTCATTCATAGGTTATCATTCACATCCAAATAACGACAACGATCAATCAATGAATAATGGCAGCCCATCATAGTCTGAAAATGATTTCGAGGCCAGCGAAGCGAAACTAAATGATGAGTTCATGGATGCAATGTTTTGAAGCAAACAATGCACATGTTCAATTTATTTCAACAATACAAAAGTGGGACGCAGAGGTTGACGATGACTCTCATTTCAGAGGTCTTGATTGACATCTAACTTTTTGAGAATTGCAATAAATTCAAGTAAACTCTACATTTTACTCAAAGTAGGAGTTATAGTATTCGTTGAGGGATTGAGCGATCTGTAATTCCTCCAATAAGCAAAAATTTACATTGATTGTACACATGTGATGGATAAGCCAAATTCCTATAAATGGCGTCTCCATTCGATTTCTTCCAAGAGATTTAATGGTAAATGGAAGAAATTTACACTTAGTAAGCCACATTTTTATTCTTTTCTCCATCAGTGTATATCTCAATTTATTACTCAATTGATAGGACCTAGATGTGAACTCAAATAGATATGCAACCAAGTAATGTCAGGTTATTTATTAATTCAAAATATAATATCAAAATCAATTAGATGAAAGCTTGGGAGGCTTAGAGAAAGGCAATCAAATCATTCTTTGATGGTTGGAAGGAATCTTACAAAAATTTATATAGATATTGTGAGTGTTTAAAAATGATCATGCTTAGCACAGTTTAAGATATTTAGAAGATAAAAACAAATAGATTTGAACATCTATTTTGGAGTTTCAGTTCTTTAATAACGATCTAGAAATTCTGTTGCACTATACTGAACGTAAATAGTACTTTTCTTCTTGGCAAGTACCGTAGCACTCTTTTAGTTATTATAGGCATAAATGCAAATAATGGTGTCTTCCTAATAACATTTGCTACAATCGAGTTAAAAAATAATGATTTGTGAATGTGATTTTTTATAAGGATGTATGACTTGATCAGACCAATAAAAATATAGAGTAATCTATGTATCATTAATGATAAACATTCGAGATTATTTTGAGGTGGACCTTTCGTTCTACCACACGTTGCTCATCGATATTATCTTCATCACTTGAGAGAAAAGGTTAAGAAAGTTTTATAGACTCATGAAATTTAATCAATTGAGACTGTGTGATAAAATATACAACACATATAATATAGATATGAGGAAAAATTTTGTTCAGCATATGCTCATTATTGTGGTTGCGTATCTAGATACCCAGAAGTGGTTAAAGGATAGAAGTTATAAGAAATGGGTATTAATTCATTGTTGAACTCTTATCGATTTTGATGAAAACAAACACGTTAATAATATACTCGATTAATTATTTTTTAAATATTAGTATATATTATTCTTAAGCTTTTCAGGATCAAGAAGGATGATCGTCGAGATAATTTTGACTCAAGATTGATGAAATCAAGCCAAGAATAAAAAGTAAAAAATTATAAATAAAATTAAATAATTACTTACAAAAATATATTACTTGAATTTCATGAAATACTTTTGTGATCGATTTTGGATGCTTTCAACTCGTACAAAACTCAATATTTTGAATTACTCGATATTTTAAAATTTACTAATATTTTTAAATTCTCACTTCCTTCTTTTACTCCTTAAAATCACCCATAAAATATGCTAAGTGGCTGGTTTTATCCCCAATTAATTTATGTAAAGTTATAATACTCAAATTACCAATTTACCCCTCATTTTATCTATAAATAAGGGGGATTTTGAGTTAATACTCCTTTTTGGCCAACTCAATCTCCAAGCTCTCTAACTCTTAAGCTGAAAAAAATTCTCTCCTCAAGCTCAAAGTTTTTGTTCACAACGTGGGGAGTCGATTCTAGGAGTTCTTGGATCATCGGAGGTATTTTTAATCGGGTATTTTCTATTTTCTCTCTGAATCAATTTTTCTTAAAAATTTACGAATTTTTGTATTACTGATTTGAGCTCCAAATAACTTAAAATTTTTACTACATCTTTCTGGGAGCTATTATTTTATCTAAAAATTTTCTCGGAATTTTGTGATCAACAAATTTTTCTCTGGAAATTTATATTTGTGTCTCTGTTTTTTAATTTTTATAAATCATACAAAATTCAAATAATTTTAAAATTTTTATAGTAGACTAATTAGGTAATACTGCATCTACAGAAAACGTTTTAGATTTTTCTAGAAAATTATTTGAAGTTTCTATTTACTCGATTTTATATCGTATTGAAATATTTTATCGAGTTTGATTTCTCTTTCTCTTCTCTTTATATTTCACAGAACATTGAGAAAGATAATACTAAAATTTTCTCCAGAAAGTTGAGTTGGCTTCTTTGCACAAAGAGCTCTCATTAAATTTTAAATTGAGTTAATTTATCTCTTGTACGACCCATAAGGGTCATCGTCTCTTATTTTTTATTTTGGTTTTGAGTCTCCCTGCGCAGAGAGGGGTTTTTCTTACTTGTCCCCATGTAAAAGGAGAGGTGAGGTTGTTCCTTTCCCTTAGTAAAAAGGATCTAAAGATTGGTTTGTGCTTTTGAACCGAAAAGGCATAGGTTTCATCCTTGTATTAGGGCTTGAGCTTGGCCATAACAAGCTTGGGATAGTGGAACCCCGAAGGAGGAACAAAGAGGAGTGGACTAGGCAAGAAAATAGCCGAACCATTATACATCGTGTGTCTTCTTTCACTTCTGTATTTTTTTTTATCATTTAGAGGCTGGTGTATTTGATAGTTATTTTTATTTTCAAGGCCTCAAAGTAAAATTTCAGTGATCAGATTTTGGACATAATAAATTGAGCTAATTCAAAATATTTAATAATTTAAATTATCCAAACTCTGTGAGATAACTAAAATTGGTAGGTTAGTTAATTAAAGTTTGGGCCTACTCACCCTCAAATTTAATTAACATAACCAAGGATTCAAATAACTTAATTATAGCAGTGGAATAGAATCGAGTTAGTACATTAGGTAAATTTAATTTATCTAACAGAAAATGCCCGACGATCAGAAATACTTTGATTTGTCCATCCCACTATAATTAAGTTAGTTAATCATCAAATTTACATTATGCAATTTTACTTACTGTATCTAACTTACTAATATTTATTTTTCTATACCACTAACATTTACTTTCTTGTACCACTAATATTTACTTTCTTGTACTACTAACATTTATTTTTCTATACTACTAATATTTACATACTGCAATACTAACATTTACTTTCTGTATTTTTTTTATTAACATTTATTTACTGTATTTTTTTCTTTTCTTTTCTTTTTGCACACTAACTTTTACTTCTCTGTAATTTTTGTTATTTTTTTCTTTTTGTGTACATATACATATACTATATATACACATATATATATACTAATATATATACATATATCTATTTATATATATATATATATATATATATATATATATATATATATATATATATATACATATTACTCTTACTTATTCTTTTGCAGGTGCCACTTTAAAATTGCTCAATTGCTCATGCTAAAAAGATTTGCTTGAACGCTCTTGCTTGAAAATAATAAAAGTCTCACAATAATAAGTAGCTTTAAAAGTACTTAATTTTTTTTAACATATATATTAATCAATTTTTAAAAGTCTAATTACACCCAATTCACCCCCCCTCTTGGGTGTGCAAGTGGACCAACAACTGGTATCAGAGCAAGATCTCTGAAATCGACTTTACATCCGAGAGATTGATCCATGGCACATCCCATGCACTTTGGTGATGAAGTACTCTGCGAGGGACAGTCTGTTACTAGACCGCCCTTGTTCAAAGGGCTTCATTACAACTATTGGAAAGCTCGCATGATGGGCTTTTTGAGGGGTATCGATATTGAGTTATGGGAAGTGGTTAGAGACGGATTTAATATTCCCATTAAGACACTAAATGGTAAGGAAATACCTAAACCATTTAGTGATTGCGATGAGCGAGAGCGCAGACTATTACAACATGATGCGAAAGCTATGAGCCATTTAAACTGTGGTTTATCACCTGCCGAGTTTAATAGAATATGTACTCTCCCTACTACACATGAGGTGTGGAAAAAATTAGAGATAACATATGAGGGTACATCACAAGTTAAAGAGTCTAAAATTAATATGCTCATACATGATTTTGAACTTTTTGAAATGCCTTCTGGTGAGCCTATTAAGGACATGTTTACGAGATTTACTGATATTACTAACTCATTAATTTCACTTGAAAAAATATTTACAAATGAAGAATTAGTTCGAAAAATTTTTAGGTGCTTACTTAAAGAATATGATGTGAAATCTACTGCAATTGTTGAAGCTCACGACTTATCTAAATATGAGCTAGATACTCTTTTGGGCTCACTCATAACATATGAAATGGAGCTTCAAAAGAAAAAGAAAAATGAAGAGTTAAAGAGACTTCAAAAGAAGACATTGGCTCTTAAAACTTCGTCTCTTCAATCTGATGATGAATCTGCCAATTCTGAATCGGATGAAGAAGGTCGATTAGATGATGAGATCGCAATGATTTCCAAACAATTTAATCGACTAATGAGAAAGAAGGGAAAATTTACTCGATATAAAAAATCAGGATTAAATAAAGAAATAAAGAAAAATGATATTAAATGTTATGAGTGTAAGGAGTTTGGACATATTAAACCAAACTGCCCTTTATTAAAGAGAAAGAGCAACTCGATAAAAAAAAGAAGAAGAAAGCGATGGTGGCGACTTGGAGTGATTCTGATCAATCATCTAATGAAAATGAAGAACAAATCGAGACAGCCAATCTTTGTCTGATGGCGCATGATCAGGATAACGAATTTGATCATGAAGAAAAGGTAGATAATAGACTCTCATATGAAGAGTTAGATTCAGCACTTAATGAACTTTTTTTTGAATACAAAAAATTAAAAAATAAATATTTTATTTGTAAAAAGAGTATTATTAAATTAGAAAAAGAAAAAAAAGATTTAAATGAAAATTTAAAAATTTCGGAGACTCATCAAAGTAAAACATTAGGTGAAGTAAAGTCTCTCACATTTGAAAATGATGAATTGAAGAAGAAGATTTCTCTTTTTGAAAATTCTTCTAAATTATTTTCTTCTCACATGCATTGTATCTCTCAGGCGAAGCTTAATGATAATTATTTTTCACACTCGAGAATTACTTGTCATTATTGTGGCAAGAATGGTCATTCCATTAAAGATTATCGTATTAAGAGGACCATTGAAAATAGATCATCTTCTTACGTCTGGAGACCTAAGAAAATAATAAATAAAAATGAACAAAAGAGTGTAAGTTGTGTTTTAGGACCCAAAGTTATTTGGGCTCCTAAACTAACTTAGTTCCCTCCACTTTTGTAGGTATGTCTCCGCTCAGGAGCAGGTGGGGGCATGTGGTACCTTGATAGTGGTTGCTCTAAACATATGACAGGAGATCGCTCAAAATTTATAAATTTAGAGATGAAGGATGGAGGATTTGTGACATTTGGAGACAATACTAAGAAGAGGATTCTTGGTGTAGGCGTTATAGGTAATTCTACCAAATTCTCTATAAATAAGGTATTCCTCGTAGATGGTCTTGCCTTCAATCTTTTAAGTATCTCCCAATTATGTGACAATGGTTTTAACATTAACTTTGTGTCTAGTCGTTGTGATATTTTGCTAAATAATGAAATCTTATTTTCGGGTCAAAGAATTGATAACGTGTACAAGATTGATTTAAGCACGATAGAAAACCCCAACTTAAAGTGTCTATCTACTCAAACCCAAGAGTCTTGGCTTTGGCATAGACGATAAAGATCACTTATGTGACATTTTTCAAATGGGAAAACAAGTAAGATCCTCATTTAAATCAATAAATGATATTTCAACTACCAAGCCATTGGAACTTCTGCATATGGATCTTTTTGGTCCCATCCAAATATTAAGTTTGGGAGGAAAACAATATGGCTTAGTAATTGTAGATGATTTTTCACGGTTTACGTGGGTATTATTCTTAGCAAAGAAGGATGAGGCCTACAATTATTTTAAATTTTTGACTAAACGTATTTTGAATCAAAATGACTTAAAAATAATTAAAATTCGTAGTGATCATGGGGGAGAGTTCGAAAATTTTAAGTTCGAAAAATTTTGTACTAAACGTGGAATTGAACATAACTTTTCTGCTCCTCGAACACCCCAACAAAATGGAGTTGTTGAGAGAGAATAGAACTCTAATTGAAATGACGAGAACGATGCTCAATGAACAAAATCTACCCAAATATTTTTGGGCAGAAGCAATCAACACAGCTTGCTTTATTCTTAATAGAGTATCTATTAGACCAATTATTAAGAAAACTCCATACGAAATATATAAGGGTAAAACACCTAACATTTCATTCTTCTGAGTATTTGGATGTAAATGTTTTATCCTTCGAACAGATAAAGATCACTTGACAAAATTTGATCCCAAATCAGACGAAGGAATTTTTCTTAGATATTCTAGTTCGAGTAGGGCTTATAGAGTATATAATAAACGCTCTAAAATTGTAGAAGAAAGCATAAATATAAATTTTGATGAATTGTCAAACGAGAATATTAATAAAATTAAAGACTTATGATGATGAACTCGGGCAAAAAGTGCAACCTCAAGAGGAAGCACGAAGTAAGGAGGAGCAAAATGAAAATAATATCACCTTTCCAAAGGAGTGGCGATATAAAAGCTCTCATCCATCCGAACTCATCATTGGTGATCCATCTATAGGCGTTAGAACTCGTACTTCGTACTTGGATGAACACAATTATATGGCTTTTATTTCAAAAATTGAACTTAAATCTATTGATGAAGCCGAATCAGATGAGTACTGGATGATTGCAATGCAAGAAGAATTAAATCAATTTACTCAAAATGACGTTTGGGAGCTTGTTGCTCGACCAAATGATCATCCGATTATAGGTATGGAGTGGGTCTTTAAAAATAAGCTTAATGATCAAGGCGAAATTATTCGAAATAAGGCTCGCTTGGTGGCTAAAGGCTACAACCAAGTCGAAGGAATCGATTTTGATGAAACCTTTGCTCCGGTTGCTCGTCTTAAAGCCATTCGACTTTTACTTGCCTATTCGTGTATTAAAAATTTTAAATTATTTCAAATGGATGTAAAAAGTGCGTTTTTAAATGGTTTCATAAACGAGGAAGTTTATGTAGAACAAAGATTTGGATTCTCCGAATCATGTATATCGTCTAAAAAAGGCCTTGTACGGTCTAAAACAAGCCCCTAGGGCTTGGTATGAAAGACTAAGTCAATTCTTAATCGAAAATAATTTTGAGAAAGGTAAAATAGACACAACACTCTTTATTAAACGGACTAAGGACGATTTTTTAATTATTCAAATTTATGTCGATGATATTATCTTTGGTTCTACCGATGAACGTCTTTGTAAAGATTTTGCTAAGAAAATGCAAGCCGAATTTGAAATGAGCTTAATGGGAGAGTTAAGTTACTTTCTTGGATTACAAGTTAAACAACAGAAGGATGATGTATTTATTAATCAAGGAAAATATATCAGAGAACTGTTGAAGAAATTCAAGTTTGGTGGCTTAAAACTTAGTGAAACTACTATGAGTTCTACTACAAAATTAGACAAAGATGAATCAGGTAAAGATATTGATCAAAAGTTATATCGAAGTATGATCAGATCTCTTCTTTATCTGATAGTAAGTAGACCAGATATTATGTTTAGTGTATGTATGTGTGCCTGATTTTAAGCAAAACCAAAAGAATCACATTACACAGCAGTAAAGCGTATTTTTCATTATTTAATAGGTACAACCAATTATGGGTTATGGTACCCTAAGGTTGTTAGTGACCCAATTTTGATGGGGTATTCGGACTCTAATTTTGCTGGATGCAAAATCGATAGAAAAAGCACGTCCGGTACTTGTCAATTTCTCGGTCACTCACTCGTATCTTGGTCAAGTCGTAAGCAAAATGCGATTGCATTATCAACGGCTGAAGCAGAATATATAGCTGTTGGAAGTTGTTGTGCACAATTATTATGGCTAAAACAATAATTAAAAGATTACGGGATGATCGTAGATCATATTCCACTTTGATGCGACAATAAAAGTGCTATAAATCTCACTAAAAATCCAATTCAACATTCGCGTACCAAACACATAGAGATAAAGCATCACTTTATCCGTTCACATGGGGATATCTCTTTAGAGTTTGTGTCCACTAACAATCAATTGGCTGATATTTTTACAAAACCCCTACCTACTCAATAATTCTACAATATTTTATGAGAGTTGGGGATGTGTGAAATTTAAAATACCTAAGTTTCAATATGAGTTGAATTTTTAGACAATATTTGAAATTTATAATTATATTTTATTTTTATTTAAATATTATTTTAAATACTATTTTAAATATTATTTTAAATATTATTTTAAATATTTTATTATTTTCTCTCTCTTATACCCTTTTATATTTAAACACACTTCACTTCATTCATTTTCATACTTCAAACCTTCTATCCTTTTCTTTCTTCTCAACTATCATGGCAAGGAAACCCAAACCTCGAAAGAGAAAAATTCCTTATCATGGTCCTTCGTCTCAAGAGCCTAAACCACCGACTCCTGAAGAAGAAAGTAATAAAGATCTGTCAAAGTATTCCTTCTTTCCTCCGGTTGAACCTAGTGCTCTAAACACATTTTCAATTCCAGAAACTCATCCCGCTAATCGTACTGAAGGAAAGAATAAGGTGAAACTAAGCGAGGAGCAAACACTTAAAATGCGCACTATGCATATGGAGTTTGAAAATGAATTTCAAGCTATTCTATTTCTTCACATGGGTTTGTATAGTCATTTACATTTTCAACTCATGCTTCTCTTTGTCCTATGGTTGATTATTCCAATTTTTCTTCTCATTCTTCTATTGCTTAATTGCTAGAAAGAAGAAGCTATTTTACTATATTATCTTATCAAGTGTTTTTGTACTACTCTTACTTTGATGATGTCAAAGGGGGAGAAATAATAATGCTTTATATGTATATTTTTGTAATATTGCTAATATCATCATGATGTTCTTTTTCAAGTTCTAAAATTATTGTGATTTTTATCATTAATGTTAGATGTAATATTGTGTAACTCTAATATATTGTGATATTATATGTCATATTTTTTTAATGAATCGCATAAATGCAACATAAATATGTGATGGTAATTGAAACAACATAGTATTTTATGAAGGCATCAATTACAACATATATTATGACGACTTTATGAGCTTCAAATAAAAAAAATCAAAATAAAGCCTATGTTGAGGGGGAGCTAAATCATAAAATTCAAAAAAATAGATGCACCTCATCTAACGAGTTTGTCATCATCAAAAATGGGGGAGATTATTGAACTCTTATCGATTTTGATGAAAACAAACACGTTAATAATATATATACTCGATTAATTATTTTTTAAATATTAGTATATATTGTTCTTAAGCTTTTCAGGATTAAGAAGGATGATCGTCGAGATAATTTTGACTCAAGATTGATGAAATCAAGTCAAAAATAAAAAGAAATGAAGTTGATCAAGATCGCTGAGAAAAGAAGTATCAAGTCGAAAAGTCAACTTCAAAGATGCATTTGCTATAAAATTTTAGACCATCATGTAAGTGCAAGAAATTTATGGCTCATTTATCTGGAGAAAATTAAAATAAATATAATTAAATTTATTTGTGATTTTTTTTATTATTTTTATTTATTTTTCGGATGAATTAAGATTATTTTCTATTTTCTCTCTGAATCGATTTTTCTTAAAGATTCACGAATTTTTGTACTACTGATTTGAGCTCCAAATAACTTAAAATTCTTACTACATCTTTCTGGGAGCTATTATTTTATCTAAAAAGTTTCTCGGAATTTTTTGGTCAACAAATTTTTCTCCGGAAATTTATATTTGTGTCTCGGTTTTTTAATTTTTATAAATCGTACAAAATTCAAATAATTTCAAAATTTTTATAGTAGACTAATTAGTAATACTGCATCTATAGAAAAAGTTTTAGATATTTTTGCTAAGTATTCTATTTTAGAAAATTATTTGAATTTTCTATTTACTCGATTTTATATCGTACTGAAATATTTCATCGAGTTTGATTTCTCTTTCTCTTCTCTTTATATTTCACAGAATATTGAGAAAGATAATACTAAAATTTTCTCCAGAAAGTTGAGTTAGCTTCTTTGCACATAGAGCTCTTATTAAATTTTAAATTGAATTAATTTATCTCTTGTACGACCCATAAGGGTCATCGTCTCTTATTTTTTATTTTGGTTTTGAGTCTCCCTGCGAGGAGAGGGATTTTTCTTACTTGTTCCCAAGTAAAAGGAGAGGTAAGGTTGTTCCTTTTCCCCAGTAAAAAGAATCTAAAGATTGGTTTGTGCCTTTGAACCGAAAAGGCATAAGTTTCCTCCTTGTATTAGGGCTTGAGCTTGGCCATAACAAGCTTGGGATAGTGGAACCCCGAAGGAGGAACAAAGGGGAGTGGACTAGGCAAGAAAATAGCCGAACCACTATACATCGTGTGTCTTCTTTCACTTTCGTATTTTTTTTTATCATTTAGTGGCTAGTGTACTTGATAGTTATTTTATTTTCAAGGCCTCAAAGTAAAGTTTCAGTGATCAGATTTTGGACATAATAAATTGAGCTAATTCAAAATATTTAATAATTTAAATTATCCAAACTCTGTGAGATAACTAAAATTGGTAGGTTAGTTAATTAAAGTTTGGGCCTACTCACCCTCAAATTTAATTAACATAACCAAGGATCCAAATAACTTAATTATAGCAGTGGAATAGAATCGAGTTAGTACATTAGGTAAATTTAATTTATCTAACAGAAAATGCCTGACGATCAGAAATACTTTGATTTGTCCATCCCACTATAATTAAGTTAGTTAATCATCAAATTTACATTCTGCAATTTTACTTACTGTATCTAACTTACTAATATTTATTTTTCTGTACCACTAACATTTACTTTCTTGTACCACTGATATTTACTTTCTTGTACTACTAACATTTATTTTCCTGTACTACTAACATTTACATACTACAATACTAACATTTACATACTACAATACTAACATTTACTTTCTGCATTTTTTTTATTAATATTTACTTACTGTAATTTTTTTTCTTTTTTTTTTCTTTTTACACACTAACTTTTACTTCTCTGTAATTTTTGTTATTTTTTTTTGTGTATATATACATATACTATATATACACATATATATATACTAATATATATACATATATCTTGTATTTGCTGAAATAGAGAATCCAGGATCATACTTCCCTACTGTGCCTATTGTGAGGGGACTTGTGAGTTCTAAATTTCAAGATAACCCTGGTGATCTTACAGCGGATGATCGGGATGATGAAATTGTTACTAGTCACATGTGTGCGGCTACATAGGCTTGACGGCAATGTCACTCATCAGATGCATACACACCTAGGAGTAGTGCTATTCCACGTAAAAAGGGACGCCAGAGATGATTTTCTACACTTGTTTCATTGCATTATATATAAATGGTTAACTAGTGAATGAAAATATTTTTTATTTGACATAAAATATTATTTTATTATTAACTAGATATTAGAATGAAAATATTTCCATGAATATTCAAACTCAAAGAAGCATAAGTTAGAAACAAATACAAAAATAAATAAATAAATAATGTTAAATTTGGAAGAATCAGATGACGAAATATGTATAAAAATAAAAGATACATAAACTTTTTGTATAATAATTAGCATTCAGAGATTTTTGGTTGATAAAAATTTATGAAATACTAAATTTATATTTGAAGAATGAGATGAAATATATACAGATTTTAATGACAAATTTAAAGTTAAATTTACATATAAAGAAATAAAAAATTGATATGAATATTTTTTATCTAAATAATTGTAAAATTATTTTTAAAAAAATTCCAAAAAAGAAGTCTTCTGTGATACGGGTGACTTCAGGGGCAACTGATGCCGTCTAAAACATACTCTTTTATTAATTTTTTATAATAAAAGTATTTTATTAATTAATTAAAATGCTCCTTTTAAAATAAAATCATCGCTCTCTCCGTGTTTCTGTGTGGGGAAACCGCCACCGGCGAAATGAGAGGCCACTGGCGTTCCCACCGAGCTGCCGTCTTCCTCCTCCACCTTCTCCTCGCTTCGGCGGCTTTCGCGGCCGCCACCGATGAGGACGATGTGCGGTGCCTCCGGGGACTCAAGGACTCTATCGGAGATCCCGACGGCCGCCTAAACTGGAATTTCTCGAACGACACTGTCGGATTCGTCTGCAGTTTCAACGGCGTCTCCTGCTGGAACAGCCAGGAGAATCGCGTCATCTCCATCAGCCTCCCATCCATGTCTCTCACCGGCGGCATCCCCTCCTCCCTCCAGTTCTGCCGCGCTGCTACGACCCTAGACCTCTCCGGCAACTCATTCTCTGGCTCTATTCCCCCCGATCTTTGCGAGTGGCTTCCATTCTTGGTGACGCTCGACCTCTCCGGCAATGCCTTATCTGGCTCCATTCCCTCGGAGCTTTCAAATTGCGGCTTCCTCAACTCCCTCGACCTCTCCTCTAATTCCCTGTCTGGCAAAATCCCTGCGTCGCTGTCCCGCCTCGATCGCCTCAAGCGCCTCGATCTATCCCACAACAGTCTCTCCGGTCAGGTGCCGCCATCCCTCGCTAGCACATTCCCGTCCTCCGCTCTGTTTGACTTCAACGACGATCTGTGTGGTCGCCCGCTTTCTTCCCATTGCGGTTCCCGCTCCCGTTCCCTCACGCACACCGGCCTCATTATCGTCATTGCTGCTGGCGTTCTCGGAGCTGCCGTATCCCTCCTCATCGCCTACGCTGTCTGGCGCTTCTGCTACTCCTCCGGCACCAAACGTAAGAGGTTGAAGAGCAGCGATGGTGCCTCCGGTAAATACGGCGACGAGGGGCGGCGTTGGGCGGAACGGCTGAGGGCTTCGCACAACCGGCTGATGCCGGTGTCGCTGTTCCAGAAGCCTATTGTCAAGGTCAAGCTGGCAGATTTAATGCTCGCCACAAGCGACTTTCACCCTACCCACATCCTGGCCTCCGGAAGCGCACGATTTGGGACATCCTACAAGGCGGTGCTTCCCGACGGTTCCGCCCTCACTGTGAAGCGCCTCCATGGCTGCGCCTTAGGAGATAAGCAGTTCCGGGCGGAGATGAGCCGGATCGGCCACCTTCGCCACCCCAACCTCGTCCCACTACTTGGCTTCTGTGTCGTGGAGGACGAGCGACTCCTCATCTACAAGCACATGGCCCGCGGCAACCTCACCTCTCTTCTCCGCCCTCCCAACGCTCTCCCTACGGCCGTCGACTGGCGGACTAGACTACGGATCGGAATCGGCGCTGCCCGTGGCCTCGCCTGGCTTCACCATGGCTTCCAGATTCCTTTCGCACTACAGACTTTCAGCTCCTGCTCTGTCCTCCTGGACGAGGACTACGAAGCCAGGATCACCGACATAGGCCTGCCGAGGCTTTTCAAATCATCGCCGAGCAACTCCTCCGACTCCGCCGCCGGCAAAACGAGACCTTTACTGAGTGGAGACTTCGTGGAATTTGGCTATGTGCCGCCGGAGTATGCCAGCAACCCCACGGCCACTACTAAAGGCGACGTCTACGCATTTGGGGTTGTGCTTTTGGAGCTGGCAACGGGACAGAAGCCCACTGAAGGCTCTGCCGATGCTCCGGGAAATTTGGTTGATTGGGTCAGTAAGCTCTCTTTCAAAGGTAGATTACTGGATTGTTTGGATATCTCTCTCCGTGGGAAGGGAGATGATGAAGAAATGCTAGAGTTCCTGGGTATTGCTAAGTGTTGTGTGTCCTACAACCCCAAGGAGAGGCCTACCATGTACCATGTATACCAATCACTCAAGAACACTGGGAGTGGACGTGACTTCTCAGAACAGTTTGATGAATTCCCTTTAGTTTATGGAAAGGATGATTAAAGATTCTCTATCACTGAGGTATGATATTCATGTTCTCCTACTGTTATCATGGTCTTTAACTTGATTTTGTGCTCGCATATATACTATTGTTATGATATGTTTAGGTTTTCTTCTGGTAGCTGCTATTTTAACTGATCTTACTAATTGCATGACCATAGGCTCTAAAAATGCCATCTTTTTGAAGAAAGGATCTTGAGATTCATTTCTTTCTCAAAATATTGCAATTTGATTCTGTACCACTATACGGGTAGTTGACCTTAAACGAGTTGCAAATTCTTTTAAGGTTCATCTGATGCCTTCATTCTTTTTTTTTTTTGGTTCTAGCAGTCTAAAATCATAATTGGTAGAGTTATTTGTTTACTGTGTTACTCAAGTCATGATTGTATATTAGTCATTGGTGAGTACTTAGATAAGAATTTGGTAACTGATAGAGCGCAATGGAAACAAAGGATTCATGTAGCCGATCCCACCTAGTGGGATTAAGGCTTGGTTGTTATTGTTGTTGTTGTTATTGGTGAGTACTTGTTTTGACTTAGTAAGCTTGTGCTTCTGATGATTACTTCACTAAAAGCAGTTTTTTAGTTATGATAATACTATGGGGCTTTTTCATTTCTATTAGACTCCTAACATGCTATTTACCTCTTCACTCTTCCCTTCAGTATCAGACTATACTGGCAGCCCTAGATTTTCTCTAGACCCTCAACCACCACCTGCTTGCTCATGTGGCCTTCTATGACATGGGGTAGATGAGCACCATCTAACCCTCAAACACGATCAGCCATTTCACGATTGAACCAATAAAACCAGTCAGCATCCGAGATCTGATCGGCAACTGCAAGAAGATGAAGATGAAGATGAGGATGAAGATCGTGCCTCGACCACCGAGAACTTGATTCAAACTACGGGATTTTACCTTGTATTTTCTTGTTATGAGAGCATGGAGGAAACATTTTAATGTGTCTGTGCTAATCTGTAAGTTCATATATTCTCAGTGATTTCGAGGTACATCTTGCTATCCATGCTTATGCTTTCTTCTTGTTCATTTGTGTTGGTTGCTTTTCCATTGCTGAAGATCATGTTATATTAACATTGATGAGTAAAACAGGTTATAAATTGAAAGAACATTTCCTTTTTTTTTTTTTTTTTGCAGTCTGTTTTCAACTACATATTATCAGGACCAAGAGTAATGATTTTTTGCGCTCAATTAGCCTTTGTACTTTTAGAAAGTTCTTAAAACCTAAGCATTGTTGCATGACTTGCTTTACTATGATCCTTGCAATGATACAAGATTATCAACCAGCTTATAGTCTGTGTTTGTTTAACTAGTTTACTTTAATCCTACGAAGCACTGATATTTTAAAAAGCATAACACATTCTATTGTATATGCATTGGGTATAAAAATATCTCAATATGCTACAGATACATATTTAATATGCTAAACAGCTTATTGGATTAATTTTTTTTTTTTTTTTTGTACTGGTGCAATTTGATAGGGCCTCAAGACTTATCGATACAACTCAAGAAAAAAATGGCCACACGTAACAGTTATTGAAGCCTCAAAAGAGTGACAAAAAAACCTCTCACACAGTGAGCTCTTACAGTCAACATTTGGTTGCCATCTGGAGGAGACTACCTCTAGTTTGCTTTTAATATGTTTATCCGTACTATAAGAAAAAACATCTTCACCGTACTATTGTGAGAATTCGAATCTCATATTTCTCACTTACATGATACATTTATTATATTTTGCTTTGCGTATAATTATATTTATTATAAGTTAATTGTCATATCTTAATATATTCGTATCGTTCTATTATGCTCATGTTTAATAGCTTTAATTTAGTTAAAATTAGACTTGACATGTTGCATGTTGTACAAATATCAATTCCATAAATTCCATCCAACATAAATTCTAGCACAAATAACTAATTCAAATTCATATCTTATGCATATCGTATAAAACAATAATTTATTGGGGGATTTACATACAAAACGCTGAATTTATCATAAATTACGCATTTTAATATCTTTTAGTAAATATTACACATATCACACTCTGCTTATGGGTTTTACATTTCTATTGTAACAATAGAGATATTAAAAAATGTGATATGTGTAATATTTACTAAAAGATGATGAAATGCGTAATTTGTGATGAATTCAGTGTTCTGTATGTAAATCTCCCTAATTTATTTTACATTTTTCATACATCATAAACAATAAATTTTATTTCATATTTTATACAAATCTATCATAAAAATATCATTATTCGAGTTCATAATGGTTTTACAAATTATCATAAAATCATGAAAATGATTGTAATGAAGCTTCAATAAATCCTATCAATTGTAAATTTTATTTTTCTATTGTATAAGTTTTATTCACAAAAGAGTGTTTTTTTTATTTACATGTCACTACATATTTTAAATATATAATTATAAATTATATTTTCTTTATTAAATTTGAAAAACTTTAGCCCTTCATTTTATTAAAAAAATCTAATAATTTATCAATACCAAGAGATGAAGTACATAATTGTGCATTCTGTGATAACATATATAAATATATAATTATAAAAATTAAATAAGTAATTTTTTTTTTAAATTATATATGTAATTCTCTCTTCAAACAAATAGTTAAATTTATATTAATATCAATATATATATTGCATATTTTTCTGATTTTGTGCCTGTATCTATCTGCACAAAAATAATAGGCTTGTTTGGCACCATTTTGTTGAAAAAAAATATTTTATTTAATAAAATTAATAAGAAAAAATTTTAATTTAAATTTATGTTAAATGTAAAATAAAATTGAATTTTAAAATTAAAATTTGTGTAAAATATGAAATAAATTATTATAATTCACGATAAATTTAAAATATTAATATTACTTTTTTATTTGAATGGTGCCAAGGCCAATAAATTCTCTTTAAAAAATTCTAAGTCTGCATTGGGCATTACGCTCAGGTCCCTGAGTTTAATATTTAATATCGCGCGCTGATTCATATTTTTAAAATTATAACATCGGGTCCCTAAGTTTTAATAAATTATCAAATCAGTTCTTTTTAATTTTTTTATTATTAATTTTTTTTTTAAATTGCCGTTTTACCCCCTGCTATACTCTCTCTCCTCCCGATCCGGCAGGTTGAGCGTTATAAAAAAAATTTAATTATAAAAAAATTTAAAAAAAGACCCACTGAATAATTTATTAAAACTCAGAGACCTCGACATTATAATTTAAAAAATGTGAACCTCTGCGATATTAAGTGTTAAACTTAGGGACCTGAGCGTAATTTTCCCTTTTATTATTTACTCATGTGATGCAAGTGGCTGATTCCTTTACAAAATGAAAGGAATAATCTACTAGAGAGAATCTAAATCTAAGAAGGTAGAGCCAATGCAGTATCTGTTTTTCCAGGGATTCTACCCACATTTAGCTAAGCAAATATATTCCCCTTTATTGGCCAATCATCACTTTTCCTTCAGTTTGGGTTGAAAAATAGATCACTGTCAGCCTCGTTTGCTTGGCTATTAAAAATTAACTTAGTTTAATTTTAACCAGGTATATCACATCACACATAAAATTTAATATTAAAAATTAATTTTATTTCATATTCTACACACATTACTAAAATAATAACTAATTTATATCACATTTCTCACATATCCCAACATAATAACTAACTTTATTTCACATCATTCACAATTTTTAATAAAAAAATATCTCCATTTAAGTTTAATTTTAATATCCTCAAATTTAACCTTACAAACAAACAGACCCGCAGCTTATGCTTTGAGCTGTGAATGAACTGAGCGTTAAGGCGAATTGCTCGATATTCGGTTAAGCAAAAGCTTGTTCATGTTTAGTTTATCGATTTAATGAATAAGCTTGAATTAAATTTTAAAAGCTCGAGATTAAAAGAATGAGTTTGAAAATATTAGTGTTTAGCTTGTTCGTGTTCACGAATAGTTCCAATAAAAATTTCATTGTATTGCTTAATTAGATGCTACTTTAAAATTATAATAATTAAATTAATTATATTTTAAAATATAAATAGCTTGTTTGATTTGGTGTTAAATTTAGATAAGAAAAGAGAAAATATTTAATTTTATGAAGTTAATGAGAAATAAATTTATTTTAATATTAGGAGGTGCGTGATGTGAAATAAAATTAATTTTAAAGTTGAAATTTGTATTAGATGTGAAATAAAGTTATTAAAATTTATAATAAATCTAAAATATTATTAAAATATAATTTTACTAATTTTTGGGTCTTAGCCAAACAAGTCCAAAAATATTCATTATATACAAATTACCTTAAAATGAGTCTGCATTCGTGAACAAAATTTTACATTTAGTTCGTTATTATCTTGATATTATGTTGTGTAATCTAGATGTTATTTTTTAACTAATAATTCTATAATCTTATAAAAGATTATTTAAACTAAATAATTATTTTATCTATATAATATAATACAACATTAAGATAATATTGAATAATTAAAAGCTTATTTGCAAATTAAACGCGAACCAATTCTAACCGAACTCAAATGAAGCAAAACAAACTGTTAGTAAATGAGCTGACATATACACAGAATACTGCTGTAATTGATCCACCATATAAGTCTTTGAGATTTCAAAATAATATCAGATGAGTTCATGATATCAAACATTCTTCAATAAAATTTTTAAAATTAACATTAAAATCTTAAATCTTTTTATTTAAGTTACATTTTTTTATACTTTAAATAAAATTTATATTTAAATTAAATATATATAAATACTTAAAGGACTAAAATACTTGCCTCTCCCATATGGCACCATGGTGTAGCCACCACCCATAAGACCTACGTAGGCTACACAGCTCATGCATACTAGATTTATGCACGTGGGCTAATTCGCCACAGCCCTACAGGCGTGGGGTATTTACATTCACCGCCACCTAGGTGCGCCGCGAGCACCGTTCGGACGCCCAATCAGAGGGCGCCACGTGTGCCCGAACCCAGCTGTATGCACACGTGGCGCCCTCTGATTGGATTCCGAACAGTGCGCCGTCCGAACCCAATAACTTCTCCTAGGTCAGCCAATGCATATTGGCTGCTCTGCTCGTGCAGGGCCAAAGCATGCGCAAGGCGACAACCCTTGCACAAGTTCAGTGCACGACCCATGAGCACACACACGAACAACTTCATTCTTTAGATCTCCTTTATTTATTTGGATCTCCTCATTGAAAGCTTGTTTCGAAGTATGACTGGTTATGTCAAAATCATGCTTCTTCAAAAATCATCTTTGATAGAAGAATCTTAATTTTGCAGAAGTTTCTATCTTGATTTGTTCTGGTCTTTGAAAACTCTGTGTTTATCGAAGGCACTGAGTCTGTGCTATTATTTAGAACTTTATTCTTTAGGTTCCCCTGGTCTATTTAGGCCACCTCTTCGAAAGCTTGTTCTTTCGATACCGGAGAAAGGTACGAAAATATCAAATCTTTCAAGCCCAGGATTGAAGAGAGTGCAAGGTGAGAATCCTTACATGCAAGTCCGGCACCCGGCCCGCGAGCACGCATTGGCAATACTATCGCTTGGCGGTGGGAAGAGCAATGAAATTTTTATTTTTTAGTCGATTTATATTTATATATTTAATTTAAATATAACTTTTTTTCAAAATAAAAAAATAAATAAAAAAATTTGATTAAAATCTTAATAAATTTTTTTAAAACTATAAACATACTTAATATTATTTTCAAACTTTAAAGACCTAAATAACATTTATCCTTTTAAAATTTTTAAATAATATTACAAAATTAATCCAGAAAACATTATCTTACACAAACTTTATAATCAAGATATAATAACCATTTAAATAGCTAGACTGCTACACGAAATACATGAAAGATAAAAAAAAATTACTAGAAGTGTTTGGTTCAATATTATCTTAATATTATATTATTTAAAAAAATAATTATTTGATTTAATAATATTTATAAATAATTTTTTATAAAATTATAAAATCATTAATAAAAAATGACATCTAAATATTATAACATCTAAATTAAATAACATAACATTAAAATAACAATGAACCAAACGCCCCCTATATCCCATATAAACTTGCTCTCATTCCAAACACAATATTAAGTTAATCAACAAAGGCTCAATCTAGCTATAAAATCATTTAAATGGTCTTAACTACTTCTCATACTTGAGCCCAAATCAAATCTAAGTAGAATTTCAATTTCATTTGTTACCAAATCAATTTATTTCTTTGGGGGATGCAAGCAATGCCTCTTTTTTTTTTGTTCCCTTTCATGAAGTAATTATCATCTAAACTTTAGCAAATATCATAAAAAATCAATCTCACATCAATGAAAATAAAAAAAGAAGAATTTACATACATCACTCTTATTTATAACTATCATCTCACACTTTAAAGATATAATTACAAGCATCGCCTTCTCATAATAATAAATGATTGAATTTTTATCTTTTTCAACAAGATAAATGGCTAGACTTTTTTCAATTTGATCGAGAAGATAATATCTATAACTATGCATTCAAAATATGAAGCAACAAGTATAAATAACAAATACAAAATATATGAATAATCATCGGCATGATGAGCCAACTTAACTGAGGTCTAGGATTTTGAAATCTAAGCATGATCAAGATCTGTGTCCCCCTGGCCCTGTTTGGCGCGAGGACTAAATCAGGACCAAAATAATACTAATTTAAAAAACACCAATAATAATAATAAATAATAAATTTTAATCATTCTACACAAATTCTAATATAAAAAAACATTATTTTACTTCATACTCAATAATTTTCAATAAAAAAATTAATTTTATTTTACATTCTAGACCAAAATACTCGATTCGAATATTTTGGTCTAGGATGTGAAATAAAGTATATATTTTTATTAAAAACTATTGAGTATGTGAAGTAAAATAATATTTTTTTATATTAGAATTTGTGTAGAATAATTAAAAATTTTTATTTATTATCATTATTGTTATTTTTTGTCATGATTGATTCGACAAGTTTTACGCTGGCTGTCGACTACCTAACGCAACCCTCCGCAATGCAAAAAATATGGCTTTTGAGGATTTATATAAGAAGCTAGACACTAAAGAAGGAGAAAGACAATTATATAGGATTTAGAGCGCAATGGAAACAAAGGATTCATGTAGCCGACCCCACCTAGTGGGATTAAGGCTTGGTTGTTGTTGTTGTTGTTTATCATTATTGTTATTTTTTAAATTAGTATCACTTTGGTTCTGATTTAGTCTTTGCGCCAAACAGGTGAATGTATATATTACAGCTAAACAAGATATTTATAAAAATAATAATGTCATAGTCGTGGAGGTTAATGACAATAAGAATGGCCAAGTTATATTAAGTATCGACATCAACTTGCAACCTGCCTGATGAGGAACGCAATGGCAGCAGTAACGAACCCTAAAATTGCGCCAGCGATCACCTGAGAAGAAAATTATTTATTAAAAAATAATATTCATATAAAATACTTATTAAAAAATTTAAATTTAATAACTTTTAAATTTCTTTTGATACATCTAAAAAAATAAAACTCATATTCTTTTTAAATATTTGTTAAATAACAATAAATAAGAAAATATTCTTGAGAAATGAAAAACTTTAAATTTTTTCTAAAAGAATAATAGTAATAAAAAAATATAAGAAAATTTTTATGTTAAATACTAAAGAGTGTGATACTTTACTAAGAAAATCAACAAAAAGATGATAAAACGAAAAAAAAAAAAAAAAGTAAATTAGTCGATTTCGAAGTTGTAGGAGCGAGAGCATAGCTTTGCATAAGTATTGAGTTCAAGCCTAGTTCAACCGGTATGGCTCAACAATTCGGAGATTCAACTCCAATTTTGTTTGAGCTTGGACCGAACCAGTTTGACAGCCAATTCCGGACTGGTTAGTGGGATTCAGTTTTTAAAACCATGATTATAACACTAAACTTAGAAGGCTAAATAGAATATGTTGTTTCTGGAGTTCAGTTCAATGTAATTGATATAATAGTGTTATTTAAATTCCATAAATATTTAAATGAAAATGTTATCTACCGATTATTATTTGTCTAGTTCAACATCAATATATTAGAAGATTATAATGCTACTGCATCTTATTATCCTAAGTTTCAAAATAATTTACTCTTTCCAATATCATGTTAGAATAACATCTAAAATGTTATTTTAGAGTGATAATTACGTGACATATAATGTCATTTAAACGCATTATCAAACCAAACAATTCATTTCTTCAAATAACAAAACATCACAATTGCAATCATTTAGTACTATGTAAGCTTGGTGATGTGAATGCATAAGATGCCATGCCAATTGATTATTATTAAAAGAGTATAGTAGTTTTCTTTCTTGATTTGTAAAATTTTTAGGGGTTTTTACATACAAGACATGAAATTTACACGAAATTACGCATTTCACCATCAATTCATAAATATTACATCTAAATTGGCCTTGATCTTAACTATATTATTAATATATTAATTAAATACTATAAATAAATTAATTTATATAAATAACAATTTAAATATTTATGAATTTATGTATTTTAATTTATTTATCCTATTCAAAATTTCCAATTAGGGTGCCGAATTTAAATCCATATGACTATAATTTTTAATTGAAGTAAGAAAATTAATGTGTTTACAGTAAAAAATAAAAATATATATTAGAATTTAAATATTAATGAATTTGTGCATTTTAATTTATATATAATATTATAAAGTATTTGAAATATGTGAAATATGTGAAATGCGTAAAATTTAAATGAATATGGTGTGATAGTGGTAATATTTACGAATTGATGGTGAAATGCGTAATTTCGTATAAATTTCATGTCCTGTATGTAAAAACCCCAAATTTTTAATGACATTAAGTTTCCCATTTATTATTTGATATCTATTGATACTGTGACACTCATTGTTTTAAGAAGGTGATTGATTTTCAATCTTTTACTGTCTCTGTAAGGTGTTTGAATTTGCCTTTTCCCTCTTGTTATCATTAGTTATGCAGGAAGCAACTCTATAAATAGCCCTACATCTTTTGTATTCGATAAATTGTGATGAATTGAATAAGAGGAATATTTCCTCTCCCAAACTCTCTTTCTTTTTCTCTCTTCCGTTCTCTCTCTTTCTACTAGTTCCACTTCTACCCATTCTACATCACTATGCAGTAAAAGAAACGCCGACATTAAAGGGAAAGACATCTAACCTGAAGAGGAGTATGTCCAAGTAGTTCTCTAAGTGGCCTTGTTTCAGCCAAAGGGTGCTCTGCAGGCAGCTCATATACAATCTGATTCAACACCTGAAGTTCCACTAGGAATGATATGGCCGTTAGTTCCACAATATATTATCGAAAGAAAACAACAAAAAGTAGGATACATCAATCAAAATTAAAAACTATTAACTATCATGGAACATTAAATTTATTTTAAACTGCTTATACCAATCAATATTATGCAGACAATGTGCGCCAGAAATATTGACCGGAACATTCATTTAATAGTTCTGAAAAAAAAAAAAAAAAAAAAACTGAAGCTCCCAATGCAACAATCACCAATATCTCCCAGATAAATTTGCTAGAGATACTGGCTGCTAGTATGCTATCTTTACACTTACAAACATTACCTCAAAGGCATGAAGAAGAATTTTTAAAGCATCATTTGGAGTATCTATTTTTTTTTCGAAGAAGAAGTATCTATGTTGCACACATCAGAATGTCAGCCCACAAAGAACCAATAGCAATTGAGTTCAAATAATTTAGCATTCAAATAAGTACACATATTACAAATAATTAATTATTAATTATACAGACTCGAATCGAGTCTGGTCAAGAATTTTGAGTCAGCTCCAGCACGGCTCAGAATTGACTTCAAGTTCAAGTTGAGTTAGACCAAATGTGGACTCAAGAATTTCAAGTTCAAAGTTGGTGCATGCTCGCTGGAACTCAACTTGATAATCAGCTCTACGCTCCATGTTAGGAGTAATAAGCACTGTTATAAATCTGATCCCCAATAAAGCATGTAACTCATGATGACTCATTCTTCATTTATAAGTTACATTCATGCTGAATGCTAAATTTTGATGTTTTAGTAAAAAATGTGAAATCAAACAATCAATTCATGTGTAATGCCATTAGATGTCTGTATTAAACCCAAAGAAGATTACCTCTGCTTGCCTGCCAGCATGCAACCGAACTCCAAAAGCGTCATACATTACCTGCCAATCATAGACATGCACAGGAATTGTTAATATTATCAAGCAATCAATCAGAAACAATAGTACAATGATTTTTGAAATGGTCATTCAATAAATCTACAAGAAAGGTCTTCAAAGATAAAGATGCAAGAAAGATCAATAAAGTCACCAGAAAGGGAAGACAAATTCTTCATAATCATAGAATGTCAGATTGATAGCATATCATTTTCAATTGCAAGTCATGACCATATTGACTGCTACTACTATAGGTTATTTCACAACAATAATAGCAGAATTTTGATTGCTATAAGAGTGAAAGATATGGTTTTCAAAATCCTGAATTTGAAATGAACTGGTGAACCAAGTTGATCTAGCTGTGATGGTGCCAAAATATATTTGTCCATCGTTGCATGCTTGAAATTAACATTAACAAACATAGACCATGTGAAATTAGTGAGATCAACTCTCTTGACACATAAAAATGGGGGTATCAATTTCACTTTAAAAAGTAATAAAAATTAACTCCAATCAAATTCTTTCAAAATGAACTAAGAATAATTCTCATGTAAAATTAGAAGTATAAAAAATGAATCTGGGGTAAACTTCAGTGTGGCAAGAGATTTGGTAGTCATTACATAAGGCGCTTTTGATCCCTTGACTAATTCTTCTAGCCGTGGAGCTCAACGACGATGTCTGGTGGAAGGTTTTAACGCCTATCCCTTCTGCTAGGTGGAATCCCTTGACCTCCATCTTTGAGGTCACCAGTGGGTATTCTTTTTAACTCTCTCACACACATTTCACTCACTCTTTCACTAGAGAAAGGAGTGGAGGAACTGAGGAGTTAAAATGTGCAAAAGCTTCTTGAATTCAATTTGTTTGTCCAGACTCTCTCATACAGAAGGCTATTTAATAGGCTAGCTTGTTTCCCAAGCTACCCTTTTGAGGTTTTCACCATGCATGCTTCCCAGGCACAAAAGTTGTGCGGCATGTGGCTTTTTGGTAAAGTATTTTTGGCATGCCTTACCACTAAAGCCTGATAATCCGCCAAATTTGACTTTTTGTGGTGCATCTTTCAATTTCTGGGTGATGATTGTCTGGGTGTTGGGTCCCCAAGTTCTCAAGGATTCTAATTTGCCATTCCCTCTCAACCCAGCTGCTTTTAAGGTTGAGGCTTGTTTCTCTCAACTCGACCTGTCACTGAGGCCAAGGCTGGATTCTCTCTCAAGCTGAGCTATTGTCGAAGTCTAGACATTGATCTCTCAACTAGAGAATTCCTCAAGGTCAAAATAATGTAAGCAAAAGTAGGGGAGGATTTACTATGAAACAGAAAGCAACTGAGTAGAAGTAGTGTCAGAATACTCAATTTCATGCAAACAACACATGTTAAGAAAACATAAATAAGCATGCAATCACAGCAAGAAAACACTTAGATTAAAGAATTTAAGAACATTAGATAACTTAGAGAGAAAAAGCTCGTATAAAATGTGAAAAATGATCGCTTAGATGATGTCCCAAAAGAAAGAAATCACTAGTGCAAAGAGTAACTCTTGGCAAGCTTCTAGGCCTAGTAAGTGGCGAAAAAAGCATAAAAATGAACCCACAAACATCGAAAAAAGGGGAGAACAAACCGGACGGATAATGGCCTATGACTGAAAAAGGTAAAGAGTGATCATCAAGCAATGTCTTAAGAGAAGAAAATCACTATTGGAAATAGTGGCTCTAACAGACTTCTAGGCTTGGTGAGTAGTGAGAAAGGTAAAGGATTGAATCGTCCCACATAAAAAAGAATGAGATTTCTGAGCTACAGAAAAAAATAATGTGATCTCAAACTTCTAGGGCACCTTTTGGAGCAAAAGTGTGAGGTTAATGATGAAAACTATGTAATTAAGCATGCTTTGCTTGAAGTAATCTTGAAACGGATGACCTTTATATTTGGGACATGAGAAATTACAACTAGTGCTTTTATTCTGAATAAATAGTCTAAATTCAATTTTAGATTTCCTAAGACAAAAATTTAAAAATTCTAAAGTATTTTTCTATAACTTGAGTTTCAACTTACGCTCATCTTTAGTATTACCAATAAAAAATATCATCAGAGAAAAGTATACACCAAGGCATTTTCTTTTGAAAATATCTACTAAGAACCACCATAATTAATGAAACGAGATATAGACTTGAGCTAAGCTATTTTATAATCCAACTATAATAAAAATATCAATTGTCAAATCCCATTGTATCCGAACACAAATAACGGTTCTCTTGTATATGTCTTTGATAACTTGAATATAAGCAATGAAAACTCTTTTCTTTTTCAAAACCCATCATAACAATTCTTTTAAGATTTTATTAAGTTTTTTCTAAATTGAGAAAATCAAATATACATATTTTTCTCTCTTTAAACTTCTCCATTAAACCTCTTAACAAAAGAATTACTTTCATAGTAGATTTATCAGACATAAAATTAAATCGATTCTGTGGTACCCTAAAATCACAACGTAATCTAGACTCGATCACCTCTCCCAAGGTTTTAAAGTACAAAAAATCAATTTTACTATAGCTAACACAACTATGAACATTACCTTTGTTTTTGTAAATAAGTATTAATGTCCTCATCTCCATTTGTTCAACATTTTTTTGTTTTTAAAATTATATTAAATAGTTTGATGAGTCAAGAAACTATTTCATCTCTCACACATTTTCAAATATCTATTAGAATAACATTCAGTCATATAGCTAATCTAAATTTTATCTTCTTTAAAGTCTCTCAAGTTTCACTACTAATATGTTAAATGAAAAAGCAATTTCTAGGTCCCTTTAGGATACTAACCTCATGTAAATCAATCATATTAGTACAACTTTTATTAAAATGTTTATGAAAATAACTCATCTATCTATATTGAATATCCTCTTTAAAAAAAACCTTTTGATCACCATCCTTAATGTATTTTTTTGAGCAATATCCTTAATACATTTTACTTGAACTAAGCCTTTATTTTTCCTATCACTTAAGTACCTTACTTCTTATTTAGTTTTTAACTTCTTATATAAATCACCAAAAGCCAGTCTTTATATTACAAATTGTTTGTTGAACTCTCATCAAATTAATATATGTTTTTCTTAATTTTTTTTATTCTTACATTTAAACCACTTTTTATAACAGATCTTCTTTTCTTTAATCCTATCATATACATCTTATTTCTTTAGATCCACCACCAAGTTTGAGAATACTATATTAACTTACTATTCTTTCTTCAGCTCTTCATATTAAAATCTAAAACCATTAATCGATATTGAATGATTAAGATTTCACTAAAAATAGCCTTACAATCTTTACAATTCAAGCGATTGTGTTTTCTTATAAGAAAATAATTAATTTGCATTCTTAAATACTTTTTCTTAAAAGTAATTATATGCTTAACTCTTTTCTTGAACAAAATATCATAATCATGAAATCATAAGTTAAAGAAAGCTTTAAAATGATTGTATCTTCCTTATAAGTCTCCAAAAATTCACATCTACTGTAAATATTATTAAATTTCCCAGGAACACTTCTAGTATCCCCATTTAAATTTCAATCAATGAATATCTTTTTTCTCTTGAGATATCTCTCGAATCAACTCTTTTAACTCATTCAAAAAATATTCATTATACTAACATCTAAACCTATCAAAGAGACAAACACACTTACAATATTAATAATTATCCATCAATCATAATTTTTAAAAATATAATTCTATTCTCATTCCTCTTAACTTTCAAGCTCTTATTCAAAATTATACCTATCATACTTTTAAATTTATTTTTACACGAGTTTGAAACTTAAGTTATCAATTTTTTTAGTTTTCTCCCGCCATTTTTGTTCATGAAGACAAAATATTAATTTTTCTTATTTTCAAAAAAAAATGATTCTCCTAAGAATCATAATATTCATTAACTTTATAATGTGCCTATTAAAGCACCTGCAATCCTTTATTGATATTCACCTATGATATGAGAACCCTCGCACAGTTATCACGACATCAAGGTGCAGATGTAATAGCTATTGTACACTTTCCACTATATTCAAATAATACAACTCATCAAATCCAAAGAATCCTACTTTAGAATAATTTTTTAAAAATTTATATCATGTTTGTTCGACAAATTTTATGCTAGTTGTCGACTAATTGATGTAAGTCACTGCTTTCTCATCGATCGCAACCTCATAGTATTTGCTATCACACTATAACATAAACAAGGCAAGATCCTTGATGTATTATCTTGCATAAGACGCACAAAAAGTAGATATAATTTCTACATGAGGTTTATGATAGGTGGAAGTGGAGCTTTAGGGAAATAACATAGAAAAGTCTTGTACATTGTTTAAAAACTTATGCGAGAAAACAAACAGTTCGTATAAAAATTGAAAAAGGGGACAGCAAGAAAAGGAAGTAACCCACAATAACATAATGTCAGAACCTGTGTATAAAATATTGCCATTGCTTTAATCAAAATGAATGTGGTAGACAAAGTGTCTACAGGAATAAAGACGAGTTCATATGAGCTGTGAAGCTAAAAGATGATATGATCAACATAATGTAAACTCAGGGCAAGTAAAATCTTAAATATGACCAAAACAAGGATGATAGAAAAGCTTGGGTTAGGATGAACAACAGATTCACATAAAATTGGTAACTAATATATACATATATATAATAAATCCACATAAATAATATATTGCATTAGCATGAATAAATGAATATGCATGTCATCACACATAGGAGCACGCTTGTAAGAACTTGGAAAACATAAACATAAGGATAAGTTACACACCATTATAATGCAAATCAAAGTTATAGTTTATGAAACCAACCACACAACACACATGAAATTTGCTCTATTGCAATTCTTTTCATTGCAGACGAACAATTTTGTCCTTGCCTCCTAAGCATACAAATACAATCTGATATATATGTAGACTCATAGTTCTCAAGGATATAAATTAAAATTGATGCAGTCCTGCTTAAGTCCCATTTTTAATACCTCAATATTCAAATTAGTTTATTACATAGTTTCTCTTCACCTTGTAACTATTCTTTACAAATCACAATGAATATACATCAAATAGTTTATATGTATTATCAAAGAAGGGACTGTTTAACATAACATGGCACCCACCATGCATGTGACGCTAGAATTTGACACCTCAAACTTTCAGTTGGTTTCACAGTATATCCAAAACTTGAGAATTAGATAAGTGGAAAGCTAATAGTGTTACAAAAAATCGCATCTTTTTTAACTACTTACAACACATGCAATGACTATCGCAGCAGCAAATACAGAACTACCAAAGCCATCTTGAAATCCAATAGCTACTGCAAGCGCTGCCACTGTTGAAGAATGGGATGATGGCATCCCACCTGATCCAATAAGCCGTTTGGGCTCCCAACGTCTTTCCTTGTACCTATAACTCTAATCAAATTAAACTCATGGTAAAGTGAAGCGTACAGAAGCAGGAATAGAATTTTAAGCTAAAAGAGTACCAAATTCTTGGATCAAATTCAAAAACTTCCAGCATGAAAGTAAACCCCAGAAAGGCTAAAACTAATCATAGACAAAAGCAAACGAACACTCGTTTTGAAATTGAAAAAAAAAAAAAAGTTCAAGACGTTGGTAGAATCAGCAAGGGCCACAGAAACGGTTCAATTCGACATTTCCATTGGAGTATCAAACTCGCCCTAGGCCTCAAAAATCCACCCCCATTATCCAAGCAGAAGATGAACGCAAAGATAGAAAATGTCACAAGAGCATCGGCCTTAGATAGCTCCATTGTAAGTCTTACGTCCGCTACTAAGAGCCTGATCTGAGCTTAGAGAAAAAAGAAACCCCCTCCTCCTTCCAAAAAGATCCAAATTCTGGATAACAATGGGCAAAACAGACACAATAATCCCCGTAGGAGGCGAAAAAAGGGGAATGAGGGTACCAAGTAGTGAAGAACTTGATCGATTGAGCCAGCGCGAAGGCCACCAGAGCCGAGATCAGCGGGTAGTTTTGGAAGACAGAGTAAGAAGAATACGAGAACGAAAATGGAGAAGCGACAGAAGAGTCTCCGGCGCCGCTGAGGCGGGCCATTACCGCTTCTCCTCTCTTTCCTACTCCGTCTCTCCCCTTACGACGCCAACAGAAACAACGCCGGGGAGAGCGAGAAAGACGGAAGCGGAGAGAGGGTTACACGCCTTCGTCTTCTTGATCGGCCAAACGAATATGCCGTCGGTATAGTTGGCACACACAACGGACCGTTCGACGGGAAAGTCCATCCTTTGAACTCGAGCTGGTCGCTTCCGTTCCAATTGAACCAACTTGGCGGCTTGGAGACCATTCCAAGGAAAACTTATTTGCAGTCGAACAACCTAATACGTAAATTTTATAGAAATCATTCGATATATACGACGCCTATATGCGAGTTTCACCATCACAACTCAGCATATGTAGCAATTTTGTTCACATATGTATCATAATATATCTCATACATAGTAATTTTTATTATATATATATCATAAAATATGTCATACGTAGCAAATTTTATCATATATATATATATATATCATAATAGTCCACCAAAATTACTGCATATGAGATATTTTATGATACATATGTGATAAAAATTGCTACGTATGAGATGTATTATGTTACATATATGATAAAATTTGCTATGTATGAGATATTGTATGATACATATGTGATAAAAATTACAACGTATGAGATATATTATGATTCATATATGAGCAAAATTGTTATGTTTGAGATACATATGTTAAAAAAACTTGCCATTAGTGTCGATTGCCGAGCCATGATGGTGGGACCCGCACGCAGGCGTCGCACGTTGAATGGCTTCCGCAAAATTCACGTGTTAGGCTGTCCATTGCAATAATTTTTTCATTTCGACAGAGCCGGGCAAGAATAAAATTTAAAACCTTTTCTTACAAAAATAATAATAATAATTTTTAATTTTGTGTTAAATTTGATTTGAGCATACTAACATTTTTTAATTTTGAATAATTTTTAAATTTAATTAAACCAAATTATAGTTAGCAACAATTTTTATAAAATTATCTATTTTATATATATATATATATATATATATATTAAGTATATTAAACTATAATATTATAGAAATAAAAATATATAATATTATAAATTTACCTTTAAATTTTATTGTATATTTATAATTTTTTTTATATAATCCATTATAACATATTTAAAAATATAAAAAGTTTCAAATATATTTTAAAAAATTTCAAATATCGATATTTATATACATTGAGTTGATTTCAAATGACCTAATTTTGAGCTAAAAAAATTCAATGAATTTTGAATTGAGCAAAATACGAGTGAACTTTAATTTTTATATAAAATTGTCACCCGTAGAGCGAACTATACCAACCTACATAGAAATTCAAGTTCATATTTGTTTATTAACATCGAAATTGAAATAGTTTCAAGTTTATTTGAATTTAGTTCGCAAATATTATCATATGTTTTTGAGTTTAGTTTATGTTTTATTCGCAAATGAGTTTGTGAATCATATGCATGAACACGAAAATTATAAATAAACTATTCAAGCACATTAATGAATCCATTTATGGGTTCATATCATGCTAATTCATGATTTATAAAACTTCATTTTCAGATTAATAAATAAGATATTCAAATCTCCAATAAGTTTTAAATAATCCTCTAATTGAGCATCATATTAAGTATTTTAATCGAGCATAGTTACAAATATTAATGAGTCAAATATCGGTATATTCCAATGTGTTTATTTATTATTTGATTTTTTAAATTATACTTAAATTTGTTCGTTAAGCTTGAAAAATAAAATATAATTTTTTTTTTAAATTAAATATCGAGTTATTTACTGAATGTTTAATTTATTCACAGTCCTAGCTCCAAGTAGTTAGATCCCTATTGACATCCGCGTTTTAAAATTTTTTTCATTTAGGTCCTGTTTAGTGCGAGGACCAAAACAGGACCAAAATGATACTAATTTAAAAAATAACAATAATAATAATATATAAATATTTTAAATTATTTTACACAAATTCAAATATAAAAAATATTATTTTACTTTATATACTCAATAATTTAAAATAAAAAATATCAAGTTTATTTCACATTCTAGATCAAAATATTCAAATCGAGTATTTTGATCTAAGATGTGAAATAAAGTTTATATTTTTATTAAAAATTATTGAGTATGTGAAGTAAAATATTATTTTTT
>KZ451887.1:1066617-1081692 GCA_002786265.1 Apostasia shenzhenica | reverse complement strand
TACGGGTTTATGAAAATTAGAAGCGGGGCGGGGCAGGGCGGGGCGAAAATGGGTATGGGGTGGGTATGGGTAATGAATGATATATAGCGGGGCGGGTATGGGTATTTATAAATCCGACCCAAACCCGCCCCTTTGCCATTCCTAAGAATGAGAGTGTTCAGTGAGAGAGAGGGGAAGGGAGCACAGATAGTTATGTCAGCCATTCAATACTTTAGAGACTCCTTTCGCGTGTCTCACAATATTGTCGTGTGGTTCACATTCCCTCTTTGATCGGGGCACATCGTTTGGCCCTTATTGTAACCCAATTGGATGCCCACATAGACTCGACAACTCGATTAGATAACCTAATTTTGTAAACTATAAGAATGGCATCCACCACTTCTTTATTCCGACATAAAGTGAAGGAACAACCCATAAACAGATATTAAAACAAGATACCATTATATTTCTGGTAATATAATAACGAAGAACAACGGATCCAATTCAGACAACAGAGAATATTTTAAAAGACCTGCAGAATAATGAACCAACATTTTGTTATCAGCACTCAATCATCATTATAGATAGGCATTATCCTAACATTTTCAAAAGTTAATCACTCTTTTCATTTACTAGAGTAAATATGTTAGTAATCTAAGTGAACTCCTCAATAATCTTCAGTAGTACCCAACTCATCCTACAATCAGGTAAGGATAATTACAAGATGTCCTGAAACATGTAAGAAACAGAGGGCAAGTAATAAAATGGTTCCAGAGCATGAACCAACATTTTGTTCTACATGATATTCATGGAAGGAAAAGTGAGGTGCTTAGTTATAGAAACTGCTGGTAAAGTCCTTCTCTGGCTAAAATGAAAGGCTACTAGATATTTGGCTAAATAGAACAGAACTTAGTTTGCACCTTCAAAATATCATCTTTTGGTACTCAACTTTGCACTCTAAAATTTAAAATCAACTTCACTTTGAACCAGAAACAACAAATTTATAATGCAGTCTTTTTTTACCACAAATCACGTTTGCTATTCGCTGCTAAGAAAAACTAAAGAATAATCAGCATGCAGATTGACAGATCAAATCAACCGTTGAAACCACAATCGAAAGCAACTCACCTGCCAATCCTACGATTCTCCACCTCCAGCTCAATCTTCCTTCCTCCAATGATCCAATCCTTTCCCTTCTCTTCTAAGAAAACCTCCCGAGAATTTGCCTCACCAAAACGGGTAAACGCTAGGGTTAAGTTTTGGAGAACGAGTCTCGGCCTTTCTCGCACTAAATTTACGGAAGAAAAATTCATTACCTCTTCTAATCCAACGAGCAGGAACCATTTGAGCCGGTGGAATCCCTAACTCCACATCGAAAGCAAGACTACTGTAGAGCTCGGCGGGCATCTCGCCGGCGGCAAGAAGCTTCCGGACTTCGAGGGCCCCGTCCACCGGATTCACGGTAGCTGGACTCAAAACTATTCGGCCTCGGTTGGTTCGGTCAAAAACGCTGCAAATTTTTCAAAAAATATTTTTATTAATATTTTTATTAGTTTTATATATTTCAGTTTTTATTTTTAAAAAATTCATTTTATTTTACTTAAAATACATATTTTAATAAATAATTAATTTTATTTTATGTCCTGCTAATTTTCAATAATAAAATATATTTCTATTATATTATAATATTAAAAAAAAATTCTCTTTATCACAGAAATTTTTAAAGTATTTGAAAATTATACTCTAACCAAATAGAGTCAGTTAAAGTTAAATTGAATTAAAATTTAGAATAAATTACACCCAAATCCTTAAATTTAAGAATTATTATCATATAGATTCACGTTTTTTTTAATATAGCATCGAGGTTCTTAAGTTTTAAAAAATATCATCTAAATCCTTTTTATATTTTTTATTATTAAAAATATTAAAATTACCATTATACCCTTACCCTCCCTCTCTCCACCCGATCCGGCACCCGAGCTATCGCTCGCAGTAACCGCGCCACCCCGCGCGGCCCACCACGGCCACTACGCGCAGCGCGGCCAAGCAGCTCGGTCGCGCAGCTGCCGGATCGGGTGGAGAAAGGGAGGATAAAGGTATAATGATAATTTTAATATTTTTTAATAATAAAAAAATTTTAAAAAAACCTAGATGATAATTTTTTAAATTTTACGGACCCCGATATTATAATTTTAAAAACGTGGATCTGTGTGATAATAACCCTTAAACTCAGGGATTTGGGTGTAATTTGCCCTAAATTTTAATTCAAGTTTCCCTTGATTTTTAAATTAAATAAATTTAATTTTTTATTTTTTTAAACTTAAATATCTATTTTATAAAATATAATTTTTAATTAAAAATATATATATGATTTATAAATTTATACGCTAATTTCTTCAAAATATGTATATGTCGCAATTATAATTTCTATACTAAAAAATATAATTTTATATTCTTGGGGGATTGAGGTATCAAAATTATAAATTTTTAAATCAAAGTTATCATAATTATGGTTTTTGAAATTACAAACTATCTGTTTTTATTATTAATCAGTGTTAATCAAAATGATAATTATTCAACATAAAGTTTGCATTTTGCTCCTTTAGCTCCATATAAAAGAATTTTATGAATTCATATTTATATAATTTACTTAAATTACTGAAATTTTAAATTAATACTTATATTATGTAAACAAACTATGCATTTTCCTAATAAAATCACCTTTTCACTTTACATGTACGTATAAATTTATATCGAGATAATATAATCGTATAATACTATTTCGTAGAATATAACATTTATATTTTGTCGAAAATATCTAAATGTTATTTGATATAGGTACTCAAATTTCACTGGCGACCCGCGACCCACCCTGCCCTGTTATGAAATAGGGCGGGTTCGGGTATGAGTCGATCATACTCGTCTCGCCCCGTACTCGACTATGCAATTCAAAAAATTTAAAAATCTGATAATCAAACGATGCGTTCTATGAAAATTGCTCTATTTCACTTTTTATAATAATCTTAGTTTACTTTTTTTAAGAATTTATGTTTAGAGTTGTAATAGTTATTTTTTAGTTTTATAATTATTTAAAAAAATATTTATTCTTTTAAAAAATGAGAAAACTTAGATATTTATGAAATTAATCATTTTTTGATATTAAATAATTTTTGTTATTTTATATGGACAAATTAATAGTTAAATCGCGAAGTAGGGGTGGGTCAAATACAAGTATAGAGAAGAAACGGTGCGGGACAGGGCAAGTACAGGTTTATAAAAGTTAGAATTGGGGTAGGAAGGGGTAGGGCGAAAACGGGTATAGGACAGGTATGGATAATAAATAATATATAGATGGGCGGGTACGTATATTTATAAACCCGACTCAAACTCGTATCGTTTAAATGTAGTAGTCACAATTTGTAAAGCTGTTTTTGATAACACTAATCTATTGGACAGAGAGCTATAGGGTAGAATATCTTTGCTTTTGTTCTTCACAAATATATCGACTTTCATATATGACGATGCAATTTTAACTAAATAATCGTAATTGCTGCTTCAGGTATCGTAATTATGTCAATTTGTATCTACGTCTATTAACTTTCGACATCTCTAATAAAACGAGTGTGAGTCTCTAAATTTAATACTTGAGGTGAGTACGAGTTTAAATAAGTCAATATCAACGCAGGACAACAGTATTTTTTTTTTGATAACGAGGCAATGCAAGTTTTGGTTATACAAAAGTACGTTTATTTCGACAAGCTAACTAATAACTTAAAAAATATTAAAACTATGAATTATAAAATGATCAAATCTTATAATTGTTTGAAAATATCATTCTGTCTTTGTTTAATAAGGTATTTTTTTATAGGTTTTATTAAAAAGAGTTCAGTGTTTTATATAATATATTAAGCAGATTGATTTTTATTATTTTGAAAAAAAATGTATTACAAGATGCGTCTCTCTCTTTTTAATATCTTTTTTAAATAAAATAAATTGATTTCTGGTTCTTTTTCTTTTTTACTTTCTCATATGAGAAATAATTAATTAATAATATATATTTCAAAAACTTATCACTACTTTTTCTAATTTTTTTCTTATACATTTCTATTTTTCTAATGAAACTTGTTTCAAAAATTTTATAAAAAAAATAATTCAAAATACTAACTAAGTAATTAATCATGCTAAGTGTACACAAAAAAATACGTACAACACAATTAATTTTTTTTTTCATCAAATGAGTGGTGATAGAGAAAAAGGTAGGAAATTAGGCGTGTTATTCAATTTAAATTGCTAATTAGTAATTAATTATTTTACGTGTATATAAAAGTATAATACATGTAAAATTTTTCTATGAGAGAAGAGAAGTTGAGTGGGATGTGGTTGGACAGAAAGGGTATCAGATTGGCATGAGTAATGAAATATACGGCCTCATTGTCATTCCTAGGTCTTATTTGATTGTCTCTCATTTTTTAAAAAAATTAATATTTTATAATTTTATTTTACATTAAATACAAAAATTTAATATTAAAAATTATTTTTATTTTATATTTAATATAAATTTTAATATTAAAATTAATTTATTTCATATCACTTGTAACTGTTAATATTAAAATAAATTTTACTTTTTCGATTTTATAAAATAATAATTTTATTTTTCTTGATTAAAATTAACAATCAATCAAACGAGCCTAATCAATCCTAGAGTGGGTAAATCGGTAATTAGTGTTTAGCGGCACGTGACGTTGGACAACTGCACACATGACGGACTGGTCTTCTCCTTGATCTGAATTTCCTCCCTCCCTCCCTCTCTCTCTCTCTCTCTCTCTCTCTCTCTCTCTCTCTCTCTCTCTCCGTCCCCATTGTTTGCCCAACAGCAAACAGCAAATGATGGCTTTTGGCCGCAGGGAAGACCACACGGCGTCGGCTCTCCCTGCCGTGCTCCTGACACTGCTCCTAATCATCGGAGCTCCAGCAGAGTCGGCAGCCGATTCATCGCCGGATCCGTGCGATTTCCCCGCGATCTTCAACTTCGGCGACTCGAACTCGGACACTGGCGGGCTCTCGGCCGCCTTCGGCCCCTCGCCGCCGCCGAACGGAGAAACATTCTTCGGCCGGCCGGCCGGCCGCTACTCCGACGGCCGCCTCATCGTCGATTTCATTGGTGCGTATCAGAACTTCCTTCTTTTCGTAATTTCTGTAAATTATACCGTGAGTAAATAATTAGTTTTGTTCAAAGACATTAAATTCTGTAATTTTATCAAAATATGTCAAAATTATTTTAATTTAACTCAAATAAAAATCAAATAAATTTTTTTTAGTTTAAAAATTAATTTGACTCAATAAACATCATGGTGTTTGATGAAAAAAAACTAAATAAATAAAATAATATTTTAATTCAAAATTAATTATAATAAAAATATGTGTAACATAATTTATTAATATAAATATGTAATATATAAAATTATAAATTATTTATGAAATACAAGTAATTATTTTTTTTGAATTTTTTATAACTACATAATAAATAATCAGTTATGATGTTGAAAAGTAATGATCTATAATATAATATATAACTCTTTTATTATTAATTAATGTAAGACAAAATATCAAAAATATGATTCATAATTGTTTTTATTTAAAAGTGTGTGATGTACTACAATTAATTGTTTATAATATATATTTATATATATTAATTTTAAATTAACTTAAAATTGAATTTTTTTTTAAAAAAAAATGATGTAAGTCCAGTCTGTGATAGCGGCGAAAAAATTAATATGTTTGTGATTTTGAGGAAAGTGGGGTCCACTCCTGCACTCTGTCTTTTGGCACAGGCCGTAAATTTAAGTTTTCGGGTTAAATTCAGGTTAACTAATTATGACCCGTTAGGCTGATAATGATTCGAGTTCAGTTATTAAACTTAATTTTAAATTTAAATATTTATTTTACAATTATATTAAATATAATTTTTTTATTAAATTTATTTATATTATGTATTTATATATTAATTCTTTCAATATATACCATACATAACATATTAATACATGTAGAACCGCAAATTGATTATAAGTTCAAAATATATTGTATTTCGAGTGATTTAATTTTGAATTATAAGAAAATCGAGTAGATTTCAACTCAAATAAAATGTAAAATTTCAAATATAATGCTCGTCGGCTCAATACATATATTAGACAGAGTAAAAATTGCACTATTGGAAAGGATAGAAGATAATGTTATAATCATTTATATTAATTTATTTTATTTAAATATGAGATTTTTATGATAGTCCAACAATTATGATCATTTATATGTGAAATTGATTGAAAATAAATCTGATATTTATATACATGTTTAAAATATAAATATTATGTATTTAGTGCGTTTATATTTATATAAATAAGTAGTTGATTAATAAAATTATACGTAAAAATGCATAATTGAAATTTTAAATTTAAAATTAATAATGTAATTCGAATAAACTCGAAAATCGACTTTTGGGAAGAAAAATTATTTTTTATCAGTTGTGTAAGAATTAATTTTAAATAAAAATTTGAGATTTTTATAAAGTTTAAATATAGGCTAGCTGTAAAGCCTGCAAAATATGCTGCCAAATTTGTCTTTCTGTGCATGCTCTATGATGTTTTGGAGTTTTGTGGGATGGGTGACATGAATAATACAATAAAATATTTTTTTATGGGTAAATTACATCTAACTTTCTGAATTTAAATGTAAAAATTCATATTTTTAAAATTATAACATCAAGATTCTTGAGTTTTAATAAATTATTAAATGGATCTTTTTTATTTTTTTATTATTAAATTTTTTAAAAAATTACTATTATACCCCTCCCCTGTTTCTCTCCTCCTGATTCATGCGCACGCGGCCGCACACGAAGCCGCATGCACGGGATCGGGAGGAGAGAGGAGGAGGGGTATAATGATAATTTTAAAAAATAACTAATAATAAAAAAATAAAAAAAACTTATTTGATAATTTATTAAAATTTAGGGACCTCGATGTTAAACGTGGACCTATGCATTATTAAGCCTTAAACTTAAAGACCTGGGTGTAATTTATCATTTTTTTTATTGATTATTTTGGTTGTATTTGGGCCACTGGTGATCTTATCGAGTTCGAGCAAGGTGCTCACATATTGTAATCAGGATTATAGATTATAAGCGAAATTAGATTTGAGGTAAATTATATGATGACTCGAGACTGAAAAAGGCGAGAGTGATTTTCAGGGTGATATCTATATGATTAGATCGAAATCACTTGGACAAGGGGCAACTTTTGGTAGACTGTTAAGTAGAGAGATACAATAATGAATCGTACTACATTGAAAAAGGAGGAGAATTTCTGAGTCATATAAGTAAATAATGAAATCCCAAATAGTAGATACGATTTTTAAGACTAAACGTGAAGCTAATTATAAGAAACTTCATAATTAATCGTATTTGAGCTGAAGCAGTATTAAAATAAGTGACATTCTGAAAAATATTCAAGTCATATAGTTCTCTAAAATCAAAATAGACAATTCCTTTACATTTATGACACAGGATGTTACAATCTATTGCTCGAATGAAGTATTTGTTCTACATGTATGTTATTTCGAGTTGAATTAATCACAATTATATCAAGTCGACACAAGTAGTGCTGAGATATCTTAAATTTTAATACGTCCGGCAAAAAGATGAATTCTTCTATTCTCAGAATGATTATTTTTGTAATTTTGAATTGTTCGTATGCTATTTTGTGATGAACTACGTTGAATCTTATCCGTATTTTATATCGATTTTCTAGCAAATAGAAGATCTCTCTAATTAATTATTTCGAGTAATGTTGGAACATTATGTAATACAGCAAAGAGCCTTGGTGTTCCTTACTTGAGTGCATATCTGAACTCAATTGGAGCCAATTTTTCCCATGGAGCCAATTTTGCCACAGCTGGTTCAACAATCAGGAGGCAAAACACAACCTTATTTCAAAGTGGGTTCAGCCCTTTCTCCTTGGATGTGCAGACATGGCAGTTCACTCAGTTCAAGTCCAGATCTCAGTACTTCTACCAACAAGGTCAGTCATTTTGTTTTTTTTTTATCTTACATGAAATTTTCGGGGTAAACTACGCTCGAATCCCTAAAATTAGTTCCTGAAAGGCACCGTACGAGAAGATGTTATAATATATACTTTTCAACGAGCGTTCCTGTATCCTAGATGAAATCACCTGATGTTGCAATGCGTGCATTATAATCGGTCGCACCATTACTACACATAGTCAAGTTTTTAAAAATCGGACCGGACCGGCCGGTTCAACCGGTCGAACCGTGAACCGGTCAGCCAACCGGTTCGGTTTAATTATAACCGGATCCACTTAAAACTGGCCAGAATCGGTCTAAACCGCGGTTCAACCGGTCAATCGGTACGGAATAGATGGAATAAAAATTGTTAGAGAATTCACAGACGTTTTCCCAGAAGAACTTCCTGGATTACCGTCGGAGAGAGAGGTGGAATTTATTATAGATACTATCCCAGGATCTGCCCCGATATCAAAGACGCCCTACCGAATGGCACCTAAAGAGCTAGAAGAACTGAAAAGACAATTACAAGAGATGCTGAATCTAGGATTCATTCGAATGGCACGACAGTCACGAACTCGCGATTTCCCTTGCCTCGCACTCTCCTCTCCAGCCCCCATCCTTTCGGAATGATTTAGTATTTTAGTAATATAAAACGATGAAATAATTTAGTATTTTAATATTGATAAAGCATACATTTGTTCAGATCTTTTAATGATGTACTAAATATTATACTCAATTTGTGATTTGCGAATATTTTGTTGGGTTATTGTTATTTCGATTTGCTTGGAATTTATTTGGGTTATTGACATAAGATATTATTTGTTAAATTCAATTATTAAACATTCATTTTATCTTTAATTATTGTGTTGATGTGTGAATAATATATATCTTAACTATATTTATATTATATTTTATTAGTTTTTTAAATTTTTATTTCATCCCAGTTCGACCCCGGTTCGACCATTGAACTTTGAACCTTTCAGTCTACCGGTTCTGAAGCCGGTCCGGTTTTCAAAACCTTGCACATAGTACAAAAGTTGATTTTACAGTTGCATCATTCTATGTTCTTTGATATATCTTATTCAAATTACGTGAAACTCCTAAATAGTTTTTTATGCCTAGATTAACTTACCATTTAATTAAAGAGGGATTTACATCTGTCGCCCTCAAAGATTCATTATTTTCAGGCGGCATCTCCAAAGTCCATTATTTTCATGCAGCATCGTTATCTAACTTTAAAAGCGGGGTGTTGCCTATAAATTCACCCTAAAATGAGGGGTGTTACCTAAAAATAATGGATCTTTGGGGGTGACAGATGTAAATTTTTCTTAGTTTGAAAAGGTTCACGGCTTTTGATTTTCCAAAAAAAAAAAATCACACTTCTCGCTAAATTAATAGAAAAGCATTATAATTATTTCAAGGGTTAATAGCAATTAGATCTTTTTACTTTGAGCCTATATGTAATTATTAAGTCCTTCTATTTTTGAATTAGTTTGAAATAATGTACAAATAGATTCTTTAACATTAATAAAGGGACTAAATGGTGGACATTTTTCTAATTAGTGGACTAATTTGATTAATTTAAAAGCTAAATTAATAGTTTAGATAAAGATAAAGTCCAATTTAATTTATTAATTAGAGAAAATATTCTCTTTTAAGTACTTTAATTAGTATTAAAGGACTAATTTGTGCTTTATTTCAAACTAGAGGACTTAATTGGTTAATTTAGAAATTAGAGGGACCTAATTGCTATTAACCCTTATTTCAATTGTTGATATATATTTGTTATGGGACCCAACCCCAGGGACCCTGATGTAAATACCCAAATGTTATCATTTGCTCTAAGCCCTGTATAATTTCAGTTGTTTTTTGATTAATCACTACTTATCTATTAATTAGGAGGTTTTTACAAAGAGGTACTGCCAAGTGAAGTATATTTCTCTGAGGCCCTGTATACCTTCGACATTGGTCAGAATGATCTCACAGCAGGCTATTTTCTGGGCATGACAACTGATGAAGTTAAAGCTTATATTCCTGATGTGCTCAACGAGTTCACCACTGCTATAAAGGTATAGATATTCGTATTCGTATACCTAAAATATCGATCTTTGATTCAAACCTGTAGTCTTTAGTTCACGATGAGACAATCTAGACAGTGATAAAAAGTTTCAATCGGAATTTGATTCGGAAATTTTGAGTTCTCAATAAATTATGTTCGAATTGATCGATAAAATTATTGATGATGATGATGATGATGATGATGATGATGATGATGATGATGATAATCGTAATTTTTTTCTCGATGCAGAGTGTGTATTCGGAGGGTGGGAGATACTTTTGGGTCCATAACACTGGCCCTTTTGGGTGCCTCCCCTATGTTCTGGATAGGCTCACTTTGAGGGCACCTGAGGTGGACCATGTGGGCTGTGGCACACCTTTCAATGGGGTAGCCCTTAAGTTCAACTCAATGCTGAAGGACACCATAGCTCAGCTTAGAAGGGAGCTTCCCCTTGCTGCTTTCACTTACGTTGATGTCTACTCTGTGAAGTATGAGCTCATCAGCCAAGCTAAGAAGTATGGTAAGATATTCCTCCCCCTTTTATGGTTATTTTTCCGAGCATAAGAGAAGATTTGGTGGTGGCATCGAGTTGAATTCAAGTGAGAGAGCTTCGGCTCGAAAATAAAAGTTTTTATTTAGGTTTAGTTCAGATTGATCGTAAAGGTTCATGCTTAGTTGATAGAACGATGAGTCGCAAGACAACCGAGTTGATATTGAATCAACTTAAGTTCGAGTGATTATTAAGTTTGAGTTTCAAGTTATGACTCAAGTTAGAATTTGTGTTATCTACTTAATTACTGAACTTTCAAACAGAAAAATAACTACACTTTGAAGATAAGATCAAGTCAATCATAAACCAAAGCTTGTAAGTCTTTGATAACTCGTTTCTAAGTCAAAGAAAGTCTTTTAGTCTCCGTATCATTGTCTTGGAGAAGAACTTGAGGGGTGTGTGGGTGCGGGATCACACACGAACTAACTTAACCTGGAGACTAAATTTCGGGCTTATCCGGTCAAGTTGCTCTTTGAGCTTGATTAGGTTTATTGAGTCAAACTTCTCTCGACTTCACCATTTCCTCTGCTCTCAATGGATCACACTTCAGAGCAGCAACATCGAATATTTTCTTCTTTTTTAGCATCTCATGTTATATATAAAGAGCTAGTTAACCTCTCGCATTTCAGACTAGTAGAGATGCACTCGTTTGATGATAACCAAGCCCTCATACTTGCGTCAAGTACCAAATTTATGAACTGCTCAGGAAATGGTAGCTGTAGCATCCCTCGTTGAAGAATTAACTCCTTCGCCTTCCTGTTCTTATAAAAAAAATACCCTTTTTTCGATGAAATCTTTCATCTTGATTCTCTGAGTTATGACATTCTCGAAGGCTCCTCCTTTGAAGTTTTCTTTTCGTTGAACCTTCTTTAAGTAGCTTCTCAAACAAACTTTTATCAGCGAGACTTTGCCAGTTTATCGTCAAACTTGCCATTTATTGTTATAAGGAAGAGGAATTATCGCATGGGCGAGCATACGCGGTCCGCTCGCCAATCATGCAATGCAACGCAGGTGAGTGAGCCCAGTCGCACGTGAAATATCGTAAACGGCATTAAGACGCCAAGCATCCAGATAAACCGCCTGGTGGCATGATCGGACGGCCTGTTAAAAAATCGAATAGTGCAGTCATGCAAAACTAGATTATCCGTCACACTACCCGATCAAATAAGTATAACTTAAATCATGTAGGTATCTATCGAGAACAATATGTATACCTACATTTTTAGACGGATACCTTCCGCAATCCCTATCTTATCTCTTAAACGATCAGAACATTGACCAGACGGTCAGTCTATTTTGACGGACTATCCAATTGGCCAACCGGATGGTCTGTCCAAGTACTTGGCATCTTAAGTCCACGATGAGGACCACTCACCTGCATAGCGTGGCATGATTGACGAGCAAACTACAAATCGCCGACCCAATAATTTTTGTACGACGACTAACATTACTAGGGATATATATGTAAATAATAGTATTTATTTATTTTACATGTAATATTGAATTAGTTTGAAGCGTTTTCTCTGCACGAAGGATTTGAGCATCCTCTCATGGCTTGCTGCGGCCACGGCGGCGCGTACAACTACGACCGTAACTTCGGGTGCGGATCGAAGATGACGGTGAATGGCACCGAGGTAATGCTGGGCAAATCGTGCGGGGACCCGCTCGCACGTGTGAACTGGGATGGAGTTCACTACACGGAAGCTGCGAACAAGTGGGTCTTCGATCAGATATCAGAGGGAGCGTTCTCTGATCCTTCTCTCCCTATAAGAATGGCTTGCTATAAGCACTCACCGTGAGTTTTTTTTTTTTTTTTTTTTTTTTAAGCAGTCACCGTGAGTTGAGAAATGGTGATTTTAAGCCAAACAACTATGGATGTTTTTTTTTTTTATCAAAAAAAAAAAAAAAACTATGGATGCTTTTGATTTTAGTGCATTTTTTTTTAATTTTGTATAATGTTAATATCATTTATTTCTGGTTATTATTACAAAAAAAAAGAAGTTTGAGATTTGGATTGAATGGGAGGTAACTTAAGGCTCGTTTGGTTCGAATTTTTTTTGACAAGAGAAAAAAATATTTTATTTTTTAAGTTTAATTAAAGAAAAATTTATTTAATATTAGAAAGTGTGTGAAATGTTAAATACTTTCAATTTTAATATTCATATTTATATTAGATGTGAAATAAAAATTAATTTTTTTAGTTGAAACTTATGTTAGGTAAAAATTTTGCCTCGAACCAAACGAGTATATGTTTAGCAACTGGTTAAAAAAAATAGCTTATTTTAGCCATAATTAAAATCTTAAATTATTTTTAAAAAATTTTAAAAATTATTTTATATCTCATCTTATATAAATTCTAACTTTAAACAATCATTTTATTTCACATTCAACATAATTTTTAATATAATTAACTCACGTTATTTCACATCGTACATATTTTTCTAAAAATTTTTATAAAAAAATTCAAATTATTATTTTTTCCTCCAACCAAACAAAACGTAAGGTTTTTTGATTTGTAGTCAACATTAATTGTGAAAAGATTTTGAGATTTTTAATCATATTCATTTAGGGGCTATTTGGATAGGGGGTAGGATAAGTTAATCCGGATTACCTTACCCCCATTAATAACTTATCCCAACTGGGGTAAGTTATTAATTATAATATGATGTTTGGATGCTAACCTGGGTTAACCTAGGATATCTTTGAATTTAGTTTGGCAAATAAATAAGTTAACCCAGGATAGTAAATAAACAAAATGAAATAGAAAGAAGACATTTACTGATCTATTCAACACAGGAATAATACAATCTTCATCATAAATAATAAAAAAATATAAAATTATAGATATTCGTTAAGATCAATATCCTCGTACATTTGAGCGCCATGATTATCATCAATTCACTACCCCTACAACAAACAAAGTATAATTAAATATGATATAATGAGTAGTAGTAGTAATATGTCAATCACTTCAAAATTTCAGTACAAATTAACTTGGCTCATCCACATCTGTTCAATAATTGTCGTTCGGATAATTTCCCCCCGTTGTTGTTGAGTTGCAGGTATATGAGTTGTTTGGTCTTCTTCTTTAGCCTCTTCCTCCAAACTCTCCTCTTGCTCTATGTGAGCCTCTCGCATATTGAAGTAGTTATCATGACTATGATATCTACCAATATAAGTATGCAAAATACAACATGCAAGTACAATATCCGCTTGTATATTAAAGAAAAATTGTTTCATATCAGTTAAAATTTTAAACTATTTTTTATTTCTCAGTTGAGCGTGCCTATGATTGTACAACTCTTGAGGAGACTCATATCTTCTTTGTGAACAATTACGAAAACTACTCAAATAATATCGTACACGACGTACTGGTGCTAGAAGCTTGTCATTATTAACATATCCAGAATCGACCAAGTACATCTTTCTTGATTTATTCAAAACACAAGAAAAAATCACTATAAATATAAAGAATTGAATATATAATATTACTGAAATTACCTTACGGTACTGAAAAAACACCTTGCTCGGATGCCCATTTAAGAACACGCATATCAGCAGTTGATTCTTCCTATCCAGTTGCAACATATACAAATTGTCGATCAAAAGAGAGCATCCATAATATTCTGAGATATGAAATCTTTTCTATTCCTATATCGATTTTGCTTGTGAACAGAAATTATGGCAGGAACATATGTTCCGTCAATAGCACCTAGGATAACTTTGAAGTATGGATAAAAATGTGAGTTATTTCGAATGTGTGGATGACATGGAGTGGTCGAATCTGGAAGTACAACGAAATTATCTTTCAAAGTCAGAACTCTTTGTAGGACTTATCTAAAATTATGACTAACTGTTTCTAGTGAGTGTTGAAAAAGTTCACACACTGCGATAGTTATCAGCTTGCGCAATAACTCGCAAAAATACTATTAACTGCTCCACTGCTGGCATGAATCGAGTGTCTTTTAGAACACCATGGTCCGCTAGCAGGTATCTCAGGCCAATAAATGCTTGTGCAAGCATACGAAAATAGTTGTATGCTCGCACATCATGCTCATTTAAGATCTCATGGATGTACAAATTATCGGGGTATGATCTATCATACATAACTCGATGAACTTGTATATTAGATTGATCTAACTCAGCAATGTCAGAAATAAATCCCAGTAATGCTGCCTCTTTATCTAAGCATGTAATGAGGTTGACAACCTCATTCCTATAAAATTGGCTAATATCCATCTATAGCATATTATAATAAACAATCAACTACCAAATTGAGAATACAAATATATCTTATTATTTCAATAATACAATACAACGAGACAATATTACAAATCATACTAAGACAGAAAAAAATAATATTATTACTGTAACTAGGGGTGGCAATTTGTACCCGTACCCGATTGTCGATCC
>KZ451887.1:968230-1046503 GCA_002786265.1 Apostasia shenzhenica | reverse complement strand
TTACCACATCACTCGCCACCCCCTATCTCTCTCTCCCTCCTCCCACCCAAGTAAGCAGATGGACAGGGACAAGGGGCTTGGTTGCTCTCTCTTTCTCTCTCTCTCTCTCTGCTTTATCTCTCTCACTCTCCCTCCATGCCGCAGGAGGGCGCCATGCAACCCTCGTGCTCTGTCCATGGGCTGCCTTACCGTGGTCTGCGCGTAACTGCACCACACCAATAAAGATAAAGTAAAGAGAGAAGAGGGTGAGAGAGAGAGAGTCGGTGGGCGATGTGGTCCAAGCAGGACAGTGAGAGGAAGAGAGGGGGAGATAGAGAGAAAGAAAATACTTTTAAAATATTATTAGTTTTTTATAATAAAAAATTTATAAAATTTATTAATAATTATATACAAAATTAGAAACCTAAAAATATTAAATTTTTACATAATACATAACTTTAATAATCAAAAACTTCTGCGATATTATACCTAAAACACTTAAATATAATTTATTTTTAATTTTATTTCACATAATATATAACTCTTAATAAAAAAATATTTCATTCGTTCAAGTAAAAAAAATCACATTTAATTATGACAAAAAAGTACTAACGTATATAACATTAAGGCCAACCTAATTTACTAAACATATCATTTTTACTTTCATATTTTTGTCCCTAATGTTGTTTATACTTCTTTTTTTCAGCCAATAAAAAAAAAACACTGCAATTTCATTCTAATTTATCTCAGAATTACTTTATTTAACTTTAATTGTTAATCTAACTTTATAAAAATCATAAAAATCAAATTAAATTTAAGGCCTATTTAACACACAAATTAAAATAAAATTAATTTAAATAATAATAATAATAAATAAATTTTTTAAATTATTCTACACAAATTTTAATATAAAAATATTATTTTACGCTCAATAAATTTTAATAAAAATACTAACATTATTTCACATCCTAAATCAAAATACTTAATTCAAATATTTTAATTTAAAATATAAAATAAAATAATATTTTTTATATTAAAATTTATGTAAAATAATTTAAAAAAATTATTTATTATTATTATTGTCATTTTTTTAACTAATATCATTTTAATCCTCACGCCAAACAGAGATAAAATACAAGTACACAACCACAACAAAATATATGCATTTAATACTAGAAATTATCAAATTACTATATATATCATATATAATTAAAATTATATGTTAATTTATATTTCACATGTAACATAAAATTTCAATAATAAATCACACACACACACAACAATAATTCATATAAAACAGAATGATTGCCAGTTTCATCTCTTACTGCCATAGTTCAACTCTGCTCAAGCATTTATGTCTTCCAAACTCCGGGGACACTGAATATTTTGCACAAAGCACTGGTAGTCACAAGAAGACGAGTTTGCACATAACCAAAAAGCTAAAGATCAACCGAATGGTCAGTAAAAACTATTTACAGATATCGACTCGCCGTAATATCAGATGAGATCAGCAACATTCATCGGCATTTCGTCAATCTGGGTGCTGTAATACTGTTCGATGTCTCTCAGAATCTTAATGTCATCCTTGCGCACAAAGTTGATAGCAACCCCCTGCGAGAAAAATTAACTTAAAAATATGCAACCGGTTGTCATTTACCTATTACTCAACAACAACAACAATAAAGTTTTAAACATTCTATCAATTAATAAATTCTTATCTAAGTCTAAGTAACTAACTCATTTTTTTGAACTGGAGCTTCAATCGGCCTACAATTTATATGATCAAACCATCTAAGCTAATTTTCTCTAAATTTATTTTCAATTTGTGCAATATCAACTTCCTTTCGGATATACTCATTTCTCATTCTATCCTTTCGTGTACATCCACATATCCACCTTAGCATCCTTATTTCTGCAACATTTATTTTATTCATATATTTCCTCTTTATAGGCCAGCATTCAGCACCATATAACATCGTTGGTCTTACTACAGTTTTATAAAATTTATCCTTAAGTCGGAATAAAATTTTTCTATCGCACAACACACCAGAAGCATTTCTCCATTTTACCCATCTTGCTTAAAATCTATTTCACCATTATTTTGTATGATTAATCCAAGGTATCTGAAACGCTTACTCTTCTTGATAATTTAATCACCAATTGTCACATCACTAATATAAGTGTCAATTCACCTGTTACTCTATCCTAATTATTTTGGAATCTAATTTATGAGTTTAATCTCTTCAATATATTGGAACCTTATTATGTTTGGAAACAAATTAAAGAATTTATAAGCACAGCGGGCTTAAATTTTTACGCAACTTTTCAGAAAGATTACATTTCAAGTAGATTAAAGAGTTTTGAGCGGACTAATAATTTAAAGAGCCAAACGCAGCAGGCTCCTGTGCTTCTTGCTAGATATAATATTAGTTCTAAGGGACAATTGTACACATAACATCAAAAACTTGATCACATATACTTAATATTTGGCCACATACCCACATTTCAACTAATACAAAGACATATCTTATGACATGAAGTGTAGGGATGAAAAAAAAAAAAAAGCTGATAATAAACATGCACAGTGATTTAAGGGGAGTACAATTCAATATTATTTTCATGTCATGTTATCTAAATGTCATTTTTTTAAGCAATAATTTGATAATTTTTTATAAAATTATCTATACGTGTCATCAACTCAAACAACTATTTTCTCTGGATGATATTACAACATTTACAGTCACATTTGGGTGTGCACATAAGAAAGATTTGAGAGTGATGTACAAAATTATCCCTCGAGATAATTTAAACATACATTTTTCCACTGTTTACATCCTCAATTAATACTAGACTTCTGTTCTCTACCATATAATTATACTAATTTCATGTAGAACTAGTACCAAAACTACAAGTTATAAAATGGAATAACACAAGTTAAGGGTGAAGAAAGATAACCTTGCGCCCAAACCTTCCTGAACGTCCAATGCGATGAATGTAAAGCTCACGATTATTTGGAAGATCATAGTTTATCACAAGTGATACCTAAAAAATAAGATGACATACTATCAAAAATAATACTTGAGGAAATGAAAGTAGAAGACCAGCAAAATTTTATAGGGTAAATTGCTTATGAGTCATTCACGTTGGAGGCGCATTGCACTTTGGCTCACACCATTTTTGAATTGATGCACCCAAATCCTTTCCCGACGATTCATACATTTCTAATGACTAAACAACCCTAAAAACAAAAAACATTGATACCTCAATCGATACCTCCAGGAAGAATACTCATTGAAGAGTGTTATAAACAAATAGACTTAGGGGAAATTTGGTTCAATGCAATATGGATATTAGTATTATTCGAATGCCAATGTTATCTAGATGTATATATTATCTAGTAATTTTAGTTTGTTTGATTCAGTGTAATTATATTAGGAGTAAAGTGATAATTATTCCTTCATAAAGTGTTAATTGTTATCGAAATTTAGAGATCTAAAAGTAATTCAACCGTAAAATCCAGACCCCTTGGCTTCCATCATGAAATCAGATCCTCACATTCCTTATTCCAACTAACCATGCTTCTTTGCATTGTTGATATGTTCATAGGGAAGGTGACATCTAGATGTCATCTTAGAGTGGCAATTTTATATTTTTTTATAATTTATCTAAACATGACATCAAACCAGATAATTTTTTTTTTCCAAATAACATATGACAATAACACTGAATCAAACAAACCCATCCTAATAATTCACACGTCTCTAATGACTAAACTACCCTAAAAACGAAAACATTGTATATTAACACCAAGTACAAAATAGAGGAACAGAAATAATGACAAGTACATTAACACCTCAAAACCCAAGTGCCCTTATATTTAAGATGATTCAAAAAACAATTGAGGGGAATATGAAAAACATATGATGCATAAGATAAATAACACCTAACATTGTTGCAACTTATCTTGCAAGAAAGCAAATAAACACCCAATATCTTTACAATGTACATTCATTTTGTGCTTGCCTGTTGAACATCAAGACCACGGGCCCAAACATCTGTTGTGATTAACACACGTGTTGCGCCTGACCTAAACTCTCCCATAATTGCATCTCTTTCCTTCTGAGGCATATCCCCATGCATTGAAGAGACAGTGAAGTTATTACTGCGCATTTTTTCTGTCAGCCAGTCAACCTGCAGGAAGAAACAGGTTACTTCTTCCATCATATGTCAAAGGCCGCACAAGACTTTTCTAAAATGCAAAACAAAGTAATATTTAAAAATATATACATATTACAGCAGCGGGTAATAAATAAACTAGAGCATCAAAGAAGATCTATATTGTAAGGAAACATAACAACAGCAAAGGAGCCTCAATGTAACAATCTAAATGTAGACAATCCCATCGAGTCAACCAAAAGAACTGGAGTGTCAACAACAAATCTGCCAATTACTTTCTTTACAGCAGCATTATTTTCTGCCCATTTTAGCATGGTTGAATCATTTTCCAACATCGTCCACCAATATATTACACCCCACAAAGCACAGACATAATACAACAACAGGAGAAAATAACATGACATTGGCAAAATGATAAAACTTTCCAAAATAAAAAACAGCCACAACAAGGCACATCAATAATATAATAATTAAATAATAAATGTCTATTAAGAGAGTGTAATTTACTATAGCCTTTATTCAAAATTATAGCAGCACTTAGAAAGCACAAATACGATATGGGACATGACACAAAATTTCACTTGAACCAAAATCGATCAAAAGTTGAATCAAGTGTTAGATTGAATTGAGATCGAATCAATTTGTACGAGCTGACAAACGATTCGTTATTACGGCTCGATATTTTAATTAATCCAATCTAGATCAATCATAGGACCGATTGAGCCCGCTTAAGATCGGGTTGAGTGGAAAAAATAATGATAATAATAATAATAGTAATAATAATAAATACTATATATATATATATATATATAAATAATTAGCTTCAATATAATAGTTTCAAAGCAATACTCTAGTGTATGATAGCCTTAAAGTTTCCTCCTATGACTCTTGTTCAAACTACAAATCAATTTACTTTTATTTTTTATTTAGAGCCGTTAGATTAGATGGATGACCAGGATTTAAAATGATTAAATTATAAAATATATGAATGCCTTAGGTTTTTCATAAAAGATTAAAAATTAATCAAAAGTAGATTTGACTTTGGCTTGATCAAGTTTGAATTGATAACCAATGAGCTAAGCCTAGCTCAGATTGAGATCAGTCAATTCTCCTCATTCAATCCAATTTTGAGTCAATGTCATATCTTGAGATTTGATTTGATTGTAAACAGTCCTAGACATGGTGGCAGGATAAACGTATCGATGCTTCATTGGCTCTACCAGGTTACATTTCTTTAAACATAGCACAAAACTTTGATAATCTTTTCATTGAAACTTATTACTCCAATATGCTTGACATCATCACAATGTTTCTATTTTGAGGAGACATTAATATGTGAAGCTCAAAACTACCTTCTTCAAGAGACAATCTATGGATCCCATCACACCCAAGTAAGCAAATAACAAAAGGATGATAACATTCATGATAGTCAAACTATCAGTTGCAATCACTTTAGGATGAGCTAAATACTGAGAATTTGGAGTTTAATAGACAAATAAAATAGTTCGAAATATTATGAATGTAATTACCATTTTTTACTGTATTATGTTTCCCACAAGATGCTTTAGAGGGTTGTGCCGAATTGCTAGTTCATGAAAGACACGTCTTAAAAAATCTTCCTTATTGACCCTATTTTTGAAAATCCTCATCTTCAGTAAAATACAATAAAGATAATTGATCCAATTGTCCAAATAAGATCTCTTGGTGCATGATGTGATGCAAATTTCTCAAATCATAGTAACAAAACACATCAACTACCAGCTCGTTCCCAAACTCGAACAATTCTGTCCACATGTCTCGTCGTTCTTGCATATAATAAACATGAGTTATTATAAATGTTGGAAATATGTTCCAAAATAAATTCCTCTTAGTAAATGTTGGAAAGCATTCCTCCACAACTGTTTTATTACAAATTTCCCACTCAGGACTGAACCTTCTGCTGGCAACTTATATGAAAGCTAAAAGACAAAAATAAATGTGGCAATTCACCAAAGCTGCAGTTCCAATACACACTGAACAAATCATCTACAAATTTTAATCGAAAATTTTAAATAGTTGAAGCGACCAAAAAAGATATACTTCTTTTCAAGTTCTTTAAGAATGATTTGTTGCATAATTTAAGCCTATAAAGATTTCATTTTTATATCTCTTTTTTGAAAGAAGATTTCATTTTTATACATGACACTGAGAAACTACTGCATCTAACACTGTAAACGTAATGCAGAGAAAAAAAAAGGATCATCAAGGTACGCAGGAGACTGAAGAAAACCTTAAAACTCTATAATGGTCAGAAAGGAACAAAACAGTGCTTATCAACTAGATGACGAACCTAAAAATTTGCTATAAGGAACATGCATGTTACTCCAAAGAAATATAGTCTAAATATAGCATACGTTTAAACCATTAAAAATGTCACCTTTCTTTTTGTGTTGCAGAAAATAACAGCTTGGGTAATAGTAAGAGTATCATAAAGATCACACAAAGTATCAAACTTCCACTCCTCCCTCTCGACAGCAACAAAGAACTGCTTAATACCCTGCATAAAGAACAAATAGATGCAGCCAGAACAAAAAGTCATACCACGGTAAACAGACCTAACAGAAGCAGAAAAATAATTTCTCACCTCCAGCGTCAATTCATCACGCTTGACAAGTATTCTCACAGGGTCTGTCATAAACTTGCTAGTCATCTCTAATATTTCATGGGGAAGGGTTGCAGATATAAGAACAACCTAATAACGTTGAGAAATAAATCTGAGCTGCTGAAATAGAGATTAAAGGATTTCAAGCAAAAACTGCTAACCATGCTTCCGTTTAACAGTTTACAGGCGGAAATGCCACTTGACAGGAAACTTATAACTATATATGCACTTGAAAAGGAATTAATGCAATAAAATTACGCTCTAGTAGGTAAAAGCAAATCTAACATTAGATAGAGTAACTAACATCATTATCTATGACATATATTGCATAAATAATGCCATCGTTCTCACCAAAAAAATCAAAATGCAAGATTAGATGCCTAGTATGAATTTGATGTGATAAAAAACATGCTACACTTTCTTTCAATCACAGTTATTTCACTACAAAAATGCTTACCATACTTTATTTCCATTAACATGAAATTCATGGCATGAAGATGTTGATACTATTTGAGAAAAAGTAAAAAGCATAAATATCTGGATTATTTCAATCTTCTATAGGAACAAACTAGAGTAGCCAAAATGAAGTACTAAAGAGAAATTGCAGCAATCCAAAAGATCAAAAATGTTCCAATTGATCAAATCTCCAATCCAAACATATGTCAGGTAATGCTAACCCACAAGTTCAAGGTTGTAATAAGCTCTAATTTGTTGATGAAATGTCCATGATCATAAAAGCTAAGCAGAGAAATAAAAGAATGAGCAAGCAACATGTACATTGCCAGCTCAAACTTTGGTCTCCACGCACAATGATAAAGATTGATAGGACCATCTCTAGTGTAGTGCTAATCAGCAGACATGCAATCATAACTTCAATATTGTTTGGAGGCTTAGAGCCAAGATAATAATCCCACAAACTAACAATAAGAAAGGCATGGATAAGAAAAGATCCACAGAGCATCCTCCTATATAATGCTATACTAAAATATGATGGAACAAGTTTCACGTAAAAATAAGTTCCATCTAAAATATGATGGAATAACGATACATCACTGTCATTCAACAAAAACAAGTATTTTGAGTTACAAACAAGGCCAATAGTAATAGCTGATGCTCAAAATATTAAAAGTGAATGCTACTGATACCAACCTGAAAAAACAAAAGAAAGACACAATAAAAAGAAACATGAAAGTCAACATCAAGAAAAAGAGAACAAATAGAAGTGAAAAAAAAAATGTACAAAAAAGAGTAATCCAATTGTATTTCTAATGATATGACGGAACAAGTGACATGATGTTGATTCTCTTGATACACATACATTCCAGATTATAAATTATGAACAGAGATCATGTAGATTGAATACAGGAAAGAGGGCTGATTTTCAATCATACTAATCCATACCTGCAGATCTGGGGGAAGATATCTATAAACATCATATATCTGATCCTTAAAACCTCTACTCAACATCTCATCCGATTCATCCTGTTGAAACCAAGCTAAGGTTAAATATAAATATTGAAATATAAGAGTTTCAAAAGTAATGGAACAAGTTACTAACAAGGACAAGTAATTTAATTGATCTTGTTCGCAGAGTTCTTCTCTTAATCATGTCACAAACTCTGCCAGGAGTTCCTGAGACCACATGAACTCCATATTCTAATTTCCGAATATCCTCCCCTATGCTCTTTCCACCAATGCAGGCATGAGCTTGGACGTTTATATAATCACCGATTGCTAATATAACCTTCTCAGTCTGAGAAGCCAGCTCTCTCGTGGGTGATACAATTAATGCCTGCACTCTTGATTTACAAGCAAGCTTTAAGGAAAACAGAAGTATCAAACGACAAAAACCAAATCATCTAAAAATTTACAGAAAGCAAAAGACAACCTGAGAACCGATCTTTCTATAAATTTACGACAAAAAGAAATGTGATTACAAATCAAATTAAGCAAATAAGGCAGCATTATAGCAATTCATGACATAAACAATGTGTAAAGGAATCCTAAGCGAAGACAAATAACATCTACAAGTTCTATAAAAATGTTGCTACAAAGGTTTAGACTCATTTAGCTAGTCTTAAAGAAATCTATCAAGCTATCAGCAAACCTTGGATTGTATAGTTAAGCCACACGCTAAATAAGCTTACAATCAATTTGAAAAGAAATAAAATCATAATATTTTAGGATAAAAAGGCACTTATAAAATAAGTAATCATGGACTACTTCACATATTTGGTAGCAAGTCCAATCGTGGATTGATATTCAGAAACCAATGATCACAGTACTCATTAATAGATTATTGCCTATACTATCAGTACACCAACTCCACAAATAATAGATTTATTGGCTCACTAGGCTCTATCCCCCAAGCTACCGGTTTTTTCAAGAACAAAGATTGTGATTGCTTGTTGCTAGTTGAGTTCTATAACTTTTACAATAATGAAAATAATCTATTCAATCAAGAACCCAACAGGCAATTCCTTATCTACGACTAAATCCAACTGCCTCATAAATTAAGACTTGTGAGGAAACTCTTGGTTAGCAGGAGTAATCCCTCAATCTGACTTCACTTAGCTGGGACAAAACTGGCCTAAGCTCCCCGAGCAGATTTCTGTTAGATTAGTGCATAGGGAAATAAAGTAATAAGTTTCCAAAGTATGATGAAGAACATGGAACCTAAGGCAATGAAACACTCTTGCGATTGACATATCTATCAAGGTTTCATGCACGCGCTCAGTCATATAGAAAATGGTCTCATAATAAATATAAAAAAACGGTGTTAAAGGTTTAGAGGGTAACAAAAACCAAAAGGCGACGAGACAGCCGCAGGTGCATTGGAAAGAAGGGAATGACAAAAGATGTGGAGTAATACTCTCGGGAAGATGTGTCAACCATCTGGCAAACAGAGAGGGCGATCATGGAGGTCTTGCCGGTTCCCGACTGTGCCTGAGCGATGACATCGCGGCCACTGACGATAGGCATTATGGCTCTCTGCTGGATCGCCGAGGGCTTCTCAAATCCGTATGCATAGATCCCGCGAAGGAGGTCATCGCGGATCCCCATCTGGTCGAAGCTCGTAATTGCCTCCACCCCGGGGCTCGTCTCAAACGCAATGGTTTCATCCTCCAACCACGTCTGACGACCACGGCCAACGGCCGCCACCGCCGCCATGTCTGCGTGCAAAGTACGGAAACGGCCTGAGGCAACCAGTACGTGGCAAAGGAAGGAGAAGGCGAACAGGGGGAGGAAGGAATCACCGATATGAAACGATGACGGAACCCTAGAAATCTCTTCGACCTAAACCGAGCCGACCTTGCCGGCGCAGAGAACGCTTTAATTGCTAATGTATGCCAGTATGATAAATTGCTATTAGGTCCCTGATTCAATAGCTGACATTCAGTCTCTGAGTTTAATACTTAATAACTAACTAACAGGTTCACATTATAATATCGGGTACCTAAAATTTAATAAATTATTAAATAATTTTTTTTAAACTTACCATTATATCCCTTCGCCTCTCTCTCTCCTTCTGATCTCTGCGCACGCCTCACGGCCGCTGACCCATCGGCGACTGCGCAGCCGCAGGTGGGTGCCGGGTCCGACGGTCTCGCGATCCATGAGAAAAAGCAAAAAGATTTGAGAATAGTCTGCGAAAGGATATTCAAAAACAGACAAATGTTATGAGAATTTACGATTATACTGAATTATATCAAAGGGGTCGATCGCAGAACAAAATATTAATAAAGATTGAGAGTGGCGTGAAAGGAAAAAGTGCTGTTATGAGTAAGTTAAGAGACATGAGAAAAATTTTGAGAAGAAAAAAAAAGAAAAAGGAATGCCAACAAATAGTAGTGTGAAGTGTCAAAGTTGTGGAGGTCATCATCCTACTTTTAAATGTCGTAAGAGTACCAGAACTTGCTTTAGATGTGGTAACAAAAACCATTTTGTGAAAGATTGTCCAATGATACCGAAGCTTGATTCAAACTCCAGGCCACAAACTCAAGCTCGGGTTTTCTCCTTATCCAACTCGATCATTACAGGTACGATCTATATTTTAGGATTACCTGCACAAGTATTATTTAATTCTGGAATGCGTACTACAAAAATTTTATCTAAAATGCTAGACACCTTATACCGTAAATACGGCTTCAAGAGAAATTTTGGCTAGTAGGATAATATACCCAAACTATGAAATATACATCGGAGATCACATCTTTTCCGCAAACTTGATTGCCCTTGCTATAAAGGACTTTGACATACTGTTAGGAATGGACTGATTATCAACTTGGCATGCTGAGATTGATTGTGCTGCCAAGAAGATAAGTTTTCTTATTCCTGAATGAGACTTAATTTTTTTCGAAGGAAAGAAAAATGTCTTACCTATTATATCTTTTGTAAAATACCAAAAGTTGTTAAAGAAAGGATGTGAAGCTTATTTAGTTTATATTGAATCGATACCAAAGAGTGAAACTAGAATAGATGGAATAGAAATTATTAGAGAATTCACAAACATTTTCCCAAAAAAACTTCCTGGATTACCGCTGAAGAGAGAGGTGCGGCCTCGCTCATGCGCTTGGGAGGGGAGAGAGAGAAGGTATAATTGTAATAGAAATATTATTTTTTAGCGTGACTCGCTATTATGTTACCTATTTCGCATCTCTCATTGTGAATTATGCTGCCCGCCTTGCAACCCGACAATAGAAATTAAATCTATAATTAAATTGAATGATAAAATTGGTAATTCACATAAATGTAATTTAAAAAATAATGGATAAATCAAACAACAACGAAATGTAAAGCACAAAAAATTGTAACATGCAAATTTTCAAATTTTGTTGATTAACATATTAGAACAATAATACTTCAAAGGCCAATAAATAATTTATCTTTTTCAATAATACAGAATGTTCAATATAAAATTTAATGAAAAAAATCCTATTTTAAAAAAATAAACTAGCTATTATTCAATAAAACAGTAAGATAAGTTATAATTACAGCACTCTAAAAAAAATAAACAATAAAATTTAATTTTAACTAGTATAAAATAATAATTAATTTATTCAGCAATATATCATAAACTTAAATTAATATTAGTTTTTTATTAAAAATAAATAAATTAATGCATTAAAATTTAAAAATAATTTTTAATTAATAAATTTAATTAAAAATAAATTATTAATTAATTAATTATTATCAATAAAAATAATGGCATAAGAAGTTTGAAAATATCTCATAGTGCAGCTGAAATTACTCTTCACCAAATTCTGAAACTTCTGCAAAAAAAAAAAAGAGAAGTATAGAGAAAACGAAAGGATGAGGCTGAGCTAATAAAGACAAAGGCTAAAAGTCATTCGGGCAACTGACAAGTTCTTATAACAGAAGTCTCTCGTCGCGAGGGTGATTTCTAGTTAAAAGCAACCGCTGATTTCTGGTTGTCAAAAGTCGCTCGTAGTGCGAACAACTTCTATTTCACGAAAATTACTCATAATGCGGGCGATTTCTATTTGGCGGAAGCTACCCGTAGCACAAGCCCTTGCTATAACTAGAAACCACCTGCGTGACAAGCGACTTCATTAACGGCACAACCATAATTAATGACATCAGAACATGCTGTCTTTGTTATTTTTTTTTATAAAATATTAATTCATTAATTAGTTAATTAAATATGATTTGATTTCATTAAATTTAAAACCGAACTCAATCTTTTTTTTTATTTGGTCACCAAATAAACTAATTAAATCGAATGCACAAACCTATCTGAAATAAGTGATTCTGAATTCGAATGTACACCGTATATATATTCATAATTTTTTAGCTTAAAAACTCGTCAAAAAGAATTATTTAATTGAAGGAGATTCATTGTTTTCCTTTGAAGGACATTTATTTTAAATAAAAATCATTCTTCAAAGGTGTTATAATACAATTCAGGTTTTCAGAATTGGACCGGACCGGCCGGTTCGACCGGTTCAACCGAGAACCGGCCCAAGGTCCGGTCTGGTTCAACATTAGAACCGAAATCAGGTGAAAACCTGGTTGGATCAGGAAAAACCGAGTTGAACCAGTAAAAATCAGTCCAACCGCCAAACCGGACAAGCTGAAATTATTATTTGAGCTTCTTATTTTATTTTTATACATTGATATTTGAGCATTAATATTTTAATATTGATGCTATATTTTGAATAATTGGGCAAAGTATTTTGAATGACAAATTGACAAGAAAAGCAATTGTATTTGTTTTGTTTTATAATTTTTAATTTTTTATACATTTCTTGTAGTAGTAAAGTTTTTAAATTAGTTGTACTATTTTTTTCAAAATATTTTTTTATCATATTTTAAAAATTAATCTCACATTTAGAAAATTTATATTTAATTATGATGTAATTAATAAGTCATCCGGTTCAACCGGTTGAACCGATAAAACCATGAACCGGTCGATTGACCGGTTCGATCTTCGGTTCGGTTCTGAAAACCTTGAAATTTATTACAATTCTCCCAAAATTATGTTATACTTATCTTAAATGTTGATCTACAAGTTAGTTCCTGCATAAATGACACTCATTAAGCTGTTGGAGGATGAGGGACATGAGGCTGAGTAGTAGAGCTTCGCCTTGTTTCGTGCACTTTTCAACGGATGTTGAACACTGCTCATACTAGGCGCCCGAACTTGAGATCGCGTACTCAGGCCCGAATGATCTTGAGTGCCAATAGGTCGCATTTAGATTAGGTATTTTTATTTATTTTTCATCAAAGATAAGCTCAAGCATGATTACCGAGTACCCGAGGTTACTCTCTAGAACTTTTCTCTAACCCTCGACTCGAGAAAAGTGACTTGTTGGCCACCGCGATGGGTCACCTCAAAAACTGCTCGTAACCCTTACAAGACTTTCTTTCCGAGATCGAGGAAGACATTAGGGAATTGCTGAAGAATTATTGTAAGTGTTTGAATTTGATCCCAAACTGATGCATAACACTTCACATAATACTAAACTATAACACAATACTATGACACTGCACTGTAACACTATAATAATACTACTCAATAACAATATAGTATAATATTATACTATAATAATAAAGCAATATACTAAAATAGTACTACTAAAATACTATACTAAAACACTACACTATAACATTAAATTATAACAATATATTATAATACTACACTATAATGCTATACCATAGTCTATTTGTTTGTAAGATTAAATTTAACAAAATTAAAATTAAATTTGGATAGAAATATTTTTTATTGTAAGTTGTGAATAATGTGAAATAAAATTAGTTATTATGTTGGAATATGCGAGAAATGTGATATAAAGTTAGTTATGTTGGGATACCTAAGTGATACGATATAAATTAGTTATTATTTTAGTAATGTACATAGAATATGAAATAAAATTAATTTTTAATATTAAATTTAATGTGTGATGTGATATGTTAAATTAAACCAAATTAATTTTTAATTTCCAAACAAACTGTAACATTATACTATCATACTATGATGTGTTTACAAAAGTTAACTTTAAAAATATTAAAATTAAACTTAAATTAGAATATTTTTTTATATTAAATTATATATAATGTAAAATAAAATTAATTATTATATTAAAATATCTGAAAGATATAATAAATTTTTTTTATTATTTTAATATATATACAGAATATAAAATAAATAAAATTTTATTTAAAAAAAAATAATATAATTAACTTTTAATATTAAAATTTATGATATATTAAATTAAAATTAACGAAGTTAATGTTAACCTGACTAAATACTACAATACTTTTTATAATACTATAACACTACGAGCTTATTTGTTTGACAGATTAAAATTAACTTATTTTAATTTTAAATAAACATATCACATCACAAATAAAATTTAATATTAAAAATTAATATTATTTCATATTCTACACACATTACCAAAATAACTAACTACTACATATCACATTCCTCAGATATTTCAACATAATAATTAATTTTATTTCATATTATTCATAATTTTTAATAAAAAATGTCTCTATTCAAATTTAATTTTAATATTATTCAAATTTAATTTTAATATTATTCAAATTTAATTTTAATATTATTCAAATTTAATTTTAATATTATTCAAATTAAATCTTGTAAACAAATAGACTACACTACAATACTATACTATAATACTAATTAATATTAACTATAATAAAATATTATAATATTATAGTGCTACACTATAACACTATCAATACATCAAAACACAACTCTACACTTCACTGGACTATAATACTATAGCACTATACACTATACTATAATACTATAATATTATTTATCAAAAAAAATACTATAATATTATATTATAATATTATAATACTATATCTTAATAGGACTAACTCTCAACATTGTAAAGTTATAACACTAGTATACAATGAAATCTGGTTCAATTTATATAACCAAAATATATTAACTGTCTCAAGTCTGCAAAAAGAAACAAGTTACAGATTCTGTTTACAAGGTCAACATAAATGAACACTAGTTTGAAAGATCAAAGAAGAAGAACTCAACTCTGGCTGCGATTAGGATCTTTAACTTCTTCAGCATCCTCAAATCTTTGATCATCAATATGGAGCTGCACAGAGAATTCGGAAAGGCATCTCAACTTGGGGTGTTAAAAATACCCAAAAGTCTAGGGAATAAATCCCCTTAAATACATAATATTCTTACTTTTTGTTTTATAATTATGAGCCAATTTGAATCATGATTCGAGCCTGCTCGAAATTGAATCGATTCAAGCTGAACCAGCTTGAATCATGTCCCATTTCAATTTCGAGCTGATTTTGAGCAGAGCCAAGCTCGAAAGTTTCAATTTTGAGTTATCTTCGACTCACTCGAAATTAGTTCGATAACAGCACTAGCATCAACAAGATTAAAATCACATCAAGGCCTGGATTAATAGCTCACAAATGGTTTAGTTCTTCACCATAGTCAATGGTATGTTTGATCGATAACTTTTTTTTTTTAATTTATGAGACCACATATTGATAATTGTCTAATAAGTCTTTATAATTTATCCATAACTACAGTATGATCTATGATTTTTATAAACTTTTTCATAGGCCCACCTCGTTCAAATATTGTAAAACTCAATGTCCCTAGAACTAGACCTATTTTGAACGTTATTAAAAAAAACTCATTTTCTTTAATAAAATAAGATGATAATCAAGATATCTTATAACATATTAGTCATGAATTTCATAATAATATAATCCTTAACCTTCTATAACATATTATATAATAACAGAATAAATGTAACCATCATAAGAATGACAAAATCAAAACTTTCATATAAAGTCTATAATGGTTCGGTTTTGATTTAATCTGCAGAACAAATTTTCAAACCACAAACCAAATCATATTTTGCTGTTTCAGTTTCAATTTGAAACTGAAATATATTTTTTCGGATTGCATGGTTTCAACTTTTTCGGTTTTAGTAATTCAAATTGGTTATACAATTTCAGTTTAGTCTTGTACACAATATAGTAAAGTGTAATGTAATATAGTATGTAGTATGTAGCGTATATAATGCACTATGTAATGTGGTACATATATAGTATATATTTTGATGTTTCAGTTTCAATTTGAAATTGAAATGTATTTTTCAGATTACATGGTTTCAACTTTTTCGGTTTTAGTAATTGCAGTTTCAAATTGGTAATGCAATTTCAGTTTAGTCTTGTACACACATATGATGTAATATAGTAAAGTATAATGTAATATAGTTAATGTAGTATAGTATGTAGTATGTAGCGTATATAATGCACTATGTAATGTGGTACATATATAGTATGTACTGTAGTGTGAAAATGTAATGTAACATAATACATAAGGCAAATTACACTCAGGTCCCTGAGTTTAAGTGTTAATATCACGCAGGTCCACGTTTTTTAAATTATAACATCGGGTCCCTAAGTTTTCAAAAATATCATCTAGGTCCTTTTTTTATTTTTTTATTGTTAAAAAATATTAAACTTACCATTATACCCTTACCCTCCCTCTCTCCACTAGATCTGGCAATCGCGCGGTCATCGCATAGCCTCGCGCCGCCTCCGGCGAGGCGGCTCAGCAGCCGTGCGAAGCTGCGCGCGCAGTGGCTGTGGCGCTGTCGTGCGGCAGCGCGAGGCCGCCGGAGGCGGCGCGGCTGCCAGATCTAGTGGAGAGAGGGAGAGTAAGAGTATAATGGTAATTTTAATATTTTTTAATAATAAAAAAATAAAAAAAAGACCCAGATGATAATTTTTGAAAACCTAGGGACCCCAATGTTATAATTTAAAAAACGTGAGCCTGTGTGATAATAACCCTTAAATTCAGGGACCTGGGTGTAATTTCCCTAATATATATAGTGTAAAGTTGTGTACAGTAAGTGGTATATATGATGTATATATATATACATATAAATATATATACATATATATAATGCAATATGTATAATATAGTAATGCAGTATAGTATATGGCATGTAGCATGGTCATTTAGTAATGTAAATGTAGCATGTAATGTAGTCTAGTGTAATAGTAGTAACGCAATGTAGTATATAGTATCATATGTAGTGTAGTGCAATATTATCGTATAATATAGTGTAATATATTATTGTGTAACGTATTATTGTGTAACATAGTGTAGTTTAGCATTTAGTATGTAATATATTGTAGTGTGATGTAGTATATGAGTAATATAATGTAGTGTAGTATAATATAATAATATAATATGTAGTAATATAATGTAATACGTATAATATCGTATTATAGTATGTAGTATGTAGTGCGGTAATATAGTAATGTAGTTATAGTATGTAATGCGGTATAATTATAGTGTGTAGTATAATATAATGTAACATGATATTTAGTATGTAGTATAGTAATGTAGCAATGTGAATATAGCAATTAGTGTATTGTAGTACCATAGCATAATATAATGTAGTGTAGTGATATAGTAATATTATGTGTAGTATATTACGTTACATATGATGTAGCAATGTAGTATACAACATAATAAAGTGCAATGTATATACTATGTAGTTACTACATACTTCACTACATGACATATGCTCCTTCCCTCCAATGCCAAAGAATGCCGATGACATAACTAATCAACCAGTCTGCACCACGTAAAAGGGAAGGGAGAGAGAAGAGAAAGAAAGAGGGGTGGAGAGAGAGAGAAAAAAGACATAAAAGTGACATTTGAAAATTAAATGATATGTTAAGAATAAAATTGAGAAATTATAGGAGATAGATGGAAAAACCTTAAAGTAATATTAGGTTAATTACAGTTACCTAGCAGAAGATTTTTAAAAATCATAAACTAAAGTGATATTATACATAAACTCTAAGAGCCTATTAGTAATTTACTCATAAAAAATAATTGTATATATTAAGGTTTATGTAATATCCAAAATAAAATTAAGCATTATACTACAATAAGTGAAGTATGCCAAATAAAATTAGCTCTAATACATTTATGAAAAAAAATGCTCTGCAGCATCATTATCCTGAATAGTAACCCAAGAACTACTTTAAACTTAATCCATTTCGATTAATCCTAAAAGTAACTTTTGAGCTATACATTGGTCAAATATAGAGAATATGTAGCAAAGCTTTTTTATGAACATAAGCAATAAAATGTGAGTTTGTTAAAAAGAAAACACAAGCAAAGACACAAAAATACTAACAAGTACTGGCATCAATAAAACAAATACCTGAAGCACGGAATGCTCTAGGCTATCGTTACCATTTGCAAAGCCAATCGGGTTGGCAACTTCGTCTGAAAATTGCATTTAGGTTGGTTAAGAATCACAAATATTAAAAAGGAAAATATATATATATATATATATATATACAAAGAATCAATTAGAAGAAGAAACTGATGCAAGGATTCCATGTACATACCATCATTGACCAAACCTTGGTCATCAAAAACCCAACTATTTTCCTCTTCATCACCTAAAAATAGAAAGATTTAACACAAAACATCATTGTCTATATATTTGTAGTTACATATGACATATAACTCCCCAGCTACAATTACCTTCCATGGGCTCCGGATTGAGTTCAGCACAATGACAAAATATGTCAAACAGATTATCCACTGTAATGGCTAGAGTTAAACACTTTGATAAACCTCGAGAAGAAACATAATATCAAAACAAGAAAGCCAAAAGGCTCTGAATGTACATCTTCATAAAAATGGCAAAGATCTTCATTCTGAAAGATACTGCTTTTCAAATATCATATTTTGAAAGATCAAGTGAATCCATAGCACTAAACCTGCTTTAGCTTATTCCAAAATTTGGTCACCCAAAAAAGTTAAAGCCAGAATGGTTACAAGTCAAACTACTACCTTCTAAAGTTTGCAGGTGACTTTACGAAAAACAAAGGAAGCATTTGCTTCTTTATATTAAACAAATATTTGAACTATCATCATCATACTTATCCAAACAAGTCAGATCGCTTTATGAATCATATTTTGCCAATTAATTATGTGCAATGCAACCTGTGGTGTTAGCTCTAGATTATCTCAATCTATTTGTATAAGAAACAAACCAAATTATTTCTTCCCTTCAACAAAAATATTAGCAAATTAGTTTAGTGGTGCCCCCTCTTTTCTATATTGTGCATGTCCATAACACTCATGACAACTCTCAAAAGGCCCATCAAAAGCATAAAAATTAAGAGCTCAAAGTCAATCATACTTCAAATAGTAGTGATACTCTTACAGAGCTTACTTATAGATTTCAGTTATTCATGCCATCTAATCACTGTAAATACCTCAACAGAGAATTAAATGACAATTTTAGAAGAAAACAATAAAAGACTCGTGCAATCAGTAAGCTGAAACATGACTAAGAACATTACAACTACCTCATGAAGAAATCAACGGGAAACTTTCAACAAAAATAATAGTAGATTACCATAGTGTCTTAGCATGCAAGAAGAAAAGGTACATTGAACCTAGATACCTACAAATATAACAAGTTTGAAACGTTCAAAAGAAGGGGAAGAAGTACCTAAGTATCAATGTACTAGTCAAGATGGACCTGTTAAATATCTACTATTACGCAAGAAAATTTTAAAACTAAAATAAAACCGTGAATATGCATTGAATACATCAACAATGGCTATTGACAAACGCAATATCAAAGTACAATAAGTTTTACAGAAAAACAACAATAAATAAGCAAGAAGTGCGTCTTAAAGCAAGCCAAAGCATCACTAATATGACTAAAAATGCAATCAATTTAAAACTTCTGAAGCCAGATTGTAACAAACGAAGAAAAAATGATTAAATGATTTATTATCCAATAAAAATTAGGTGACTCAAGGATACGTTGATTGGAATCAGATGGCACAATTCTCATCTCTGTTATCTGTGATATATCAATGTCTGCAGCGCAATCAGCATCCGAATTATCAGACTCATTATCTTCAGCAGCTTCAGTCTCAATCTACAAAAAATTTAAAAATCACATTTCAGAAAAAAAATAAAAAGCAAAAAAATAAATAATCAAAATTCACACTGGAGAATATTTCATAAACAAAATATACATTCGAGTTTCAAAATACAGGTATTTCATTCCATGAATTCTAACATAAAAAATGTTTCAAATCATGACATATCACATGGATGGCTTATTAAGACCCTTTTTTTTGGCCTAGCGATTTAGTATAAAATCAAGCAAAAATCTAACTGAAGAGTCTTGAACTTTTGTTTTTTCCATTAAACTGATATTCATAACTCTAAAGAAGTGCCACTTAATGGCAAAAATATAAAATTATTGACTTGATAGCATGCAGAATTGGATAGAATAATGTAAACAAAAGACTAATAGACAAAAGAATTACAAAATGAAGAAATTAATAAGATGGAAAAAACCAGAAGGGCTTCACTGAGGGAGAAATAATGGCCAGTCCAGTAAACATGGATAACAAAATCTTAGCAACTAGTAAGAAACCACACATCCATTCACCTTAGAAGATCGATTGACATCTTATTGATATTGGAAAAAAGATGAAAGGTTTAAGGTCTCCACTTATATGAAATCCCTGATTTCCTGCTTCAACTAAATTCAGTTTTGTAGCACCAAAAGAAGGCAAGGGCTATGAGACATGAATACAACAATGTCGTACTCTAAGAAAACAGGAAATAAACAAAAAAAATCAATTATTTCATTTATACTACCGCTTTAAGAGGTCGTTGGAACAAGGAAACTAGAATAACCTCACCTTTTCAAAAAGAGAAAGGTGATCCATAAATTACATCGACATAAGCATTTGAAATTGCAACATCACCAATATATATGAATCAAATGTTGTCCCTCTCTATGCAAGGAAAAAACTTAGGAAGTTAAGCAAAAGTATTCTTAGGAAGTTAAGCACAATAAAATGAACAGAAATTTGTTTCCTCTCAAATATTTCTACTTATTGAAGAGAACAAGGGAGAAAAACCGAAATCTTACTACTTGAAAAATCATTCACGAAAATGATCTTTTTGTTATTACAGCTTGATTACTATGAATTGTTGGAAAAGGTTGAACAATTGATCTGAGATTTAATTGAGCATATAATCATACACTTTGCATATTACTAAGCCATCATAATTTTACACTTAGCAGAAACTAGAAGTAATTACAAAATTTTACAGAGCTTATAGAAAACATATATGATTTATCAAAAAAAGGCACAAGATAAAACTTAAGTCACTTTTCAAAAATGCAGCATCCTCTACATTTCCAGAGTTTGCAAAACAAAGTAACATGTGGACACATGTTAAAAGGAATCCATTTTCATCAAGAGCTTACTAAGTGCTTTGCTTTCGGGCTCTATACATTTACATACTAAAACATTACATCCAAAATGCTAAAGGGGGCATTTGGTTCAATGTTATTGTGATATTATGTCATGTTACTTAAAGAAATTAATTATTTAGTTTAATGATATGTTTAAATAATATTGTGAAAAATTACAAAATAACCACTCTAAACTGCCATCTCGATGTTATCCAAAATTGGGTGACATCTAGATGTCACCCTAATTGTAATTCAAGGAGGTGAAGTTGGATTGATTTTGTATTGTCATCTTTATAATAACATTAAACCAAACAAACAATATTTTAGAGATAATATAGACATTTAAATAGTATGTATATTTAAATAGCATTGAACCAAACACCACTTAAATCAATATAGGAAAACAAAATCTTGTTCATCTTTAAGTTAGAAAAGATCAGTAACTCAACGGCACATACATTCAGTGCAGTGATAAAAAAAATTCCTTTGTCAAACTTGCATAAGCATGACGAAAAGACAATAAAAAATGAATATAAAAAAAACAAAGCAACTACCTAAATTTTCCGATATGTCAAAGAAAGGTCAACAAAGTAAAGGGAGCATTAATAGTAATTGGATTGGTACTATGAAGTTGAAAGATTAAATTATTAACCAGGGACCCAATAAAACTCATACTTGCATCCAAATCAAATATTTCGTAGGGTAAAGAAGCCAGGGGTACCTGACAGTAGATACAGGGCAAAGGGTAAGCCTCGGGATCCCTCGATACCGCGTGAAGGGAAATAGACAAGAAGCCAACCGCATAGCCCTTAGCCCTATCGGTGTCGCTCAACCACATCACCCTCCTTTTTCGAAGAAAGTAGGATAAGTAAATGAACTGGCCTCCAAGTGGAGTAGGGGAAGAAGAATAAGATAGAAACAGAGACGGACATACTTCGTAGAAATGAAAAGCGTGCCAGGTGATTCCGGAGAGTGGCGACCGAGGGCGATGGCTACGCCGGGCTGCACGAGCATGAGCTCCTCGCCGCCATTCGAGTCCAGCGGAGGATGTCCTCTTCCTTCACCAACACGCTCGGCCAAGTACTGAACCCCTAGAACCATGGCGATCGAGCTTGCGACTGCCTATTCTTCCCTTACGGAGTCGGGGACTTCGATTCCTCGCTCTTTCCCTCCTCTTCGACAATATGCAGCCCTTGGTCCTCTGCTCCTTCATAGCGCGGTTTTAACGATTAATTTTCATAATTTTAATAATTTTTATAAATTAAAAATTAAATTTATTAATACTAATTATTAAATTTTTTTTTAAAATAATTAATATATTTTATTTTCTTAAATATATAAATATCATAAAATATTATAAAATATATTAGTTAAAATTATAAAAAATTTATCTAATTTTTTAAGCCAAATTTTCGATAGTTTCAATCGAAATCAGTCAAAATTGTAAAATCAAAATTCAATAAATTTTTCATATTTTTTTTTCCACCAAAGCCAATCTGAAGGTAGCGAAATTCAGATGTTTCAATTAAATTTTAATAAATTAATTAATAAAATAGACGGTGAATCAAAGATCTAATTATTAAATTATTTAGTATATTAAATTTATAATCAATTGAATTAAACATGTAATTCATTGTTATTTACTAATAATGATTTTTAAATTATAATTAATTAATTTATTAATCAGTTAATGAGATAACGCAGCATTTTCTTCAGCCAAATTACGAATTCCATGTTGTAACTTTCATGCATGAAATGTGATGCTTTGTGGGAGCTGGTTATTATTATTATTATTATTTATATAATTAAATATTACTATTATATAAAAATAAAAATAAATAATAATCCAACGTCACTTTATTTCATTGCAATTTGAGTGGAATTTAAATATAATTTTAAAATAATAATATTATAATTTTTATAAATATTTTAAATTAAATAATTAATTTTTTAAATAATATAACACGAAAACACAACAATATTGAACCAACCTCGTGATTTATCATTATTAGTGAAAATTTTCAAAATTTTACAATAACATTTTTCTAAGATATAAAATAAAATAAATTTTAATTTAAGATAAATTGCAATATAATTCCTCTAATTTAGGCATATAAGTATTAATTTCTTCTCTCAAGGCTTGTTATTGTATAGACTTTTTTGATATTTTTATCTCGATTCGCTAGTTTTCAAAATTATCAGATTTTATAATACGTATCTGTAGGCTTTGATCGCATGAATCCCCTAATTTTAAACATATTCTATAGAATTTAATGCAAGTTAATCTATGTATTTTTTTTATATCTTTCATGATATTTTAAAGACTTTGATTACCAACATATAAATACGAAACATGTTATGGTATTTCTGTAAAATAAAAAATTTTAGTTGCAAATGTGTAATTTATCAAGTATATAATATATAATTATTACATACAAAATTATTTGAATGCCACTAAAATTTCTCATACATATATTTTTTAGATTTGAGATGCCATTATATAAAAGTGTTTCTGTCAATTTTTGAGAAATAAAAAATATTTCACATCAATTTTTTTTAGCCAATAAAATCTTTTAAATATTAAAAAAATTGTCATTTATCGATTGGTCAGCATCTCTCGAGAATATTTTATTAGCAATATCAAAAAAATTATTTATATACCACCAAAATTTTAGTATTTATATATTTAATATCACAAGTTTAATGTTTATATATACGCTAATCATCCCAACTGTAATATTTATTTATCTGTATATTTTTATGGCTAATTTTAAATTTATAAAATTGAAATAATCTATAGAAAAAATTAAAATTGCCGATATAGAAACTATCGAAGTTGATAACTTCAACTTGTAACTGAAATCAAAATTAAATTTTAAAACCCTGATTTTAATATATATTTGTATATTATATTAATAAAAAATTTTAAAAATGTCAAAATAATTGACTAAAAATAGTTATATGTAAATACGAAGATTTTAATATGAAATATATAAATATCAAAGCCATTAGTCCAATGATTTTAGTTGCCTGCAGTAATAGGTCACTGATAACCAAAGTCAGCGTCATAATTTTGGAATCAATAGATTTTGATTTTTTATTATTTTTATATTTTTATTTTGATTTTTTGATTTTTTTATTTTTATTTTTATTTTTAATTTTTTAATAAAAATCAATAGATTTTTATTTGGGAGATCAAATAAAAATTTTAATTAAATTTATTTAAACTTAGGATTATTTATTTATTGAGGATGTGCGGTCTACTGTTTATTTGAAATCGGGAGCGACGATAAAATTTTCTCTCTCTCTCTCTCTCTCTCTCTCTCTCTCTCTCTCTCTCGTCATCGGTTACCTTTAAATTGTGCGCAAATTTCCCTTCTGATCGGCAGCAGTGCGAACTTCGTCGACGCACCTTTGCGTTCCCTCAAAAACCGCTCACGAGTCTTGGGGGCCTTTGGGCGAGGGGGAGGAATCGGTTATTTCTATAAATTCGGCAGAGAGAGCAGGAAGACGACGGTGAGAAGGGGTTTCTTGTGCCTGTCTCCTTCTCACTTGAACCCCGATTTCCAATCCGGAGCCGCTTCATCTTCAGCGATTCTGGGATTCTAGGGTTTCCGCAGTGCACCGCCGATAAGAGGTCAGGTGAGGAAAGTCTTTTTAATGGCGCGTGCTTATTGGGCTTGCTTTTCGAGTTCTAGATTTGCGATTTGGTCGTCCATATCTTTAATACCCATCTAACGGCTGTTCTTGTATTTTTTGGGTTTGAAAAGATTTGGTATTTGGAGCCTGCCAATTGGATCATTATCATGGAAATATTGGTTTCTGTTGATCTGTTGCTGAGATACCTGACAGAAACTGCTGTTTGACTTGGAGGTCTTGATTTTTTTTTAAAGGTTGAACTGATTCTGAGTGGCGACAAATCTATACGGCATAATGCGCGGTGGAAAAAATTACGTTAATGTTGTAATTGTAGGTATTTAGTAAAGTTTTCATATAGGGAAAAGGATGTGGCTATAATATGGTGTTACTGTTGTTTTGTGGTATATAAAATGACAGTGAGCCCAAATTTCTTTTGGTAGTATTTTCCATTAATTTTCTAAGCTGGAGACTTGTAAATTAATGTCATTTGAGACAACTTTAATTCTATCCACCATGTCCTTATCTAATCTCCATTTCTTCAGACAATAGAACTACAATACCTAAAATTATCACACCTAGGAATTACTTTTGCATTGCTCATAATTGATTGGAAATTATTAAAACAACAGAACATATGTGAAACCAAAACCTATTCACTCTTCAGTTTAGCACATAGGTTATTTTGCCAAACTTTTCATAATCTTTTCTATTGGATAGGTCTAGTCACAACACACTAGTTACAAAAGTTATTAGGACATCCACACACAAACATACAAACTTGTGAATATTGGTAGACAAAATTAGGATTATTTGTCATCTTCAACGATGCAGAAACAAAACTAGATACATCCCCACAGCCTATTCCAGTTATCTTAGCAGTAAAGAACTAGCAACAATCTTAGTATTGTTGGAATGAGAAATTAACAATAGATGTATCGTAAGATCAGAAAAGAAGAAGTACAAAATTCTTATAACAGAGAGAATATTGAAGTTACATTTATCGAAATATAAGTTGTAGAAAATGCAGTTTCATGATATGGGCTTCTACAATGTAGGGGGCACCACTTAAATTGGTCTAGAACATTTTGGTGAAAGAAATCGTCAAACATTTCAGGAAAGAAATACACAAAAAAGTAAAAAAATCCCCTGTTTGATAGCTGATTAGGATTTTAAGCATCTATAATTGACTTTATTCATTAGTCAGATTAAGATTGATTGTTGCTTCGATAATTGGATTAAGTTATAATATTGTTTGCTAGCTAGATTCTCATTATTCCCTTTTTAAATAGGATTGAGCTGATTCCTGGTGTCAGTTTATTAAAGTATATTAAGCTTTATAATGGATTTGCCTATAACATTCAACTGTTCTAGAGGTTTTGTTTAAGGAAATTTGTTGGTCCATAAAAGCTGGATAAGATGTCTTCTACCACACTTTTTAACTATTTTTGGCTAGATTAATCAGTCTTTTTTTTGCCAATATCCAAAATATTTTTTATATCAGAATAATATCATGCCAACTGTTTTTCATCAATCAATGGTTGAATTACACAAATTAAGCAATAATAAGGTTGGTAAAACAAGCATCTCGATTTAGTCCTTAATTTACCCAGCAGGCTTAGTAGGATTAGTCCTGCAAATCCTCTTTAATCGAATTGTGGTGGAACAAATTAGATGGGAATTCAAATTGGGGGAAAAACTGTTTGCCTAATTGGATTAGGATTAGGCAGATTGAGCCTGCTTGATCCGATCAGGCAGAGTCTAATCCACTCATCAAACTGCCTCAAAATTTAAATTTTTTAAATGTTATACAAAAAGATATGGATCAGCTAGAGTTCACCATTGTCCATGGGTTTCATTGGAGAAGATTAATTGGTAGAGTTCATAAAACCAAACCAAAATTTTGTGATGAAGCTGATGATGTTGATGATGATGCATTGTGTTGTTTTTACATGCATTCAAATGCCAAGATTTTCAATTATAGAGGATCATATTAATCATTGTATTTGAAAATCTGTCCCTCTACTGGAATCAATTATTGTTTTAGTCCGCTCTTTTCCTCTCACTACCTTCACTTGTCTAGTTTTTAATGTATTGCAGGTTAAGTTCTATTTCGTTGCATTAGATGTCTAGACAGTCAACATCTATTTGTTTATGAATTAGCAATAATGTCCTTATTGAACCATGTGGAGCAACTCCTGGTCGCAAGAATTTCTTTTAACGTCTGAATTTCATATTCGAAAGTCATGGCAAAACTTGGAACATTTGGACGCAGGTCTGTATGCTGAAGATGCTTTAGTATTGTGATTAATGTTAACTGTATAAAGAACATTATCTTTAGTTTGAGGAACAGTTACAGTATGCTGTAATACTGAATTGGCTGTGTGATGCAGTGGATTTATCAGGAAAAGTAGTGATAGTATGAAGCTAATCATGACAACTTTTGTTGGATTTTTACTTGGCTTCTTGATTGGAATTTCGTTCCCCGCAGTTAGCATTACTAAGGTAATAATGTGATTGATATTTTAGTGGATATTTTCAATGCTTCAATGCTCGTTGATATTGTTTCTTTTATGTTGATGTGGCAGCTTCACTTTCCTTCTAGCATTATTTCATATATTGAGGACAGAAATTCAGGCCTCAAAACTCAAGCCTTGCTGAACCAAGCTTGGACATCTACACATAAAAATAATTCTATGCTAAATCCAAATAGTACTGCAAAGGTAATTTCATTTTCCTGGGGATGTTATTTCTTTGTATGTTGTAGAAGGAACTTCTACCTTTTCTCAAAAAGAAAAAAGGAGGAAGGAACTTCTGCACTAATGGTCAGTTGCTTGTAAAGTTTGAAGTACATATTTTGAAGCCGAAAAGATCATCTTGAATAAAAGGGATTCTGCAGACAAAGCTTTAATGGATTTTTGTTGCGAATGATCAATCAGGAATGATTATATTTTTATAAAGTTGCTTGCGACAATTTGGTTAGAAATTTCAAATTTGTAATAACAACCTGAAAATTAGTTGGAGTCTAAGCAGTTTGCAAGCTGATCATCCAGAGAGTTCTAGTGGAATGATAACATTTTAGATGGCTGGCGTTATCTTTGTATTGAATATTGCATAATACATATCTAATCTTAAGTTACATTTCTCTTCAAAGGTCTTCTATGAAGCTGGTGAGATATGATGTGTATCTACTCTCACTATTCATAAATGATCTTCAGTCATCATTTTTTTTAAACGTTTTTCAGTCATCATTAGAATTACTTATGCTGGGGCTTCTCTTTTCTGGATCTTGATACTAATAGCTCTTTCATGTTCTGAACTGATAGTTTCTGCTGCTTTTATTTCAGTGCACATTCTCATGGTCATTTTCTTTCTTTCCCCCAAGAATACTACACTATTCTCTTTGCCCCACTCTCTTTCTCCCTACTATTGTTTCAATATTCTATGTTGAATGGAATGACCTTTGAATATCCGTATGCTTTGGTGTAGATTTATGTTCCTACAAATCCTAAAGGAGCAGAAAGACTGGCACCAGGTATTGTTGTACCTGAATCTGATTTTTATCTGCGACGATTATGGGGTGATCCAAGTGAGGTATGTTTTAGTTTATTTTGTATTTTTCATTTGCCTATATGCTGTGTTATTCATTTGTATGTATACTTTGTTGTATCTCAGGCATAATCAATGAACTAGGTTTATCTTTCATACGCATCTATATGAATTTTCTTTCTTAATCTGTATGAAACTATTGTACATGTATAAATACATTGAAGTTGAATTTAAAAATTTATCATGAACTTGACCTCATTAGCCTTGCCAATGCAAATACTTTATCATGGACATTGATTTATTGCTAACACTATAATTTGCTACCTTGAGATCAGTATGATAACTTTCTACTATCATATCATGTATAGGCCTGTACTTTTAGTTTGAAAAATGCTATGATGACAGACATACAAAAAACAAATAAGACATAGGAAACAGTGGATTATTATTTTTGAATCTTCATGCGTTGCAATGATAGGAATTCTTAAACGTGCATATCTTTTCTGAAGTGATCATGTGTTTTATTGTTGTTCTTTGTGTAGTCGTGATCTAGCACAATACACTGCCTGCAACTTTTGTATAATGATGGACATCATTATATATTGTTATTCAGTATTTCATGGATTTGTGCATATCTTTATCATCTTTATTCTCTTTTTGTTATTAATGGTCTTTGTTGTTCACTGCGGCAGGATATAACTACAGAGCAAAAGTATCTAGTAGCATTTACAGTTGGATTTGAGCAGAAAAACAATATTGATGCAGCAGTGAAAAAGGTGAACACGGATCATTTGGGGAATCCTCCTAACATATGTCAAATTGATGCACTAACGTAATGAATACAATTGTTGACGTATGGATGAATGAAAAACCTAATGCAGTTCAACTTAAAAAAAAAAACATAATGTTGTTCATTTCACGTAATTAGCATTGGGATTGTTTTAAGTTTGCAGTGGCTATTCAAATCAGGGAAAGCAAGATTGATAATATCCTGAGTAGGTTGTCATTGTCTATGCAAACAATAACAATATGAGACTGTCTAAACCGATTAAATCAACCATTCCAGCAGCATTGTAGAAACTAAATAGTTTGAAGGCCTTTTGGCTTATTAAGTGAAATAGATGATTTATCTACTTTAGCATAATTGATTATATTTATTCTTAGGGCATAACCTACAAGCTTAAACTTTAAGTCAGTAGATAAATAGAGATTTAAATCGGTATTAGTCAGGTCTCAAGTTTGAACTCTCGTAATTCCCATTTATCTCTGGCATAAAGTTTAAGAAAAAATACTTATGTTGAATTCTACACCGCAAAGCAAGTAAGTTTGCGTATGAGGGGATATATTAGAATATAAAATTATTCCTAGGACATAATTTACAAAGTTGAGTTTTTAGGTCAGTTGATAACTAGAGATTTAACATGAGTATATGATTATCATTTTGTCTTACATGGAGTCCTTGGAAACATGATTGATTATGTTGATTGCCATTGTCTTCCACTATTACTTCCACATTAATATTGCATATTCCACTGTCATATCTGTCTATACCAATAAGTTTGTTCTATTATCAGAAATATATGCTAATTTTGCATTCTTTTTAATAAGATCGCTTGTTAATTAATTTTTTTTGTTTTATTTCTCATCCGTGTGAGTCTACACATCCACTCATTTTTGTGCTGTCAAGTTTTATTGTTGGCTATTTATCTACTGCTAGACTTCAGATCCAGATGATAAAGTTAGTCTAATTATTGTTTTTCTAAAGCTTTTCTTCAACTTTCTGAGATATTTGCACAAAACACTCTAGAGATATTTCTTCATTTGATTTGAACTGCTCAACTTTAACTATATCAGTGATCTTTTTTGTTGGTTATGTAATTTCAAGTAACATGTTATGCATTCTATGTTTTTTTTTATTTCTATTCCAGTATTCCTTTTCTTTTATGGTTATGTTCATCTGACTGTTGAAGATATTGCTGCAGTTCTCAGAAAATTTCACCATCATTTTATTCCATTATGATGGGCGGACTAGTGAATGGGATGAATTTGAGTGGTCAAAACGTGCCATCCATGTGAGCGCAAGGAAGCAGACTAAGTGGTGAGATACAAATGATACTTATATCTACAAAGTTAGATGTGTTCAGCACATTTTTTATGACGTTATATTTTATCAAATTTGTGACAATGCTATCTTGTTGTAGGTGGTATGCCAAACGTTTTTTGCAACCTGACATAGTTGCTCCTTATGAATATATCTTTATTTGGGATGAAGATCTTGGAGTTGAGCATTTTAATGGAGAAGAGTGAGTGTTGACAATGCTGCTGAATATGATTTCATCTACAAGTTCTGCTATGAATTATTTGGTTTTCTAGGTACATTAAGTTGGTGAGGAAGCATGGTTTGGAAATTTCACAACCAGGCTTGGAGCCCAACAATGGTTTGACTTGGCAAATGACTAAAAGGAGAGGCGACCGTGAGGTCCACAAGTGAGTACTGTTTTAGTGCACAGTTTCTTGCTACTATCTCTTATTTGTTTGAAATTCTAGGCCTGTTTGGAACAAAATTTAAAAAGCTTTTTTTAAGATATGTGTGATGAAAAATAAAATTTATTATGTTAAAAATTATGTAGTATATGAAATAAAATTAATTGATATTTTAAAGATTATGTAAGGTGTAAAATAAAATGATATTTTAATGTTGAAGTTTGTATAGAATGAGATATAAAATGAATTTTTTACACATTTTCTTAATATAATAATTTTTTTTTTTTGGCATGGTTTTGTTGGATGATATCTCCTTATCTCTCAGGCTCGCTTGCTCTCTCTCTTATTTCCGGTTCCCCTTCCTTTTACTTCCATTCTTCTCACCCCATAACTTCTGCTCATTAGCTATGGCAATGGGTTAGATTTATCAAACTCTCGACACATTGCATTAGCTATGATCCCACAGGTTTTAGATATAATTTATACCTGCTCTGCTCTCTATTTCTGGATCCAAATATGTCTCACTCCATTTATTTTACATAGGTTAGGTTTGACTCACCCCAACCCACCCCGATTAATTCTAAAAATACATGTATAATACTGTATGAATAAAAAGAGAGAAACGTTTCTTTCCTAAATGGGAGAGTCTGTAGCAATAGTGATAATTATGAAATTTAAAATTTTTAAGTTAATGGCATTTGGTATACAATAAGGATGTATTATACTTTGCACTATGTTTAAATATATAGGTGGTGTGGGCAATGAAACCCATCCTCCATCTGCTCCCTCCCTTTTTATCTTCTTGTTCTCTTAATAAGTTGGATTAAATGATGCCTTCAACAGAGAAACAGAGGAGAGACCTGGCTGGTGCACGGATCCCCATTTCCCACCATGTGCTGCGTATGAGCGATAAACTTATTTTATCCCATGCAAAGAAAATTCCTTCTCTCTGATTGTGCACGTACTTGATTCCAGCTTTGTCGAGATTATGGCTCCGGTCTTTTCAAGAAATGCATGGAGATGCGTATGGCATATGATTCAGGTGATATTGATTTTGCTTACGGTAGTCATTTGCATATATATATTATTTGACTGCCAACTCTTTCACCATTTCAGAATGACTTGGTTCACGGTTGGGGTCTTGATTTTGCGCTTAGAAAATGCGTAGAGGTATTCTCTTCATTTCAGCAATTTCATTAATTTAGATCTCTCCATCAAATTTTATAGATGCTATAAAATTCGTCTTCCATCAATTGCTGAGTATCCATATAAACTGTTGCGTTTCCCTTGTTTTGAAGCCTGCGCATGAAAAAATTGGAGTTGTGGATTCTCAATGGATTGTACATCAAGTAGTCCCTTCTCTCGGGAATCAGGTGAATATGTTTCCTACGAGTGATTTGTTTAAAGTTGTGATTGATTTCAAATCAAACAAAAAATCTTTTTTTTTTTTGGTTGACAAGAACTGAAACTTACCTTTTTATAGGGAAAATTTAGTTTAAGCTTAAACGAGACTAAAGGGTGACTAGTTCGATGTTATTGTGACGTTATATCATGTTATTTATAAAAAATAATTAATTGATTTGGATGATATCTTTAGATGATATTATAAAAAATTATAAATTTGATACTCTTTAAGGTGACATTTAGCTATCACTAAATTAAGTAATATCTTTGTTCAAAGAAAAAATAAGCATCGTCTAGATGTCATCTCTCCGATGCATAGATCCACAATAATAGAGAAGTAGGAAAAGTCATAATAAGAGAGATGAGAATTTGAGCTCATGATGGAGAAGCTTGAGGTTACAATTTTCAGGGTAAATTATTTTTAGATCCCTTAGAGCCAATCAATATTTGATTTTTTACTCATTTTTCTCGTGTTTATCAGGGCAAGGCGGAAAATGGCAAGGCTCCATGGGAGGGGGTATGAAACTTTTACTTTTGATTTCTCTGCAACTTCTCTTTATCGTAATTTCATAACATTAACAGCTACGCATCGTTATCCTGTCATCAATGAGATTGTATCAGTACATTGGATGTCTTAATTTGAATGAATACATGACCTCTAAATTCACCTAAACTATAGTAATATCGACACTTTCATTTAAGTTTTATTCGCATCTATATAACGTTCAGGTGAGGCAGCGGTGCAGGAAAGAGTGGGGGATGTTCCAAACTCGATTAGCAGATGCTGAGAAAGCTTATTACAAGAAGATGGGAATCACCCCCCCGAACGATACATTTGTTTAGATTCGAGTTTATTATTTAACCCCTTTTTTTAAAGTAGACAGAGATATTAGTATTACCATAATCTTCAAGGTGAGCATTTTTTTTTCTTCTGTTGTTGTGTTATTCATCACTTTGTCTGATAACATTCCACAATACATAGCAGTATGATTATGTAGCTGTTCAGCTATATAAAGTGATGTTCATCTGAATTCAGTTGTACATATGCCACCTAAACTATAATACACTTTTCTATGCAGCATTATTCTATTAACTTTTGCCTTTTGGGAGGCACTAGTTAATTGTTTTATGAAAAATTTGTATATTGAATTGTCTTGAGTTCTTATTTCTTGAAAGCATGTTGAAGCTGTGCCTCTCAGTTGGTTTTTAAGTTTTATTTAGTTATGGGGTCATTTTACTATAGTCATAATTAAAATAGCCACTAATTTTTTTAAAAAATAATAATAAATATTATGATGAAAAAAAAAATATTTTTTTAATTTATATTATTAATTGATATTCTAAAAATTATATAAAATGAAATATAGAATAAATTTTTTTATATTAAAATTTTCATATTGAGAATAAAAAATTGTTTTGTTATTTGGCCATAGCAAAATTTAAAGTTGAAAGAAAAGATGTGCAAATAGGATTTAAGATTTGTGTGGTGTTAGCAAGAATCAAAAGTAATATAAAAATGCATCTTCACTTCTGCAGGAAGATTCTGGCACATAATATTTAATTTTTTTTTTACCGCAAATCACAAAACTTTATTTATAAATTTTAGTATCTATTGTAGCACTAGCATTCATGAAATAAGTTGTAGATGAAATACCTTTTGGATATAAAACACTCAGATGATTTAAATCTCTTGCTCCACTTCATACTATTGGCGTTTTCGAATAAAAAATAATTCACAACTTTGTGAATATAACGGAAGCCAATAACTTTGCACGAACTGTAGAGCTCATCAGGCCGCTATAAAAGCAAGTGCAAAGGTTTCAAGGCAGATGCCTCTTAAAAAGAATTCAACAAAATATACTACTTTAGTTTCTAGCAATTGATAAAGATTAGCATGTAATTCCATGATAAAATATATATATATATATGAGGGTTTGATCTCTCACTAATGAGATCTTCTCCAGGAATGAAAAGCACATGCAAAATCATAAGTAGAGAAAAGTAGAGAAAGTAAATGAAGAAGAAAAGGAAAATAATAGTTTAGCTGAGATGTGTCCACTATATTATCAGAATAAATTTTGGAGTAGAATATTCTATGAAGTCCCAAGAACTTTAAAGCACAGCTATTATAAAGCTAGAGTCATGATATTGGTTGGTTGGTCTTCCCTTATTTGTCACATAGCAACGCTGCGTAGGAGGAAGTCTGATCTATCTTACACGAAGTTGCTAGCTTAATCGTCACAATGTGCTCGAAGTCGAAGATTTGAGGCCTAGAATTTGGCGGTTATAGTTGAGAAGAGTTTTTGAGATGATATCCCGGACTGAAGAGTGTACCAAACAAGGATATGCGAGGAATAAAATCTGTCCCAAAAGAAGCACTTCCTCGATTGAGCTACATCCGAATAAGCCAAACTTGTGTAGTTGTACTTGACATGTATACAACTTTGATTTATGTCCCATTTTTTAAATAAATAATAACAAAGTTGAACCGAAGAACTCAATCTTTTAGATTATAATCTAGCAATAGTTTTATATTATTAAAGTTACCTCACGTATGAACTTATTTACTTTGCAACAAGAATTCAATTTAACGACTCTTTAATTTTTTTATAATCATATCCTCTGATACTCCAGACCTATAGCCCTGATACCATATTAACTCTCAAGCAATCAACTAATTCAAAAGCTATCATATTCGCTCCAATTACCGTCCTCACCATCCAACTCCTTTTTCGTAAGTGTGCCGCATAAAGATCGAGCCGATTTCAACATCCAGATAATCAGCAAGGATTGAACAACAGATCACAAAGATCAAAACAAAAAAAAGGAAGTACTGATCTAGGCTAAACCATAGAAATGTGGAGCTGACCTAAATTATTGGCTTATTATCAGTTTAGTGTCTCCAACTGGCACCAAAAACTTAACATGATTTATGTTCAGATCAGATTCAAACAGAGAAGTTCGAAGTAGTACATATGATTTATGTTCCACTTACAACCAACTAATTAGATAGAAGATTAGGTACCTTATTTTAATGGAGTAAAGGATAACCAATTTATCTCAAAACAAAAATTGAAACATGTAATTCAATACATTCTAGATGTTAGTATTATTTCTGCATTAATATTATCTAAGCATCTGTGTTATTTAGTAATTTTTGTTTGTTTGATTCAAAATTATTATATTATTGATTAAATATTGATTACTATCTGAAGGAAATCAAAACCTCACCTTTTATTTCAGCTTCCCAAGCTTCTCTACTATCATTGACCTACTCATAGGGAGAAAACATGTAAATATCACCCGATTAAATTTCTAACTTTTGTAATGTTATCTAAATATTTCATCAAATCAAATAATTATTTTCTCTAAAACATTATAATAATATTAAACCAAACATCCAGCTAAAATTAGTTCCTGTATTTTGATAATCTTTTACATCATATTGTAATCACATTAAACTCCCTCAAAGAGTCAATTCTAAATCCTTCTGAGATCTTTCTAAGGAAATGTCTGTCTTAAGTAGACAATTAATACTAAAATCTCACATGCCTCAACTTCATTACAAAATGGTATTGAAATTTTATGCTATGAAAATGCAAAGCTATCCATATCTCATTCGACTAATATGAAACAAAAAAGCAGGAAAAAAAAAACCATAGTCTGGAAGAGGTCCAGCAAAAATATCTGATTCACCCTCTTTTTGTTGCACTCCTAGCATTCCCACACTAATCGTGTAAACTTAAGTCCAAACCAGTTTGAAGTTCCTCCTTATCTCCATCTTAAAAGGTGCGAGCACATGCATTGAAAAAAGTTACCGTTGGAAAAGAAGAATTTGTCGCTTCCATATAGATTGTACTAATGATTTGTGCCAACTTACTATTCTAGATTCTACATAGAGAAATTATCGTTTAGAGATTTCTTACCCAACTAATGTTATTATAGATTAAATTTGCTTCACTTATGCTAATGCATGCTTATGGAACCACCTAAAATAAGCACGACTTAATTGAAAGAAAACTACAGAAGATTTAAAAACATAAATACCACAATTTACAACAATACAGTGCTTAAATGCAACAGATTTTGTTTATCATTATAAGGAATAGTAAACAATGACTATTTGAGATGCATCTCTTACAAAGTTGCCCATTTCAAAAAGTACCTGGCAGAGAAAATCAAAATCTCGAGGCAAGTTGACTGTAACTTTCTCAATGAATAATTGAAGAAGGCCAAAGCTTTAGAAGATGGGAACAGTTCAGGAGAAAATTTTGCTGATCAAAAAGAGTAGAAATTTGAAGGAGAGTGAAGAAAAGGCTTTCTTACAGACCAATTGAACGTCACTCCTTTACAAGCTATTCAATTAGTTAGCTCCACTTCCTTTACAAGCTCTTCATAATTCTAAAATCATCCTAATCTAAATTTGTAAATACAAACTCTAGAGTCTTCTGAGCTAACACATTTGCAAATTACTACCAAGAAACTTCTGAAGTACAATTTACATACTTCTAAAAAGTGAATTAAATCTCAACACTCCCCTTAATTCACTTGACAACTACAATAAACTTTCTGCAATAGGGAAGCATCTATTTTGGAAGTGCCTTTGTAAATATAACAGTAAGTTAAGTTGTTCTTCTGCCTTCACGCATTGTACCTCATCTTTTCTTCTTGCATTGCTTCTCAAATAAAGTGATACTTCATTGTTTTGTGCTTGTTCTCTCACGATTGACAGGGTTGTTGCTTATGGCAATGGTTGACTTGTAGCACAATCAAAATTGTAACTCCATATTGTTGTTCTCGAACATTTTCTAGAATTTTTCTTAACCACATTTCGAGTGATGTAGCCTTTACTGCTGCCATATATTCTATTTCTACTGATGATAAACCCAAAATATTTTGCTTCTCATTTAGCCAGGAACAAATACTGGAACCAAGAAAGAAAGTATATATGGATGTGCTATTTTAGTCATCAAGGCATCCAACCCATTCACTATCAGTGTATCAACTAATTTGTTAATATTTGTTGTTGAATACCAAATACTAAAAATATTTTGTTCTTTTAAGATATCTTAGCACTATTTTGGGTCTTGGAAATATCTAAGGACAACATTTGAAGCAAACATAATATCTGGTCTTATTACTGTGAGATAATCAAACTTCCACATGCTGAAGCATTTATATGCCTTTTTAGCTACATCTTCTTTTGTCAACTTCTCATTAGGCATAAGTAGTGTTACTACTGCTTTGCAGTTATACATACTATATTTTCTTAATATATTTCTACATACACTTTGACAAATAAATACCTGTTTTCATTCCTTTATGACATCAATGCACAGAAATTAGTATAGCAATCCAAGACCATTCATCTCATATTTTTTCAACAAGTCTTCCTTGAAGCTCTTAAGCATTTTTTCATCATTTCCCAGGTAGATCACACCGAGAACATAAAGATATTATGAGTATATTACCTATTCTTTGATATATATCCCTCATTTGGTTACTCTCAAAAACACCACATCACCCTTGAAGTACATTTCATATGACCTTTTTGTTTAATGCATGCACCTTAAAAAAAATAAAAATATTCCATCAATTTTTTATATTAATTTCACATCTATAAAAAACTAACTTTATTTTCACATCTTACACAAATCTCAATTTCAGAAATCAACTTTATTTTAGGTCCTACACATGTATTGATAAAAAAATAATTTTATTTTACATCATACATATATATCAATACAATTTCTCTCACCAATTCAAAAAATAACTCCCAACCACACATGTTGATAAAGTAGGCTTGTAAGCTCCCATGCAAGATTCTTTTCAATCACCTTTATTTTTTCCTCCATGGCTTTGATCCACTTATTTTCTTTCATCATTGCCTCAAAGTTCTCATGCTCCATTTTATAAAAGTGGTAGGCTTCATATATATCTCTGAGAGATCTTACTCTTCTTGGAGGAGAACCTGATGAAGATGCATCTTCACTTCAGCTTGACCTTAAGCTTGTTCATGGTATATTTCTGAGAAATACTCTCTTTATTGAAGTAGTTAATGGTTGTATTATCGATGGTCTTTCTTATATTCTTTCTTTTTTAAAGTCCCATGCAGACTTTCTTTAAATATAACATCTCTATTGATTATTAGTTTCTTTGTCTGCAAATTATATAACCTAATCCCTTTGTGCTTCTACTATATCCAAGAAAAGTGTATTTTTTTTCCTCTTGTCACCTAGCTTAATCCTTTCAGCTGGAATATGAGCATAGCACAAATATCTAAAAATTTTAAAATAACTGACTGATGGTTTCCAACCTGTTCAAGCTTCAAATGGTGTTCAACCGCGTTGGCAGCTTCAGCACAAACATTATTTGGGAGACATTTCTCCTTCATCATTGATCTTGCCACCTCTAATCCTCCTATTCTTTCTATCTGTTAACCATTTTGTTATGGGCCATAAGCTGCCGTAATTTGTCTATGTACACCTTCATTTTTGCAATACTTCTCAAATCCTTTTTAGTATATTCTCCTCCTCAATCTATTCTCAAAATTTTAAGACCACATTCACTCTAATTCTGTAAAAAAGATTTGAATTTCTGAAATATTCCAAAGGCTTTTAATTTTTCCTTCAAGAAGTATACCATCATCATCCTTGTACAATCATTAATAAATAAGAGCAAATACATATCTTCATAAATAGATGGAGTCCTCAATTTTCCACAAATATATGCGTATCAACTCTAATGGTCTTTGGGCTCTCCACACTCCTTTTGGGGATTAGAATCCCTTTGTATGTGTCAATGCTAGTAGAATTTATTGAAAGCCCATTGACTATTCCTTTTCCTCTTAGTCACCTACTTAAAAAAAATGGCAATTCCAAAAAAGTGAGTTTTAGACCTTGAAAATTAAGATGGCAATATCTTTTCTACAATAATCATGTTTCTTTTGTGCTTTCGACTCATAGGATTTGTTTGCTTGGGGCCCAAAATACCCCAAAAACCATCCTAAAATCACTATCATTAACTTTATAAAATTATTTTAGATACTACACAAATTCCAAAATTAAAAATCAACTTCCTTTTAATAAAACAATTTAATTATATTTACATCGAACACAAATATCAACATAACAATAATTTTATTTCACATCATAATATTAAAAAAAAATTATCCTAAAAAATCCAACCTAGCCACTCCTAAGTCCTACCAAGTCACCCTTAATGCTTGATGTGGGGGTGTTTTTAACTCAAGAGGAAAGTTTCTATTTCTTTCCATCTTAACTTTTGCAATCATTCAATTTCTCTTTATCAAAGATCATATATTCCCCCATTTTCAAATTTCAAATGATACTGTTTTGAATTAATCGTCTAACACTTAGTAGATTTTGCTCTAACTCAAGCACCAGTAAAACATTTCTTGTATAATTCACTCCTTTCTTTGTTTCTATTGCAATTGCCCCTTTTCTTTTTGATTCTGCTAGTGCTCTATTCCCAATTCTTACCTTAGATATAACTGAAGTATCTATGTCTAAAAAAATACTCATTTTCAATCATATGGTTATTACTTCTCTTTTGATTTCTCAGTTGAAGTTTGGTTGCGGCTTGATCTTCTAAAAATCATAACTAGCACCATAAAAACTAGGAATAGATTTTTGCATGGAGGTGGTAGAACCAGCCATATTTGCATTAAGGCGATAGAGCAGGCCATAATTGAAGTTGAGTCTGTAGAGTCGACCATCTATGAGAAGGCAGCAGGGCAATCCATACTAGAATACAATGCCACCTATTGAAATGAAGTTCTGATACCAATGTTGGATAATTAAAGGAAGCCAAAACTTTAGAGGATGAAAATAGTATAGGAGAAAATCTGGTGATCAAAGGGTGGGGTATGAAGTTGAAGGAGAGTGGAAAAGAAGCTTTCTTACAAATGAGGAGGGTGGCACCCCTCCTATTTATAGGTAGCTCCACTCCTTTACAAGCTCTTCGTAATTCTAGAATCATCCTAGTCTAAATTTTTAAATACAATCTTTAGAGTCTTCTAAGCTAATACATTTGCAAAATCATACTCTAAAGGTTTCTTAACTACAATTTACATATTTCAGAAAGTGAATTGAATCTCAACACTTCAGAAGTTAACAGGTAATGCTTCTTTAACAAAAGCTAGATAAAGTAATAGCATTGGAAAGGCATTGACTGATTAATACTAGGTATTAACGATACTTCAAATAATCAAAACCCCATATTTGAGAAATTCAAGCTGTTAAATATGATTCGGTGATTTTTACTTGCTTTGTAAATCTAGAAGAAACAAGCTCAAGAATATGACAAACATTTTCTCCAAATGTATGAAAATGAATTACAACTAGATGATAGACTGAATTACAACTCCAAGCATACAGAAATGGCAAAAGGTCTTAGAAAATCCAATCTACATTTATGCAATAAAACAGTACCAGAATTGGCGTCGGATATCACCTACTATACAGCTAATAGGCCGCATGTTTGCTATATCAAAACCATCACAAATCAAATCAAAGCACACACACCAGAAGCAAAGACAGAAACAAACAAAATGGAGCGTAAGATACCACGATTCCTTTGAGAAATAAATTAGAAGCCATACTTCTCCGTCAAGATGCCATTTTCCAGCTTCTCTCAAGTCAATTACACAGTGACCTTATAAGAGCCCGAGGGCTCCCCCAAACGGGCAAATCGATCAGCATCTGCGTCAAGCGCTCCTCCTGAGCTTCGCACAAGGAATCCACGCAGTCACAGAAGTCCGACAACTTCCGGAGAGCAGCTTCTTGAGCATCCATCTGCCCGCATCCAACATAATCGAACGATAATTGGAAGAATGGAAGAAAGGGACTATAAATCAGGGAACCAACCCAAACCCTAAAATAAACTGACCTGTGCTAGAAAGTCATCAAGCTGTGGCAGATCTCGAGGGGCGAGGGGAAAGGGGGTTGCGCAAGAGGTGCCGACGCCGGTCGCGGCTGCGGGGGGGTTGGCCAATCGAAGGAGGGCGGCGGAGAGGCTCTCCCACTGCTCTATTTCCCGCTGATATTTATCCCGAATGGTCAGAAGGCACTGCATCTTGCGCTCGCGCTGCTGCCGCCGCCGCTCCGACTCGGTATCGTTCGGAGGGGGTTCCGACGGCGAGGGATGGTGGCGCCGCCGCCGCCGCCGCTTGTAGATGAACCCATTGTCGTTGCAAACCTCCCACTCGCCGCCGAGCCCGTCGGGACTGACCCATAGAGCCATAGAGAGAGAGAGAGCACGCGAGAGAGAGAAACGCGAAATTTGAGTCTCCGGAACCGGAAGTTGAGGAGTTTGAGGAATTCGAAATCTCCCTCTCGCCCTTCGCCGCTTCATCTCGAGCTCGAAACGGGGATGGTTTCTAACATTCAAAAAAAAGCATAGATGATTGTGTAGCGGTCTGTATAGCGTTTGGGCTACAGGAACAGCTATTCCATCCACATTTGGCCGGTCAATACCACGTCAGCAGTAGCCACTGCTGACATAGTGACCATGGCACACATCTATTATCAAATATTCAACAATCTAAATAAAATAAAATTTTATATTATATAGACTTAAGGTAATATTTGTTATTTTTTTTAATGAAATGTATCTTCTTTTCAAATAAAAATATTTACTAAGTTTATAATAAAAAAAAACTCATATATTTATACCCTATGAACTAACTTAAATATTATCTATTAAATTTACCTATTAATTATTTAAAAAAACTCTGTTTACTCATTATTTAGAATTAGCATGCGTAATTTTCATCTTAATAGAAATAAGTCTAATCAAAATAATCGTAATAACAGGTAAGTTTTCCTCTTCATCTCTTCTCTGAGTGATGAGAACGACGGAGTGCGGCTAGCACTTTTTCTTCTTCATCTCATCTTTGAGCAACAAGATTGGTGGAGTGTGACCAATAGATTTTCTTCTCCATCTCCTCTTTCAACAACAAGGCCGGCGTAGTGCGGTTACTGCTTAATTAGCGAAATGAATTAACTATCTGTACTCTTAGATTTTTCTTTTATTTTTCTTTTCATTCTTTTTCTGCTCTTCTTTTTATTTATTCCTGCTTTCTTCATCTTCATTTTCATCTATGAAATCAAAATGTACTATTAATTCATCCTTTTCATTTTTCTTCTATCGTACACTAAAGTAGTTGAATTCATCCCCTTACCCTTCATCAATTTTTAAATATTATTATATGAAACTCCACCTATCAAGAATAAGAGAAGAAAAAAAACTTGTACATATATGTCACAAATTTTGATATGTTATATTGCACATATTTATTTTTATAAAAAATGCTAATTTTACAGCGTAAAATTCTTTGAAAAAAATAAGTTTAGTTATTTTAGTATAATGCGTTAAAATTTATGTAAGGGTTTATATTAATGTTCAAAAAAATATTTATATGAAACCCTAGAGAAGCCCGTTCCCTTATCACTGAGCGGGACCCGAGACCGACGATGCTCCCCTTCTCCCCTTCGCGCTTCCGTCTCCTCCGCCGCCGTCCTCTCTTTGCCCTATCCGACCGCCGTTCCCCAACCGCGAGTATTCCCCTTTCAAGCAGCTCTTCTCTTTTTTCCGATTTCTCCAATTCTCCTTTCTTTCCTCTCCCCTCCCACCTCTTCTCCTCAGCCACCTCTTCTACCACCACAATCTCCGATTCCTCCGATCACAAAGATTTGAATTACATTGCTTCTACTCACACGCAGGATTCGCTTATCTATGTCCTCAAGAAGCTCAGCAAAATGCCCCAGAAAGCGCTCACCTTCTTCAACTTGGCCACAACGCAGTACGGCCTCCGCCCCGGCCCTGCTGCTTACGACCTCATGCTACGGATCCTCGCTCACAAGGACCACATGGCGGATTTCTGGGCGTTCCTTATATCCATGCAGAAGCACGGCCACGTCCTTGACGAGAGCTCCTACAGCGTCGTTCTCTCCAGCTTCAAGCAGCAAAAGCTCGCTGCTGAAGCCGCTGCCCTCACCAAATTTTATTCCCGTGCTGCCGAGGAGTCCTCTATCGATATTGCTGTCAAATCAGCTGCTGAAGTTCTTTTGGATGCTGAACAATGGAACAAGGAACTTGAAAAGAAGCTCGAGGATCTTAGATTATCCCTATCGGAGTATTCAGTGGCGAAAATTCTTCTGGAAGTGCGGAATTTCCCTATCAAAGCTCTGGGATTTTTCAGGTGGGCTGCTCAGATGCCAGATTACGAGCATGGTTCGGTTGCTTACAATGCCATGTCTCGGGTCCTTGTGCGGCAGGAATCCATTGGCGAATTCTGGAGTTTTTTGAAGGAGATGAAGGAAAAGGGGTATAATATGGACATTGACACTTATGTGAAGCTTACAAGGCAATTTCTCAAGAGAAAGATGATGACGGATGTTGTTCAACTCTACGAATTCATGATGGATGGACCATACATGCCGGCCATTCAGGATTGCGGGATGCTTCTGAGGCAGATCTCTTTGAGCCCAATCCCTGACCTTGATTTAGTCTACAGGGTTGTGAAGAAGTATGAGGCTGCGGGGTATTCTTTGTCGAAGGTTGTTTATGATGGGATTCATAGATCTTTGACCAGCATAGGGAAATTTGAGGAAGCAGTGCAGATTATGAAGAAGATGAGGGAAAATGGTTTTGAGCCAGATAACATCACCTATAGCCAATTAGTTCATGGGTTATGTAAGGCAAAGAGGCTAGATGAAGCTAGCAAAGTTTTGGAAGAGATGGAAGAAGGTGGGTGTGAACCTGATCTCAAGACATGGACTGTGTTAATTCAAGGGCATTGTTCAGCTGGTGAAGTTGATAGAGCCTTGGAGTGTTTAGCAAAGCTGATAGAGAAGAAACTTGAAACTGATGCTGATCTTCTTGATGTGCTGGTGAAAGGCTTGTGTAGTAAAAATAGGAGGGATAGTGCTTACAAATTGTTGGTGGAGATGGTGGATAATGCTAGAGTGAGGCCTTGGCAAGCAACATACAAGTTCTTGATCCAAGAGTTGCTTGCAGCGGGCAAGTTGGAAGAGGCATTAAAGCTTCTTAGTTCCATGAAAACTTTCAATTTCCCACCTTTTGCTGAACCCTTTTCTCCATTCTTATCCAAGTCTGGGACAACTGAAGATGCCAAAGAATTTCTGAAGATATTGTCTGCTAAAACTTATCCTTCTGTCGCGACTTATCTAAATCTTTTCAAGTGCTTCTTTGAGCAAGGAAGGTACCCTGAGGCTCAAGATTTACTTTTTAAATGTCCACATCATATTCGCAAGCATGAAGACATAAGTAAACTCTTTGGTTCCATCAAATGAGGTTTTGGAGACTGCTTGATTTTAATTTATGTCTTCATTTGATGAGAAGCATGAGAATCAAAATTGCTACAATTTCTCATTCAAGTTGAATGGATAAGAAAGAATATTGGTAGAGACATGTCCCTTCTATCTTGTTGGGAATCTTCCTATATCCATTCTATCTTGTGGGGTGTTGGAGATTATTTGTATAGCAACGTAGTAATATTTCTTCATGCAAATGTTTATTTTAGCCATCTTATTAGTCTATGTTTGTTGTCCTCTCACGCTTATATGCAATTCATTTGAAGTTCAAGTTCATGGTTTAACTTGCTTTAAGTCGAAAGAAGTGTGTGGTTATTCAAATAGCTTTAGGCTGGTTGATGGTAGCTTAAAACTATTTTCAATTTGGCATTATGAATTTGGAGAACCCAAACACCAAAGGGTAGCAGATTTGAGCTCTTTAAGTCGATTTCTTGGTAGTTTAGATTTATAAAATGGCATGGACCCCCGGACTGTATTGTAAAACTCTTCCAACAACATGCCAGAAATAAAATGGCCAATAAAACTTTCTAACTCAAGAGCTCTACTGCAATACTGGTAAAATTCAAAGCTAAAGCATGTATGTATAAAAAAAAAATTAACTATAAATATAAACAGAAAATTTATTCCTAAGTAGGAAATAAGAATTGGGAAGCAATAAACTTAAATCATGTATTTAAGTTAAAGATATTCTGGTTCCCATACCATGCTGTCTGTTAATTAGATGTTAGCTGTAGCTTGGTTCTAGTTCTACAGAAGTTGAGGTCTAAAATCCAGTTTTGCATCAATTATGCTGATACTAGCATACCTATTCCCTAATATAAGTTGACCAAGCATCTGTAACAAAACAATTTTTTAGTACTTCATAATCTAGGGGGGTTAAGCTTAAACCAAATTCAACCAAACCAAACTTGTCTCCAGTTTGAGCTCTTGGCTTTAACTACAACCATTTTTTGGTAAAATGTTGAGTTTTATTAAACTCATGATAAAAATCAAACAAAATTCAAACTGCTCTAAAGAGTATGCACTTAACTTAAATACGGCATAGCCCCAACAACTAGCCCTCAAAAAGACCTTTGGTGAACTTTGATGGCTCCGTTAAACAGAACGGTGCGGCAGGCGCAGGGGGGGTTTTGCGGGATCACTATGGCAACCTCCTACTAGCGACTGGCTACAAGCTCTACACTCATGCCACTACTACAGCAGAAGCGATGGGAGCACTCATCGCGATGACAGCGCCCAAGAGTGGGCGGATACGGCGGACGAGATTTGGATAGAGGGCGACTCTGCCATCACTATTGCGGACCTTCACCGGACAGCCAGAGGACACCCTCCCGACAAGACCATGACCCAGATTGCTGAGCTTTTTTGTGCCTTCAAGGCATATAGGATATCTCATGTTTATAGAGCCGCTAATAGAGCGGCAGACTTTATAGCTTCCTTTTCTTGTTTCGATAACACAGAGTGGCGTAGGGGCATGTCCCTCCCACTCGATTTTTGTGCGATCCTCAACGAGGATCGAATCTTTTGTACCTGATGTATCTTTTTACTGTTATAGTATTAACAAAAAAAAAAAGACCTTTGGGTAATCGCTGCACTTGTTCATGTTAGTGAAGCCCAAGAACAACCTTCATCCAACGTGGGGAACTGGGATCCCAACAGCCTTGTAGGCTGTTGTAACCCCTCTGCATCCCACTGGGATCCCCCACCCCCGCGATGGATTAAGGTGAACTTTGACGGCTCCGTTACACAGAACGGTGCGGCAGGCGCGGGGGGTTGTGCGGGATCACTGTAGCAACCTCCTACTAGCGACTGGCTGCAAGCTCTACACTCATGTCACTCCTACAGCAGAAGCGACGGGAGCCCTTATTGCGATGACAGCTGCCCAGGAGTGGGCGGATACGGCGGACGGGATTTGGATAGACGACGACTCTGCCATCACTATTGCGGACCTTCACCGGGCAGCCAGAGGACACCCTCCCGACAAGACCATGGCCCAGATCGCCAACCTTTTTTGCTCCTTTCAGGCGTACAAGATATCTCATGTATACAGAGCCGCTAATAGAGCCGCTAATATATCCTTTTCTTGTTTAGATGATTTAGAGTGGCGTAGGGGCATGTCCCTCACACTCGATTTTTGTGCGATTCTTGACGAGGATCGAACTTTTTGTACCTGATGTATCTTTTTTTACTGTTATAGTATTATAGGCTACGGCCAAATTTCAAAAAAAAAAAAAGACCTTTGGGTATACTGTACTATCCCATTAACCATTGGATAAGCAAGAATATGAGATTTTGTTTCAAATACTAAATTTAGGGTATATATTTATTTGTAAGGTTAAAATTAAATTTAGATAGAGATATTTTTTATTGAAAGTTGTGAATGATGTGAAATAAAGTTAGGTATTATGTTGGGATATGTGAGAGATGCGATATAAGTTAGTTATTATTTTAGTAATGTGTGTAGAATGTGAAATAAATTTAATTTTTAATATCAAATTACACATAAAATTTGATATGTCAAATTAAAATAAATTATGTTAATTTTTAACTTCTAAATCAAATTCGAGTGTGATTCACCAACTTGCTCATCAAAGTTTCTTATGACCTATAAGTTTAAATTTTCAGTTTATAGATATTGTTCTTTGCATATCTTCTTGGTGTTCGCATGGGTTTTATTTTCAGTTAATTACTGAAAAGTTTTTATAATTAATTTCTAATTAAGTTAAATTATAACTAAGTTCTTATCTTAAAACTTAATATCAAAATATTTCTCTGATTTAAATAATTTACACCTGGGTCCATCATCTTACAAAAATACCGAAATATCCTCCTTTTTTCTCTCTTTGGCGCCAACGGAGTGGTGTAGAACCGCTGCCAGATATTTTAGTTTTTTTTTTAAAAAAAAATAATATTAAAATAATTTATTTGATTTTTGTAAAATTAAGAATTTAGATGTTAGTTTGTCAAAATTATAGATTTATGTAATATTAAATTTTAAAATAGGAATCTGGATATAATTTATCTTTTTAATTGTATTTTGATTCACATATTTTAAAATTTTATTAAAAAATTTGTTTTTTTTTTTGCTGTGTTTTATAAATTTTTAATTTTACTTATTTTGAGCGGTAAAAATCTGAAATTTTTTAAATTTTCTTTAAAATATAAAAATTTATCTCCTTCCCCGTCCCCCTCCCCTCTCGAGGGAGGGACGAATCGACAAATTTGAATAAAGAAAAAAAATAATTAAAATAATAATAATAAAAAAATTTTAATTTAATTTTAAAAATTATTTAATATTTTATTTTTATAAATTTTAATATTAAATATTTTTTTATTTCACGTTTAATATAATTTTTAATAATTTAATTAAATTTATTTCACATTCAATATAAATTTTAATATAATTAATTTATTTTATTTTTTATTATATATATTTTTTAAAAAAATTTAAAATTTAATAAATTATCTTTATATTTTTCAATCAAATAAAATCTTTAACTTGACTCCAAATAGATTTATGAGATTTACAAATATCCTTCGTAGCTGTGAGTATTTTTTATTACAATTATAATCAAAATGGTTTTTAATTTAAAAAGAAAAATAAAAAAGTAACTATTTTAAATATAAGTATTTAAAAAAATAAATTGAATTATATTAATAATTATATAAAGTATAAAATAAAATTTATTAATATATTAAAATTTATGTAAAATATAATAAAAATACATATTTTTATATTAAATTTTATGTGTTAAAAAGTTAAAAAATATATATATATATTTTAAATTTTTTTAAAAGTTTGAGGCCACCTCCAACTTAACAGATTTTGTCCGTTACCATTAAACGGGGGTGCATGCCGACATGGCGGTGGCACCGGGCCTTCTTCCCGCAACGACGGGCCCGTCGCCCTTCCAATTCCCCGCCAACCATCGAACCCTAATCCTCGAGCAATGCAAGAGCCTCCGCGACCTCCGCCAGATCCACGCCCACCTCACCAAAACCGGCGCCGTCCTTCGCCCCTCCACCGCCGAGAATCTGCTCGAGTGCTCCGCACTTCTTCTCCCAAACGCCTTCCACTACGCCCTCAAGCTGTTCGACCAAATGCCACGCCCGCACACGGAGGCCTTCAACATCATGATCCGCGCCTTCATCTTCTCCGGCTCTCCCGCCGACGCCATTGCTCTCTTCCTCCGCCTGCTTGCGTCCTCCGTATCTCCTGACAAGCATACGTTTTCCTGCGTTCTGAAAGCTTGCTCGCGTATCAGTTCTCTTGATGCCGGCAAGAAGGTACACGCTTTTGTCGTTAAATGCGGGTTTGGGTTTGAAGAGTTTGTTCAGAATAGCTTGATTCATATGTATGCAAGCTGCGGTGATGTTGACAACGCCCGCCACCTGTTCGACGAAACGCCCGAGAAAGGAATTGTTACATGGAATGCAATGTTTGCTGGGTACTTCAAAGCCGGAAACTGGAAAGAGGTCGTATTGCTGTTCAGGAACATGCTGGAGAACCAAGCTGAGTTTGATGAGGTTACTTTGATTAGCGTTCTTACTGCATGTGGAAGGCTTGGGGTCTTAGATCTGGGAGAATGGATTGCTGGGCATGTGCAGGAAAATGGATTAAGTGGTAATCGAAATTTAGTTACTTCTCTGGTTGACATGTATGCCAAGTGTGGGCAGGTGGACAAGGCACGGGAACTGTTTGATGAAATGCCAGTTCGAGATGTCGTTGCATGGAGCGCGATGATTTCTGGATACTGCCAATGGAATAGGTGCAGGGAAGCGCTCGAGCTCTTCCACAAAATGCAGATCGCAGGAGTAGAACCCAACGAAGTAACGATGGTCAGTGTTCTCTCTTCCTGTGCTGTGCTTGGAGCTCTTGAAACGGGTAAGTGGGTTCATTCCTATGTGAAGAGGAGGCGACTACCAGTGACAGTCAACCTGGGCACTGCTATCGTAGACTTTTATGCGAAATGCGGATTCATCACAACTGCTCTTGAAACTTTCGAGAAGATGCAGCAGAAGAACTCATGGTCGTGGACTGTGATTATCCAGGGCTTAGCTAGCAATGGGCAAGGAAAAGAAGCAGTAAAGTTCTTCAATTTGATGCTGGAAGAAGGTTTCTTGCCAAATGATTTGACTTTCATTGCTGTTTTGTCCGCTTGCAGTCACTCTGGACTAGTAGATGAAGGAATTCAATTCTTTTATAATATGAGCTCGGTTTACAGCATCCAACCTCGGATCGAACACTACGGTATCATTGTTGATCTCCTCGGGAGAGCCGGTAGGATACAAGAGGCATATGATTTTGTCAAAGAGATGCCCTTAGAACCCAATGCTGTTATATGGAGAACCTTACTGGCTTCATGTAAGATCCACAAGAATGTCACGATTGGAGAAGAATCATCGCATCAGCTGGCAAAGTTGGAGCTAAGAAATAGCGGGGATTACATACTCCTCTCAAATATTTATGCATCAGTGGGAAGATGCGGAGATGCGATGAAATTAAGGAATCGAATGAGGGAGAATGGGATCAAGAAAACTCCAGGTTGCAGCTCGATTGAAGTTGATGGTGTGGTATATGAGTTCTTTGCCGAGGATAGTACCCATCCTCTCTCAGTGGATATATATGAGAAAGTTGATGAAATGATATTGAAGATTAAGGAAGCCGGTTATATTCCTGATACTGCAGAGGGAAGATTAGATGCAGAAGGGGATGAGAAAGAGGTTTCTGTTTTCCATCACAGTGAGAAGTTAGCCATTGCATTTGGGCTTATCGGATCGCCGTGTGGGGTGGCTATTCGGGTGTCGAAGAATCTAAGGGTCTGCAGAGATTGTCACGTGGCAACAAAGCTGATTTCGAAAATTTATAAGCGGGAAATTGTTGTGAGGGATAGAAGCAGATTTCATCATTTTCAGGATGGATATTGTTCTTGCAATGATTATTGGTGAATAGTTTCTTGCGGGATGGATATTAATTCATTGGCTTGGCTACTGGAATAGGAAATCAAACGGTAACAAATATGTTTTATAGCATTTCCAATCTGGTGTTAGAATTCTATCTAAATAGTGATCCAAAATCTCTTGTGGAAGATTTCATTTGCTGATGATTTTGGGTGTTCGATGCTTTCTCTGTTACCTTTTTTATGGTACTTTCTCTATTTTTCTTTCTGTTCCAATGGTTGTCAGAGGAATAAGAACAAGAGTAAGGAGAGGCAGCAAAGAGATGGATAATACACAGTTGTAGAGCGACCCTTCTCTGTAGGCTTTGTTCCTTTTCCATAGATGGTTGTCATACTCTATGCCATTGCTTTTCTCCATTCTCTCGATGTTGGAGTCGATAGTAGTTGCGAGTTTGTCTAGCTTGCTCCTAGATAAATTTCTTTGTTCTTGGCTTGAGGTATCTTCAAGCCCATTTGTTCTCTCAAGTTCTTAAGGGATGCATCACTCTGGTCTAGGGGTGTGCAAACTATGATTTAAACCGAAAAACCGAACCGAACCGTTTAAATTTAACGGTTTGATTTGGTTTAGAATCTAGCGGTTTGGTGATGTTTGATATTTTGAATATTTCGGTTAAATGGTTTGGGTTCGGTTTCACATGTTTGGAAACCAAACCGATCGAATTAACCGAATAACCCACTTATTTATATTAGGTCAGTTCAGTTGGCAATTTGTCGATTTGAGTTCGCTCATAGACGGGTTCGCGAGAAAGAAGGCTGATTCGACCGACCGAGAAGTTTCAGATTATTTAGGGTTGCACGATTTGCGCGGCTTGCGCTGCAGGTCAAAGAGTTGCAGACCAAAAATATGGTTTTAACCAAACCAAACCAAACCGAACCGATATTTATTTGGTTGGTTTGGTTTGGTTTATAATATAATTTGGTTAGTTTGGTTTCATTAAATTTAAAACCGAATCCAATCTTTTTTTTTGTTTGGTCACCAAACCAACCACTTAAACCGAATGCACACTCCTACTTTGGTCCTGTTTGGCAATGGACTAAAAATCATGGCTAAAATTACTTATGATCAAAATCTTAAATTTATTTTAAAAAAATTTAAAAAATTATTTTATATCTCATCTCACACAAATTCTAACATTAAATAATCACTTTATTTCACATCCAATACAATTCTCAATAAATCAATTAACTTTATTTCACATCATACATAATTTTTAATATACCAACTTACTTTATTTCACATCATACACATATTTTAAAAATGACTAAAAAGTTCAACCAAATCTTCTTTTTTTTCTTATTAACAAACAGAGCCTCTGAGTCGCTTGTTAGAGTTTTTTTTAATAGTGGAATACTTGACAGAGATTTAGAGGTGCTTGGGTTATATAATGTCCGGCTGATTTAGGGTCTGTTTGTTTGCAAGGTTAAATTTAATAAGGTTAAAATTAAACTTTGATAGAAATATTTTTTTATTAAAAGTTGTGAATGATGTGAAATAAAATTAATTATTATGTTGGAATATGTGAGGGGTGTGATATAAAATTAGTTATTATGTTGGAATATGTGAAGGGTGTGATATAAAATTAGTTATTATGTTGGGATATGTGAGAGATGTGATATAAGTTAGTTATTATTTTAGTAATATGTGTATGATGTGAAATAAAATTAATTTTTAATATTAAATTTTATGTGTTATGTGATATGTCAGGTTAAAATTAAGGGCGATATGTTGTCCTCCATTTAGTTGGAGGGTTATTATTCGTTAAAAGAGAAAATATATTATTTTGTAAATTTGATAAGAAATAAAGTTATGATAATATTGAAATATGTGTAATATATAAAATAAATTTTAATATTGTAATTTAATATTAAAATTTGTGATGAATACAAAAATAAAGTTATTTCATAGAGAATCACTGTCAATTTTTAAAACGTAATCATGTTTTATATCGTCTCATTAGTTTTTTTGTGGAATTCTTCATTTGAAATTTTTCACGTAAATTATCGATTTTTTTTTTGCTTTTTCTGGTATAGTTTTGCTAGTAGTGATCTGAATTTATGTAAAACAGTTATCTAGTTTGAGATCACAACCCTTCATAAATTTGATAAATAACAATAAAAAATTTTAGAATTTTTATAATCTATATAAGTATATATAAACAATTATCGTAAAATTTTGTTGAAATCACCAAAACTTCAGCCCATAAAAGTTAAATAACTTTTTAATATTTTCAATTTAATGATATTTTATAATATTTATATACTATATATTTTAATTATTTTAAAAATAATATTTAATTTTTTATCATAAATAAAATTAATTTTAAATTTATAAAATTTAAATTATGTATAAAAAATTTAAAACTATTGATATTAAAATTATCAGAATTATTAGAACCGTTAAAACAGTCTTTTTAAAATCTTATTTATAATGTTTTTTTTTTAAATGATTAAAAGTTCTTTAAATTTTTTTAAAAATATTTTCAACAATATCTTATATTTATTTCACATTTTATATATAATTAAATATTAAAAATTAATTTTTTTTACATGTTACATAAATTATAATTCTAAAATTTATTTTTATTTCATATTTAACGCATATTTTAATAAAAAATTCATTTAATTTTATATTTTATATAATTTTTTAAAAATAAAATATTTATATTTTATATTATAACATTAAAATTTGTTTTTTTCAAAAAAAATTAAAACACTTCAAAACTATGCTACAACCTTATTTTTCAATTGAATTCCTTTCTCAATTTCTGATGTACCTTCCAAGCCGTTACTGTCGCTATGGAGTCTCTATAAAATGATAAATTTTTTGGTCAAGATCACGCGCCACGTCAGCTATCCACATGCGAATAAATATTCACCGCGTGGCGCGCGACACGGACTCATAACGCTGCAGAAATTATTACAGCCTAAGACATATGTATTATACGTAGCAATTTTGCTCACATATGTATTATAATATATCTCATACGTAACACATTTTATTGTATATGTATCATAATATATCTCATACGTAGTAATATTTATCACATATGTATCATAAAATATCTCATATGTAATAAAACTTGCTACGTATGAGATATATTATGATACATATATGATAAAAATTATTATATATGAGGTATATTATGATACATATGTGAGTAAAATTACTACGTATGATATATATGTGTCTGATTACAATAATTTCTGCGACGCTGTGATTCCGAGTAGCTTGCCATGCTGCGGACGTGCGGACAGCTAACGTGGCGATTCTTATCAAAAAATTTCTCCTATAAAACAAAACTTGCTCCAAAAAGACGAAACTACCCTTACGGGCTTCCTTGGGGTCGAAGGAAGGGCAACCTCGTCTGCCGAGACCTCCAAACCCGACCGGACTGAACAAACCCCGGGCTGCCCCACCGAGCCTGAGGCTCGGGTCTAGGCTTGGCTTGCGAGCCACAGCCTCGGATTGGTTCGGACCGCAGGAGGACGCTTTCCCGCCTTCAACACTTCATGTTATTTATATCATTTTTGGGATTTTGCACCGTGGTTCCTGTTTGAAGGGATTTAATTACGTAGAAGTCCTACAATTTTGAAATTATATAATCTTAGTTCTCCAGAGCATTGCTCTATTTGAGTGCTTCAGAAATTATTTTTAATTAAATTAAAAATTAATTTTTTATGTGACATTTTTATTTTAAAATTTGAATTTATAAAATATTTTAAAAAATATATAAAATATAAGATAAAATTAATTTTTTATTTTAAAAGTGGTTTAAATTTGAAGATAAGTTAACATAAATATTAAAGTTTATATATGATTAAAATACTATTAATTTAATATTAAAATTTATATAATATTTAAATCATATGATTAATTTTAAATTAAATTAAAGATAACTCAAGCAAACAAACTACAAGAAATCTTAGCCCTTATTTAGTTCATATTCAAATTGAGCATAATCATTTTTGTAATTTTTTTATAAGAAAATATAATTTTTTTAGATATATATATGATGAGAAATAAAGTTAGTTAATTGTAAAAATATTAAATAAAATTGATTGATGCATTAAAAATTTATAAGTTACTTTATTTATTTTAAAAAATAGTTATGCCTAATTTGAGTGTGAACCAAAGGCTTAAAAGTTCAACTTGAAACTTTAATAAATTTATATTAATGAAAATCATTTATTTCATCTGCTATTTATTTTATAATCTGTTATGGAGTAAATTACTTTTAACATTTATTCTGTATATGTCTTTATTTGCTGCATCTTCTTGTATGATTCTCGATAAATTCGATCACAAAGAGCGAATTTTGCCAATGCATGGAGAACAGTAAGACATTGATAATGAGTGTAGAGGACGACAAGTTAGTGACGACAAGAATAAAAGTAGAGGGGGTGCGAGGTTTGAGAGCGAGAGTCATTATTGATAAAGAATAATGAAATATAAGAATATATAACAATAACTAAGCCTTAATCCCACTAGGTGGAATCAACTATATGAATCCTTTGTTTTCATTGCACTATATCAATTACCAAATTTTTATCTAAGTCTAAGTAACGCGCTATTGTCGGGTTTTAAGTCTCAGATGAGAAACACAGAGGGCTGCGTTAGGCAGTCGACAACTAGTGTAAAACTTGTCGAATCAATCATGAAATAAAATATGAGAATATAATAATAATATTAAGGTGAATAGTAACTAGATCTTACTAGTTTACTATCATTTGCAATTAAGTTTTTCTATTTTGCCCTTATATATATATATATTTTTTGTTATAACTGAGAACCTAAATGCAGATTTACATAATTTGAAAAATCAATTTGATTATTTTACAAACAATAAAGACTAAGTTGAGATTGAGGATAGATTACAGGAATCTATTTGTAATTTACCTTAAAATTTCAAAATTTGAGAAGCTAGTGCGAAATGTCCCTATCTCATCGGCCCGGGTGCCATTTTCCCGAAAATTCAACTCGGAATAAATTGCGCGTGGAAACCTCCTCTTCGCGTTCTCTTCTCGGTAGCTTCCGGTTACTAAGCTCGGAGCTCGCCGGTCCTCCCTCCTCGGACCGATTGCACTCATCGGAGAATGGCGAGGTATGTTTCGTCTATCGAACGAGCTACCGGTTCCATTATTTGGGCCTTTTGATACTTTGTGGAAGTGACATATGGGGCTGCCGCCAGTCCCAGCTGTTGATCGGCTTCAGCTCGCGAGCTTGTCGTAGTGGAACTAGAATGGGAAGGTTTACGTAACTGTAATGGATTCCGCGTCTTTCGTGATGTTTAGCTTACCTAGGGTTTTCAGCGAGGCATGGATGTGTGGTTGCTCTTAGTTCTCGTTGTTTGTAAGAGCTCGGGGGACGCCTTTTCTTCAGCCCCCTCTTTGATGATGAATGTTTGTGTTTTCAGTATGAGAATTGTTTATACACTAAACTGCAGAGAACGGGTATTGTTTACCTGCGGATTTTATTGCGTTCGTTTCATGTCTTCTTACTCCCGTGATGATGAGATACACATTACTTTTTGGAATTGGAAGAGCGACCGGGCGTTCGAGTTTTAATGCAATTTGCTACCGTCCTGCTTTCCGCTTGCTTTTGGGTGGGTGGTTGTGCTCTGCATCGTAATCTAGTTCCTCTGTACCACGTCTGCTTCATTTTTGACGATTGTTTCTCTATATAAAGCCATCAAACAATAGGAGGGCAGGGGAAACTGATTTTTACAATGTGATGTCTGGAGACCAATGCCTTGCTTTACTCTGTCTTAACTTATGTTATAATCTGAAAACATTGTGGCCATTTTCTTGCTAAATGTGACGGTTCAAAGCACAGCAATCATAGCAGAATTACTGAATTTTTGTAATGCTGGATAATGGAGGGAGCTATGATATGTATATAGAGTGCGTAAGGAGATTTCAGTACTTAAACATTATATTGTCAAAATTTTAGGCTCTTTTTAAGTTCATTAGTCAGTAGTAATGTTAGTAATCACCAATATTTATCACTTCATCCCCCTCCATATTTGTTGATTTGGATTTGATAAACTTTTGTATCAAGTGCGTGCACCGTGCACATGTCAATCAGCGCGCTTTACGTCATCACATGGGGTCACTTTTATCCACGTGGCACGTGCTAGTTGGTGTGTGTATAGTGCACACAGCTATACAAAAATTTTTTGCTGGACTTGTCATATTTGTTACTGTCTTGTAGTTATAATAATGTAGGCTTCAGGAAAGACTGAATGATTGGTCAAGATCAATTCACAAAAATAACAAAAAATGTTTATTGTTGATTGTTTGTCTGATCTTCTCTGGCATTGGCTTGGATTGTTGTTCAAATGTGTACCATGTCATCTCTTTGCTCTTTTAAGGTGTTGTAAAAATTGTAGGAATGATATATTTAGTCATACTTTTCTCACTATATATATATATATTCTAACTTCCTGTTGCTTTATGGTTTATAGGGCATGGCTTATAAATAGTCGAGGAATTGCAAAAAAGGTGAAGAATGCCTCCACAGATTCCAATTATCAAATTCGGGACTTAGGAGGTGAAGCACACCGTGAATGTCCAAATTGTAAATATGTAATTGATAACAGTGATGTAAGTTCATGTGCATTCTTTCATGTTTCAATCTTCATCTGATGATGCTTTTTCGAATTCATTTAATGTTTGCTTTGAAGTATCCCAGCCCATATTGCGTTTTAGTTGTGATGGATTTTTGTTATTGTGCTTCTAAGTTAGCACTGATATGCAAACTTCCCGCTGATGAATTATTCATACATTTTGAATTTTGAAAGTTATACATTTTGAGTCTTGCCAATATATTAGGACTATAAGCGAAGTGAGAATCGCAAAATATACATGTGGATGTTTATAATTTATTGAAATGATTACTCACAATCTAGTCTTTGTCATTCAATTGTATCCGCACATCAACTTTTCACATATTTCCTGCAGCCACAGCTTACTTGCTATGTGATGCATTTAAAGAACTTGTCAGCGCTAACATAAGCAGTTATGGAATTTGCTTTGAGAAATGCTTGCTATTCAACATTCTACTTCTGGTAGCCTGTGCGTTTGGGTTCTAGTTAAGGTTAAGCTCATGTAGCCTTAGCTAACTCTTGTTCCAAAATAAAATAAAATTCTACTTTTACAAATTTATTTATATAAATATTCCAATGAAAGGTTTTTAAAAAGGGGTAATTATGTATTTTTACTTTAAACGAGTTCATTACTTTGTTTAAAGACAAGGGTGTTACAGCATTCATCAAAGATGATGCTGAGTTTCTATTCTTCTTCTACAGGTCTCTGTGGAATGGCCTGGCCTTCCTGCTGGTGTAAAGTTTGATCCCTCTGATGCTGAACTTCTGGAGCATCTTAATGGAAAAGTTGGGATGGGTAATGCAAAGGCCCACATACTCATAGATGAATTTATTCCAACTCTTGAAGGAGACCAAGGAATTTGCTATACTCATCCCAAGAATCTCCCTGGTAATTGTTTTTTAGTTATTCGTCCTGTCCATGATGCACACATTTTGTACATTTATGGGTATCAAATCAAATATGAGAACATAAGCCTAAGCACCAAATTGAAGTTTTGGATTTGGAGCGGATTAAAATTATTACATTTTAGATTGGTTTCAAGTTGATGTGGCCAAGTTACCAACCTCATATCTTGAATTAAATATTTAAAAAAATTTAACTGAATGTGTATATTTTACTTATCTATTGATAACACTGCATAACATACTTAGCCATATATATATATATATAATGCAAAGATCTAGACACAAACTTTTATGCATGTACTGTGTTGATTTCAACTTGAATCAACCAATTCTGGTGAGTTGACTTCAAGTCACAAGTAAATCAAGTCAATTTTCTAGCCGAGAAAAACTAAAGCAATTATAAGAGGTTCTAAATTTTAAACATAATTGCTAGCCGCAAGCAGTAAAATTTCATGTTTTCCCTGCTCCATAGGTATCAAGAAAGATGGAAGCAGTGTTCATTTTTTCCACAGAACATCAAATGCATATTCAACTGGACACAGGAAACGGCGAAAGATTCACAATCAATGTAGTGAGTTTGATGATAGTGTTAGGTGGCACAAGACTGGTAAGACTAAACCTGTGATGGATAATGGTTTTCAGAAAGGCTGGAAGAAGATTATGGTTCTGTACAGAAGCTCTAGGAAGGGATGCAAGCCAGATAAAGCAAACTGGGTGATGCATCAGTATCATCTTGGGAAGGATGAAGATGAAAAAGATGGAGAAATGGTGGTTTCGAAGATTTTCTACCAGCAAACAAAGCAAATGAGTACAGGTGAAACTGGATTAATGCCTGAGGGATTGAATAGTTTGGCTGTAAGGATTGATCCGAGAACCCCAAAGACTGTCACACCACGACCACCCAGATCAAAATTGAACGCTTCATTTGAAGCTGATGAGCATTCTCCTCTTCTCTTGCCAGTTCAGGTATGTCTGTTTATTTTGCTTAGCCAATTGCACTTTGGACTTTTGATTAAGTAGTTTTGCTAATGTGGGACAGATGCAGATACAAAATCTACTTTAGAGATCAGTGATTTAATGGGCAAATTATTCCAAAATAGGCACAATTATGTTAAAAGATAATCAGGAATTTTTAGGTCTTGCAAATTAAATGGATTTTAAATTAAGTAGAATTAGATTGTATGTAAATTAGCATTTAACTAGATTATTACGCTGCATCAGATTTCAATTGATCATATCTTGGGTTTCACAAAATTTAATCCAGACTCGCAAATTTAAATCCAGCAACAATGTTTCTGAATTAAACATAGTAACCTCCTTATGTTGAACTGTGTAATCGAGGTAGCAATTCTAAGAAATTAATTAACACATAACCAATTCAGTAATGATCTTGTACCATTAGTTGCTCTATTGCATGCGGAGTGGTGATTCTGTAACAGTTGGGACTCATTTTATTTCTAGTGCTGACAGAACTCATAAAGAAGGCTTCATTTTGTCTGTACCAAAGAAAATTTTGTAACTCCCGTTTTTGAATTTGGAGAAATTGTAGGCAACTATAATTGATCCTTGGTCAAATTGGACCATGCTTGGTGTAGAAGGTATCATTTTCATGTGACCTGTTGCTGAAGGTTTCTCGTGTGGGATGGTTCTCTCAACTGTAGGCAGAGAGAACTGAGAAGCATGAACCAAATCATCCCTTGGAATGTCCAAGGGGGAATTTAGTTCAATTTTATTTTAATGTTATATCATGTTATGATTGTTATCTAAAAAATAATTATTTGGTTTGATGTCATGTAGATAGTTTTATAAAATTTTATGAAATTATCATTTAAAAAATGACATCTGGATAACATGACATAATATCAAAATAATATTGAACCAAACAGTCACTAAGCCCTATGTGGCTAAATTTCATGCCTTGAGAAAAGCCTTGATTGCATAGGTGGGATGTGCATTGGCTATGGCAATCCAATTCTATTCAAAGAGGAGGGTTGTGTTGTCGAAATTAGACTTCAGCATGTAAATGTGATCTAGAAGCTTGAAATCTCGTGCAATTGATCTATGGAGGTAGGGTTGGCCGTTGTAATTGACTAAGGATGATCATAGTTTCTTTCTTTTCCCCCCTTTTTTAAATAATTGGTATAGCTATTGTTTTTAGAATTTGCACCTAAAATCCTTACTTTTTCCTTTTGAGACTTCGATGTCTTTTGGAATCTTCTATCGCTACTTTAATTCCCAAGTGTTCTTTTGAGATCAAAGAAGGGAGGTTCCTTTAGAATAATTTTGATCAATTTTGATTAGATCAATGGCGAATTCCTCAACTCGGTGCTAGGTGATTAAAACATGAAAATTGATGATGTTAAAAAGTAGTAGTCACGATGTGATTCTCTTCTTTATTTGACTGCTAGATTGATTTCCTTTGGTTGTATTTTGTATAAGAGAGATTTTGATGAATACAAGCATTGATTGGAAGTGAATTTGACCTAGAGTGAAGCTTTGGTTTTTAGTGGATCATATCCCTCAACAGTAGGGAGAGAACATTGAAGCCTCCAAACCTATAGGTTCAATGGAAGAGTCTAAAAAGAAAGGGGGGCAGGTTAATAAATTCTACTAAAACGTTAAATGGTTATTTGCATAAATTAAAACAAGTTAGTAGTAATAAGATGAATAATGAGCAAAGCACCAGAAAGTAATGTTATCCAGAAAAATATATAGATATGCATAATTTGGCCACCCTTTTTTTACATCTACAATCCAAAGGTAAGAAATGAAAACTTCACTAAGAAGTGTTCATTTCACAAAATTGTGTCGAAAAAACTTCTGTACTGCTACACACCTTCTTGCTCTTAAGTTCACTTTCTAGATCACTCGAAGGTAGAGTCACAAAAAGTTATTCGCACAAAATTTCTATTCTTCTTTACTCAAAAGAATGCTTACTAATAACCCACTCTTTCCTCACCAACAACAAACAAGATGATACTCAACCCATTTGTTTGCAAAAGTTAAAGTTAAAAACTTAGATGAGGATATTTTTATTGAGAATTGTGTATGATGTAAACTAAATTAGTTATTATTTTAGTATGTATGTAGGATGTAAAATAAAATTATTTTTTTATTTTGAATTTTGTGTATGATGTGAAATATAATAAATTTTTAATATTAAATGTTATGTGTGATATGACTTGCTTAATTAAAATTAATCAGGTTAGTTTTAATCTGGCTAAACAAATTAGCTCAAGCCACTATTTCCTTACCAACAAGACAAGATAGCACTCACCAAGTGTCGACTCTTTCCCACATCTAGAAGAAAATAAGAAAAAAAGCGAGAAAATCCAAACACTAAAAGTTATAATGCCTTCCTATGATCAAACCTTGAATCCAAGAAATCAGATGATAAAGCGAGAAAATCCAAACACTAAGTTATAATACCTTCCTATGATCAAACCTTGAATCCAAGAAATCAGATGATAAATCACCTCCTTGGAGCTTGAGCACTCTATCACCAAAAAAGCTTGTTCACATAGAAGCTTGGTCACCTTTTATCACTCTAAAAACTCCCACCAAATGATTTAGATTGTTCAGTTCTTTCGAACTCTATGGCACGAAGCCTTTTTGCAGATGTTTTTTAGAAACCTACCGAATCAGCACCCTCAAAATGTATTTGTAATGGCTTGACACAATTTCAAAAATCAAGGATCTTGTTTGAACTAATTTTGGTGTAAATTGGCTGATTAAATTCCATCACATCATATATTAATGGAAAGACATTAAAGTCTATTTTTCAATGCAAAAAAGGGCTCATCTATCCAAGCTCTATTGTGGTAGTTATGGACAGTTTAGTGAAGGCTGTTCAGACCATACTTTTAATAATTTCCTATCAACAGCCGTTGGTTTGGTCAACCAACGAGCTAATGACTCATCTCACTTGGTGAGACCATACACCTGTCCATCAACCTTAATGAGACCACACCCCTTTATAATATTTTCACTTTCATAGCTATTTTGAAAAGCATTGAAAGTGGTGATGGATGCTGTGTTTATAAAGATATGCTGCTCTCATTTCATGTTACCTTCCCCATTGCCCATGGGATTCTGTTGACTCACTGTGCCATCTTCCAACTAAAATGATTCATTTGCAGCCCAGACGTGCTACTTCTATCTGTAAAGATGTTTTCATGGATGCGAAGATTAAATAATCACAGTCCCTGTTGGATAACATTAAGATTAAGCCTCTTTAGTGACTTGAAGATCCTTGGAGCATAGCCTAGCAAACTATGCACTTAGTGACCTAAGCTTTTACTTCACTACCTTTGTTTTCGATAGAATGACCATGAGAGTGGGATAAGGAATGCCAGTCAGGTCCCCATGAGTCGTTATGCGCCTCCATGAAAGTGGAGGCTAAGGCTCCCTCATTCTGAGAAACAAGAGTAGTTGCCTTCTAGGATGGCAGAACCGTAGAAAGAGGGGATATGATAAATTCTCGTCACTTAAATTGCTTTACTCTTTCTTAGAAGTACAATCAATCTCAGTCAAACTCTGATTTTCATTAATGGGTCATTCAAAATTTTCAATTATAGAACTTCATCTACAGAGGGGCTAATCCCACTTTAAAATAAAATAGTAGAAATAGAATTTCCAATAAATAATTATAACAAATAAACAAAAAGAAGACTTAAGGAAGTAAATATTAATGAACTTGATGAATTAAAATAATAAAATAAAATAAAAGTATTTGTATCAGTCCATCAAATATAAGCATGGCTCGACTAGATTTATGCTGTCGATTATAAAAATATCCCCATAAATAGTAGAATTAGTTGACCATACCACCAAATGAAAGGTATACTGTGGAAAAGGGTAAGTTGAAAATTACTTTATTGGAAGTTGTAGAAAACTATTTGTATAAGTAGACTTTAAGCTACCAACATTAACTAAAATTAAAAAATTCAAAGCATTAAGAATTGACTTTGAAATGGTGAATCAGCTGCTGAGGTTGTGTTTTTGAAAAATATTAATTTTTAAGCTGCTGAAAATCTTTGATGAAGTTTAATTTTTAAGTTATTTTCCAAGTAGTTTGCATTTAAGAAACTTAAAAGGATTTTCAACTGTAAAAAAATTTAATGCTGCTTAGGGCCCAAGACTATTTGGATGTGCTTTAAATTTAAGTGGTTTGAATTTAAATTTATGTTGCAGTTTGAATTTAAATTGAAGCTACTTAGAATCGATTGCCAAGCACTGTTGACGAAATAATTACTTGTTATGCTAATTTCTAGTATTAATAAGAAAGAGTTATTTAATTATTTCAGTGAATTTTGAATGTTTAGGGACTTTTTTTGTCCCGAAACTACTTGGTTATTCCCAAGATTAAAATATTTTATTCACTGAGGATGTGAAATAAAATTCATAGTTTTATTGAAATTGATTGAGAATTTAAAATAAAATAAATTTTTTTATATTAGAGGTTGTATAAGATGTGATAAACTTTTATTTATTTTTATTATTATTATTTTTTAATTAAGTATTATTTTCTGAAAGTTGAATCAAGTATCATTTTAGTTTAGGGCATGACAAGTGGTTTAAGGATTAAACAAATTCTTAAAATCATTTAAAATCAGCCTCAATCCATGTCTCATAAGAAAAGAAAGGGTTAAGTGTAAAACCAACTAAACTTTTGCAGGGTATAGCATCAGGAGGAAGGCAGGAAGCACACATTCATAAAGCTTTGGATATTTAATCCCTTTATTTTGCTTACAAAACACATTGTTTATTTCTTTTCATTATTCTTGAAATGTTTCAGGACACGCGTTCGTCATTGCCGATTGTTAATCTGAAGGCCGAAGATATCGGATCTACTTGGTGGGCTGGGGAATCGCAAGCCGTTGATGAACCAGAAACTCAGAAGATGGACGAATTATTGCTATGCCATGAAGTTCTTGATCTTTTCCCCTCCATCGCAGAATCATCTCTACCACAATTCATCTTCGAAAGCAAAGATCGGTCTCAACAGGATGACTGTACAGCTTGCGGTTTCTCCAGTCTCAGTAACATCGAGGTCGACACGCCGCCGGACTTTCAGCTTTCAGTAAGATGTTTGGTTTTACTCTCCTCCCCTCAATCGATCTTTGAGAATGTGAAATTTTTAATAAGCCATTACTCAAAAGCTTAAGGCTCTGTTTGGTAATAAGAAAAAAAAGAAGATGTAGTTGAAATTTTTAGCTATTTTTAAAAAATATGTATGATGTGAAATAAAGTAAGTTGGTCATATTAAAAATTGTATATGATGTAAAATAAAGTTGATTGATTTATTGAGAATTGTGTTGGATGTGAAATAAAGTGATTGTTTAATGTTGGGAATTTGTGTGAGATGAAATATAAAATAATTTTTTAAATTTTTTTTAAAATAAATTTAAGATTTTGGACATAGGTAATTTTAGCCATGATTTTTAGTCCATTGCCAAACAGGGCCTTAAGATATGTTCACACTATTTGTAATCCAGGACTTGCAATTTGGTTCTCAAGATAGCATCATGAGTTGGTTGGACCGGCTGTAGATTAGTGTCGAGGAGGCTAACATTTCGAATCGGGCTCAACTTCTATAACGCGGGTTTGTCTTCGAAGCTGTTTCTATTCAGTTTATTCAATTTTGAGAATCATGCATCCTCAGCCTATTGAGAAAAAAGATTAGTTTGATGACATACAGGGCTGCTATTTTTGGCTGCAGATCATGCACGCTTAGATGTAAATTCTGCTTTGCATCATCAAAACCTGTGACATTGTGAAATTTGTATGTATTTTTGGATTCTTTTAGGTGAAAATCTGGCACATAGATGGGATATTAATATTTGCACCATGTAGAAAAAAAGGTACCACTTTTGATTAATAGACTAGCGTTGTACTCGTGCAGAAATTGCACGAAATTATTCTCATAAAATTTTTAAAAATACAATAAAAATATTATATATTTAAAATTAAAAATAATAAATATTAAATATGTATTATAATTATTATTTATATATAAAATTTAATATTAGAATTAGTTCATTTATTCATTACTGTATTTGACTTTATTGTAATTTTAATTTAATTATATATTAAATAATATGTAGGAGAGAGAGAGAAAGGATAGAGATGATGGAGAGAGAGAAAGGAGAGAGAGAGAAAGGAGAGAGAGAAAGGAGAGAGAGAGAAAGAGAGAGAGACAGGGAAAGGAGAGAAGGAGGCGGCGGCAGAGAGAGAAAATTTGATGCACTTGTTTTAATAAAATTTTAAAATAGATAATAAAAGATAAAATTGAAATATTTTATTTTTAATAAGGGTAAAATAGGAAAGCCTTATTTTTCACAACAGGTACCATCTTTAATATATATATATAGATAGATAGGTCAAAGGCAAAGAGTTGAATAAATTTGAATCAAATGCATGAAGGCCAAAGTTGGGAGCAGGCTGATCATGATTAAATGTGACATTTCATCATGCCTATTTAAAAGGTAAGGGCTTAATTATGTCCAAAATATTTTAAAGGGCAAATTACACTCAGGTCCCTGAGTTTAAGGGTTATTATCACACAGATCTACGTTTTTAAAATTATAATATCGTGGTCCCTAGGTTTTCAAAAATTATCATTTGGGTCTTTTTTTTATTTTTTATTATTAAAAATATTAAAATTACTATTATACCCTTACCCTCCTTCTCTCTACCAGATCTGGCAGCCTTGCCGTCACCGCGTCGCCCCGCGCCGCCTCCGGAGGCCTCGCCCGGCCACACAACACCGTCGGCGGCCGTGTGAGGCCCCCTAGCTGCTCAGCGGCCGCTGCGTGCCGGGCGGCCTCCAGCAGCCATGCGAGGTCGCCGGCGGGGTCGTGCGGCCGCGCGAGGCCGCCGGAGGCGGCGCGGGGCGTTGCGGTGACGGCGTGGCTGCCGGATCTGGTGGAGAGAGGGAGGGTAAGGGTATAATGGTAATTGTAATATCTTTTAATTATAAAAAAATAAAAAAAGGATCAGATGATAATTTTTGAAAACCTAGGGACCCTGATGTTAAATTTTAAAAATGTGGATCTGTGTGATAATAACCCTTAAACTCAAGGACCTGGGTGTAATTTACCTTATTTTAAAACATTAATTTACATATTTCATTTTTTTTATCTGTTTGTCCTGCTCTCTGCAACATGAAATTATTACACGAGATTGGCTAATCGTGTCACTGGTTCACCATCCTATCGACATGCATCGTGCATGTGAGGGGTTGTTGCGTGCAAATGGTGTTACGATTCAAAGCAGCTAAACAATCTGTTCATAAGTAGGTATTTGTTTATTATTATCAAAAAAAGTATTCGTTCAGAAAAGTAGATATAATATAGGATTAGGTAAATATTAGTTAAAGAGGATATGTGTATATGTATTTATCTGATCTCAAGTTATATTTATTTTTTTGAATAAATATTACACGAATATCTATTTGATATGGTAGTATATCAGACCATCTATGTGTTGGATGGGGATTAAAGGTTTACAAATTTTATGTGACCTGATGAATACCACAAATTAGATTATGATGCATTTGGTGATGTCATTTTTGTGTTGGTTATATAATAAATAAATATAATTTGATGTACTCTTTTCTCATTAGAGTAAATAACTATTAGCATAATATGTCTTTTGCTTTATTATTTTTTATAGACAAGACCATCAATTTTTTTGAATGATTATTTCATAGTTTTCTAAAATAATGAATGAAAAACATCTCCTTATAATTTTTAGAGATTAAGATAAAGCTATAGACAATGCAATATACTTTTCAATATTAAAGTACATTGTGTTTTTAATGTTCGCTTAAATCAATGTGACACATTAGAAGAGTTTGAAAAAAAGTAGTATAAAATGTTAAAAAAAAAGAATTTATATTATAAGCATCTCCTTATAATATAAAGTACATTGCATGGTGTCAAGTTGAAGCTATAGATGGGGTGGCAAAATGCGGGTTGGGTTCGGGTCGAATCTGAATCCGACCCAACTTGAATAGCCTAAACTCGAACTCGATCTATTTATTAAATGGGTTAAAAATCATGACTTGAACCCAATCTGATTAATAAATGGGTTGAGTTGGGCCAATTTGATCTGTTTATAGAGTATTTTTTAATAAATGCTTAATCTGAATCCTATTTGATCCGATTATGTTCAACCTGAACTCGATCCGTTTAATAAATGGGTCAAAATTTATGATCCATATTCGAAATTTGACAGTTGGGTTCGGGCTGGGTTCACGGGTCGGGTCATATATTGTCACCCCTAGTTTCAAATAAATAGCGATGTTCTCCTGTATGTATTTAACAATTATCTACAGTGTTCCTCTACAGGCATTTCTCAAAAGTAAAAAAAATCTTTCTATATAATGTTTTCACTATTTTACAAACACCTAAATAAAGTAATTTATTAACAGAGTTTTTATAATCTAAAATAATTTCAGTATACTTGATTTCTCTTTAGTTATTTTTTTTCATTGCAATTTTTTATTTTTATTTCTAAACATCATAATTTTTTTCAACGCACTTAAAATTTGTGATCATATTGCTCTTTTCTATTCACACGTCAACACAATAATTATACATAAAATAAATATTTAATAATTAAATTTAATAAATAATATCTTATATCAATAACTCAAAAAATAATTCCAAGCAAATCGAAATAACAATAACTCAACAAGATATTCTCAAATCACAAATTGAGTGTAATATTTAGTACATCATTAAAAGATTTGAATAAATGTATATTTTATCAATATTAAAATACTAAGTTATTTTATCATTTCATATCACTAAAATACCAAAATACTAAATCATTTCGTAAGGATGGAGGCTGGATAGGAGAGTGCGAGGCAAGAGAAATTGCGAGTTCGTGACTGTAGCGCGAATAGAGACCGCAGAACGGAGGCTAAGTTAAGGACCCAGAGTTTAAGATTTTTTTTTTAATTTTAAACTGAACCGGTCCAACCGTACCGGTTCACCGGTTGACCAGTTGAACCGCGGCTTAGATCGGTTCTGGCCGGTTTTAAGCGGATTCGGTTATAAAATTAAACCGGACCGGTTGGCTGACCGGTTCACGGTTCGATCGGTTGAACCAGCCGATCCGATCCGATTTTTAAAACCTTGCAGTACTTTCAGCATTTCATATCCTCCAAGCGACGTCTCGAAGATTGACGCCGGCAAATTCATTGCAGGTATTCTGGATTGTTTTTGGCCCTTAAAATCTGGTATAGTTACATCTTAAGCTATTTTGAGGTGCCTGCATTTGGATACATTTTTTGTTGTCATCTACAGTAAATTATCAAACTGTTTGTGGGCGGCGAAAAGATGATCGTAGAGAGCTGCTGTCAAGCCTGATTAGAGCTCGTCATGCACCATACTAACTCATCCTTAACGGCCTCGGCTTAGGCTAGGCAGCCTCGGGATGCACTCGATTAACTTAGGTGGCTCGAACATTCGCCGCAGGTTGGTCTCGTTCCAATCACCTTCTTTGAGGATGAATCTTTGATGGCGGTGGGCATCCGCTGCACGCTATTTCGAAAAGTTGGTCAGTCGGATAGACGAGTCGGATCAATCTAGAGCACCTCAATGAACAGTTTTTTTTTTCCTGAGCCCATTTTCTATATAGTGAGCTTTTAACTGATGCGGACTCACTAGAATCCCCTCAAAGTATCCCACCTAGGGCTGTTATCGATCCGATTTCGAGCCGAGCCAATATCGGCTCGAAATCAGATTGATCACATTTCGATCGACTCGAAATCAACTCGAGCTCAATTGAGTTCGACTTTGAGTCGGCTCAAGTCGATTCCAATCGACTTCAAGCCGATTTCGATTCATTTTCGAGCCGGCTCGAAAAATGAATCAAATCCCAATTTTTTTTTGAGCCAATCTCGAGCCGGGTAAGCTCAACTCGATCCGGCTCGAGATCTGCTCAGTTTATAATATATATACATATATATTATATAACATATACATATATATTATATAACATATATATATATATTAATAATCGATTCAATTTTCGATCGATTTTCGATCTTCGATCCATATTAACACCCTTAATCCCAGCAAATACCTTTTCTGTTTTTGAGGTGAATCTTGGCACGTTGCAAAGGTGATTACTTTTATTATTATTATTATTATTATTATTATTATTATTATTATTATTATTATTATTATTATTATTTTCAAAGGTGATTGATCTTTTAAGTCTGAGGGGTAGGTTAGGGGTGGTTACTGGATCGAACCGATTCCAACTGGTTTCAGATTCGATCAGCTTAGCTTGGATCTGGTCTGAGTTTGGTCCGGATCCATGTGTTTGAGTCGGATCGGGTCAATCGAGTAAATTAATTTAAAAATATATTTTTTATGTATTTTATAAAAAAAATATATTATTTATAGAGAGTTCAATACATGTTAAAAAATCTAAAGTGATCTTAAAACAGTCATTTTAACTTTAAAACGGTCATTTGATCGTTGCTAGGAGCAGAAACGATTAAATGACTGTTCCATTGTAAATTTTTTTTTTTAATTTAATGCTGTCAGCCGTAGTACTTGAGGGCGGCGCACACGTGCCCCCATATATATATATATATATTTGGAATCGGGTAATCGGTTCTGCACTTGCAGAATCAGTCCGTACCGGTTCTGCGGCCCGGAACTGGCTAGAGCCGAAATCGGTCCGGAACTGACTAGAATCGGTCCGGTTCAACTGATTCTAGATCGAATCGATTTTTATTAGATCGATTTCGGATCAATTCTGGGTCGAATCGGTTCAATAAGCAGCGCTAAGGAAGGTGCTGCTCACACTAGCACCAACCATGGCTCCGATTGTCAGTATTGAACCAAACATTGCATACTGCAGTAATGAAATGACCAAAATTACAGATTTGCCCAAACATTTACATATTTATATATTATTTTCCTAACTATGATCCAATAGCTAAAAATAACATAGATGATTTTTTTAAATTAAACATATTTAATTAACTAATTCATAATTTTACCGTTAAGAAAAAATTAATAAAAAAACGTCTTTTTTATGCTGTTACTGTTGGCACCGTTGAGCTGATAAATTTAAATATTAAAATTTTATATAAATCATAATTTTATAAATTAATTTTATTTCATATCATAATATTAAAATAAATTTTTATTTTATTTTAAACATATACTCTAATTAAATAAAGTTGGTAAAATTTTAAATTTCTTTACAAAAATATAGAGATTTTTTATTTTGTGAACCTACTCACATTTTGGCCCTGTTTGACAATGGGCTAAAAATCATGACTAAAATTAGCCATGGCCAAAATCTTAAATTTATTTTAAAAATCTTAAAAAATTATTTTATATCTCATCTCACACAAATTTTAATATTAAACAATCACTTTATTTCACATCCAACACAATTTTTAATAAATCAATCAACTTTATTTCACATCATATATAATTTTTAATATAACAAACTTAATTTATTTCACATTATACATATTTTTCAAAAACAGCTAAAAATTCTAGCCAAATTTTCTTTTTTTTTCTTATTACCAAACAGTTTGTTTCATATTTTGTATCAAATATGAAAGTTATCATCATGTATGATATACCCTTTTAAGATCCATTTGAGTCGGTGTTTCAAAACTCATTGAAACTAAGCTCAACAATTCTCCTTAGCTCCTAGCGAAAGTTTCTAGCTTTATTTATCTTCGTAGAGCGCAAAATTACGTCCAGTTTCCTTTCTCTCAAATGCTTGCGCTATTGCAACTGTCACATCATCACTTTATTCCCTCGAACTAAATAGCTATCGTACAATTTTTAAAGTTAGAATTAATTTTTTTCTTTTGAGCGAGCTTCGAACTTTGAATTATTTTTACAAGACTAATCTGCACCTTTTTTTTAGTTAATGTTATTTGGGTTCTTGAAGTTGGATTCCTATTCACATAAATTTACGAATTTGAATTTATTTTTAATGAGTCCTTGAGTTTAGACACCTATTTCACAATACTGCATAAATTTGAATCTCTTTCGGTATACAATATTTTTCATATTGTTCTTTGAGGTTGGAATCATATTCATTCGGGTTTATGAATCTAATTGGAATCTCATTTATTTAATAGAAATAAAATGATTGTATACCTAGAGATTGATTATAAAAAGTAAAAATAAAATTTGTGGACCTACCTAAAATGAATGTTCAATTTTAAGGACTTATTAGAAATAAATTTAAATTCATGGATTCATGTATAAAATATAAATCGAACCTCAGGGACAATCTTTTTTACTGGTTAGTAGCTACTGCCGCTCTCACCCCCAACCTTCGCTCTCTCCATCGCGAGCCGACGCTTCTCCAAAATCCAAATGGCCTCAAAAACCAAGTAAATCTTCCACCTTGCTCTGCTACTGGAAGCGCATCAGTAATGGCGGAAATGGGTTTCGACCGAGCTTTCGTTTTGGTTGCTCTGATCTTTGCTGGATCTGTACTGGTAGCGGAGGCGGCCATTGGTGTGAACTGGGGGACACTTTCAACCCACAGGCTTTCTCCTTCCATAGTTGTAGATCTCTTGAAGGAGAACAGAATTGGGAAAGTAAAGCTTTTCGATACGGATCCTGCGGTCCTTAGGGCGCTGATGGGGAGCGGCATCGAGGTGATGGTGGGGATCCCTAATGAGATGCTAGGGTTTCTGAGCTCTTCCCCTGCTGCTGCAGATTCTTGGGTCAGCCAGAATGTGTCGAGATATGTGGTTAAAGGCGGTGCCAACATTAGGTATTTGTGATACTTAATCGTTGTTTTGGTTCTTGCTGATGCCTATTATTTTTCCTTATATGGTTCTTTTTTCCTCTTATCCTGTCACTGTTGTGCATCATGAAATGCAGACTTTTATTGGAGCTAATTTAGTCAGAATATGATGGATCTAGGAAAAATTTTAATCTTCTAATCTTATGATTTTGTGAAGGATCTCCTCTTGAAAGTATGCGGGCATAACTTGCTGTTGAGACTCCAGATTTGATCTAAACTGGGGTTTTTAGCGATTCTTTCTGTAAATCCATAAGTGCCTTATGGAATGAATAAATTAGGGACATTGTGTGAAATATTATAAGATTGGCTTAACTTATATTGGAAATAGGATTATGAGATTGACCCAGGTAGTCTAAGCATGCGTAAGGAAGAGCTGAAGATGCACCAAGAAGACGTAAAGTATAACATCCCGTGATCTCATTGTAGAGGTGTTGTCCGCTTTGGCTTTAGAAAAACTGTGTGACTTGAGTACTTCCAGGAGGTCACCCATCCCAGTGCTACTCCAGCCCAAGTACGCTTGACTGTGGAGTTTTCTATCATTAGCAAATCCTGTGACGCCCGTGGCCGAAGAGGGCGGAGAGTGATCGCCGGGTGATATCCTAAGAGAAATGAATTATTGAGGCAAAATGCGGCTCCTGACAGGCTTCTAGGCCGATAAATAGTGGTGAGAGGGGCATATGAATGAATCGTCCCACATCGAAAAGAGAGGGAGATCCTGAGCTGTATAAGTAGGTAACGTGATTTCAAATAGTAGATGCGCCTTTTGGGGCAAAACTCTGAGGCAAATGATGGAAAACTCCATGGTTAGCGTGATTGGGATGGAGTAGCATTGGGATGGGTGACCTCTTAGGAAGTACTCAAGTCACGTAATTTTTTGACAATCAAAGGTGACAGTACCTCTACAATGAGATCACGAGATGTTACATAAAGTATTGGCTTGAAGCTTATTTCTTGACATATGATTAATTGTTAGGGAAGAAAATACTAAGAGGCCTAAGTGTGGCTCAATGCACAAATTAGTAGATACCTATTAACCAAAAAATCTAGTTAATATCAGTAAGGGCCATTACTTGTATATTAACACAATAATTTATTAAACTATAAATGTAGAATTATTTTCTATTTGTATTCCCTACAATCTCCCTCACATGAGAATCCATTCACATTAGTTTATCCCTGTCCAGTGAGCTATTTTAACTCATCAAGTACATGCACATTAAAAGCCCACTCAACCACCTGGAGCTATAGTGGGAGCCACCATCTCTTAGATTTCTTGCTTAACTATGGCAGAACTTGGGCAAAACCTATGCAAGAACAGTTGGAGCCACTCCCTCAAATGCTTCCTTTCTTTCCCTCAATTTTTTGATATAGTACTTGTAATGTGTGCTGGATCTAAACAGGAAGTTGGGTGAAATTACTATGAAATGGATAGTGAGAAAAGGGGATCAACCAATATTAAGTTAGTTAAAGGCTGCATATAGTGTATTGCCATAAGTTATATTTAGCATCACGTGCAACACTTAGTAGAAATGAATGGTTAGTTTAATGCAATAAAGTAGTAGCTTTTAGCTTCCGAAAACATTGAATTTGATTGATTGGTGGAAGGGAAATTGCACTAATCCGAAGTCTAATTTCCAAGTTAATGGATTTGTTCTGTCAACCACGGACTATTCTGTTGACAACAAGATGAGTTATTTGCATAGTGGACTTTTGCCAAAAGCTTACTGTTCGTTGCAGCAACTTTTTAAGTCCGTTTTGGCTTAGCATCCTCAAAATTCTATTCCTCTTCAGTATATTTTTTTTCTTCTGTTTGAAAGCTACAAATGCCATTTTATTAACCGTGGTTTAATTTGACATATCTGAATTGACCGAGGCTGAATTCAGCTCCAATCCAAACAGACTTGGTTGTACATTTGTCCATATCTAGGAGCTTGCCCAAGCCAAAGAATCAGAATCTCTCTCTTTCTCTGATATATATATTATATTATATATATTGGGGATGAAGGGAGCACTGCTCAGGGGCTCAGGGCCAGATTGACATTTGAAGAACATCCTTTTTTAAGATTAGCATTACTTTACTGTGCTATGCTGCTTTCTGTCACCACTGCGTAACATAATTTGCTTGGACATGAATGCATCCTAACTTATCTTCTAGGTTTTACTGTTATCCTAGTTTTCCTCTAATCTTATGTCGTTCACATTTTATGGTAGATAGGGTTATATTCCTGCTGCCACTGTGCCCTTCTTATATTTTTGCTGTGAAATATTACTTTTTCCATTCATGATGAGCTATATTGAGTATTATTAATAGATGTTTCTAAGCTTGAAAGAGGAGGGTTGCACTAGGTTGGTTGCCAACATAAAATTTCTCTTTTTACCAAGGATTTCTCTTATGTTGATCATTGGGTTGTTACCTTCTTTCAACACAATTTTAGCTGACACCAAGTTGTTTGGGATTAGGTTTTTTACCTTTTCCTGCTTAAAGATGCTGTATGATCATATAAAATAGATTCTAAGTAAACTAGTTTGGGATTACGGCTTTGTGATTCACTGCATCAGTTTTAGTATGGTGATAGTTGCGTTCAAGTGTTCAGGTCAATTGTGGATGCATAAGCATGATTTTTTATGTGCATTGATATATACTAATTACAACTTTTTAAATGAAGATCATTATTTGGAAAATGATACATAATAACATCATTATTAATCTAAATGGTTTCTGTGATTGGATGGACAACAAGATGAAATGACCTGCTTGTGTGAGATGCTACTCCCAAACCAGTTTTATGAAGACAAATTAGATTATTTTCATTCAAGTAATACGAGGACAGTCTATTCCTTTAATTAATCTAAGCACCAAATTCTACTTAATACCATAATCTATGAAAATATTGACATGTATTTACCTTCCTTGTAATCTGCAACCTTTTGTTTGTTACTAGGGGAATATTTATGATAGTAAATCGAGTAATGAATCTATGTGTTACTCAAAATTGTAAATGGTTTACTTGGCATGGGTATTTCAAACAAGCTTCCACATTTCTAAAATGGGAACTTTGGCCTACGTTGATCCTTGTTATTAGTGGTGTTTTACTTGGTTTGGGTTGCTCTTCAACACGAACTCGACAAAAAACTGAATGATTAGACATGAACTCAAAAATTATGGGTTGGTTGTTGGGTAAGGTCCAACCTTGACACCGTGCTTTGATTTGTACCTAAGGATCTGTGTAATTTGATATGCCTTTCCTCCTCAATCCCTAATTATGGCTAGGCGTTCTCATTTTTTGATAAATGAAGTAGGCATTATTCAGTTGCTGCTCCTAGATAACACCCTCATGTCTCATCTGGTTGCAGGTACATTGCTGTTGGTAATGAACCTTTTCTCACAAGCTACCAGGGCCAGTTTCAATCCTTCGTTCTTCCTGCCATGCTTAACCTCCAGCAATCGCTAGTTAAAGCAAATCTAGCAAGCTACACAAAGCTAGTGGTTCCTTGCAACGCAGATGCATATGAGGCACCTCTCCCTTCCCAAGGAGCTTTTCGACCCGAACTTACTCAGATAATGACCCAGCTTGTTTCTTTCCTCAACTCGAATGGTTCCCCCTTCATTGTCAACATATACCCTTTCCTAAGCCTTTACCAGAGTGCTGACTTTCCGCAAGATTACGCCTTCTTCGAGGGCTCTTCCCACCCAGTTGTAGATGGTGGAAACATGTATTATAATGCTTTTGATGGCAACTTTGACACCTTAGTTGCTTCTCTGAATCGGCTGGGCTATGGGCAGATGCCAATTGTGATTGGTGAAGTTGGCTGGCCAACTGATGGAGCTTTCAGTGCAAATCTTAGTGCCGCAAGGGCCTTCAATCAAGGCCTCATCAACCATGTTCTCAGCAACAAGGGCACCCCTTTGAGGCCCGGGGTCCCTCCAGCAGACGTTTATCTTTTCAGCCTCCTTGATGAAGGACAAAAGAGTACTCTTCCCGGTAATTTTGAACGCCATTGGGGTGTTTTCTCTTTCGACGGCCAGGCTAAGTACCCCCTGAATATCGGTAACGGTTTACTCAAGAATGCTAGAGATGTTCGGTACCTTCCATCGAGGTGGTGTGTCGCGAACCCGTTTAGCGACATTACTGATGTCTCAAACCATATGAAGCTGGCTTGCGGCGCTGCAGATTGCACCACTCTCTACTATGGAGGATTCTGCAATGCCATTGGGGACAAGGGGAACATCTCCTTCGCCTTCAACAGTTATTATCAAGTTCAGAAGCAGGATGAGAACAGCTGTGACTTTGATGGTCTAGGAATGGTGACTTTCCTCGATCCGTCGATCGGTGAATGCCGGTTTCTAGTTGGTATAAACGACAGCAGTTCTTCCATTAGCTGCAGATTTTTTTGCTGCTGGTGGATTTTGATCTTCTGGGTATTCATTTACCAGAGAATGTGTTTTGTTGTGATCTAAAATTGGTAGTTCATCATTTCTGCTTCTGTATTTGGCTCTGCAGAAAATTGGATGAGAAACTATGATGTAAAAAGAAAAAAGAGCTTATATAACTAATCGATTTTAAATTGAATGAATTTTATTTTTAAGCAAATTAATTTTAAGTTTGACTTCATGCTGGTGTTGAGTTCCAGGTTTTGGATGTTATTGCCAGTAATAAATTCTTTTTTTTTTTTTTTTTTGATAAGGCCGGCAATAAATTCAATTCAGACTGGGGCTATGCAGTAAGGGCGAAGACTCAGTTTTTTCATGACTATTATTCCTGTTTGCTCATTAATTTAGGCCCCATTTGGTAATAAATTTTTTTTTGCCATTATTAAAAAATTTCTCAATTAAAAATTGTTATTTTATTTTATTTTATTTTATGTTTTAAAAATTAAATTTTTCTCAAATTATGAATAAATATCTTAAAATTTAAAGATTTTTGTTTTAATAGATCAAAAATCAAATATATTAAATATAAATTTAGTCAAAATAAAATTATTTGTATTTGTGGGATGATAATTGATATTCAAGTTATTAGAAAGAGTGAGCGGTTTAAATATGTTGAATTAATTATATAAAAGAACTGAATTAATTATATAAAAGAACGGTAAAATAAATGAAAATATTATCAAAAGAATTCAAGCAGAATAGTTAAAATAAAGAAATACTTCTATTGTGTTATGTGATAAAAAAAATTTTACTTAAACTTAAAAGGTAAATTCTATCAAACAGTTGTAAAATTAGTAATGTTATATGGTGTAAAAATGCTAGTCCATAAATTACGTTATTAGAAAGAGTGAGTGATTTAAATATGTTGGATCAATTATATAAAATAACAGTGAAATAAATGAAGATATTATCAAAAGAATTCAAGCAGGATAGGTAAAATAGAGAAATACTTTTAATGTATTATATGATAAAAATTTTTTGCTTAAATTTAAAAGTAAATTCTACTAAACAGTTGTAAGATAAATAATGCTATATAGTATAAAATACTATCTTATAAAGTAAAGACACATAAGTAAAATAAGTTTTACAAAGATAAAAATGCTAAAGTCGATGAGTGATATACAAGAAAGAATAGAATAAAAAATAAGTATATTCGCGAGAAGGTTGGGGTAGCCTCAGTTAAGGATAACTTCAGGGAGTGTTGGCTAAAATAGTTTGGACATATAAACTATAAATTTATAAAAACTTTAGGAGGAAGAGTTAAGTTATTGAATTTTGACTGTGTTAAGAAAGGAAAGGGAAAGACTAAAGGGCAAATTTCACTCAGGTCCCTGAGTTTAAGGGTTATTATCACACAGGTCCACGTTTTTTAAATTTTATCTTCGGGGTTCCTACGTTTTCAAAAATTATCATCTGGGTCCCTTTTTTATTTTTTTATTATTAAAATATATATAAATTACAATTATACCCTTACTTTCCCTCTCTCCTCCAGATCCGGCCGCCGTGCAACG
>KZ451887.1:905945-959415 GCA_002786265.1 Apostasia shenzhenica | reverse complement strand
CTGCGAGCCGCGTGGCCGCAGGCGGGGCGCGGCGGCCGGATCTGGAGGAGAGAGAGAGTAAGGGTATAATTGTAATTTACATATTTTTAATAATAAAAAAATTAAAAAGGGACCTAGATGATAATTTTTGAAAACCTAGGGACCCCGAAAATAAAATTTAAAAAATGTGGACCTGTGTGATAAACCCTTAAACTCAAGGACCTAGGTGAAATTTGCCCAAGACTAAATAAGGTATGACAAAAAATTATCAGAAAAAATTTCACAAATTTAGAGATAAGTAAGGACATATTATTTAATAGAATATAGTAGAAATAAAGAATTAATATAGCCGATCTCACTAGTGGGATAAAGACTTGATTGTTATAATTATTTAAAATAATAAAATAATATTTTATCTCATTCTATACAAACCCCGATCGATTCTACCACCCTGGTGGGATTGTGGGGGGCGGGGAAGGGAGAGAGCGTGCGGCGAGCAATGGAAGCTGCCCGGACGAAGCCTGGGAAACGCAAATCCCGGCGGGGGAAGCGGCGGCGGCGGTCATCCAAGACGAAAGCTGAAGCCCTTCCGGAGGAGCTAAACCGGGGGAGGATATCAACCCAGCCGCCATCAAATTCAAAGCGGATTAGAAGATGCGATGAAGCTCTCGGCTTGGCGAGCCGCCCAGGCCTTCTCGACAAGGTATCTCCTCTCCGAAGATTATTTCCGGAAACCCTAGCTGTTCCAAGAATGGCCTCAGAGGCTCGTCTTGTCGTAGCATCAGTTCTGCGACGTCGCTGTTAGTATATTTGTCCACAGTCGACTGGATTCGTGAAACTTTTATATTGTGAGGAAAGTACGTTTTGATTGGAATTCTTATGAATCAATGAGTTTGTTGTTATTCTACCCTAGGGTTTGATGTTGTATCTTGGATTATCATGGAATTGGCTTCATGATGATTAAGATCTCGTTTGTTTGGAGTATATTTTTGAGATATTTTAAATTCTTTTGAGATAGAGAGGAAAAAACTTATTTTAATATAATGTGAAATAAAGATATTTTATTTTTAAAGATTGTATTGGATTTGAAATGAAGTTTATTTTAATATATAATTGTGTTTTTGATGTGAAATAAATACTAAATATTGATGAAAGTATTATTGGAGAAGTTTGAGGGTTTTGGACCAAAACCAAACAAGCCTAAGGGTGTGTTTGGCAACAACTTAAACTTAAATTTAGGCTTCTTATATTTAAAGCACTCTCAAACAGTATTATTGCATTTATGTGGCTGTAAATTTTTAAGGTGCTTAAGCCTAAAGCGCATCTAAACAGTATTTTACACACCAAATAAATTTAAGTTGCATTTGGTTGTTAAAGCATTTTAGAAGCTCAAAAAGCCCTTTAAGATGCTTAAATTACAAGCCGCTTGAAAGGTAGCTTAAACTTTAAGCTGCTTCAAAAATATTTCCCGTAGGTGGTCTAAGTTCTATGAATTCTATTTTGTGGTTCATGTATTAGTTTGCTCTCTTGATTTTGTTAATATTGTTAGAGCTAGGTGGGATGAAGCAATCTGGAGTAATAAACTTCTAATACTTCAAATGTTGCATTACTGGTTGTTTTTCATTTTTTCTTTTACGCAAACGATCCAGTGGAATGGAGAAATTTTAATTGAAGTCTGTATCTTCTTTGAGAAACCATTCACATATTGTTCTCTTATGAAAAGCACTTGCTGAAGTTAGACTAGATTTTAAAATTTCACATCTTCTACATTAGAAGTTCAAATAGCTAGACTAGCTCCATCATATTTGCTGTCTCTTATGAAATCTCTTAGGAAATTCTATCTTATAATTATCATAGTTAATCTAATCAAACACCTCTTTCATAGTTCATCATTGTTGATCTCTCTTATGAAATTCTATCTTGGAATTATCATAGTTCATCTTAACAAATGCCTCTTTCATGTCTTTGGTGAGAAATGAAATGATGCCTCTGGGCCTCGTTTGGTTCGAGCTTTTTTTTAGGCTAGAAAAATAAAATATTTTATTTTTTAAGTGTAATAGTAATGAAATGTATTTTAATATTAGAAAGTATGTAAGATGTAAAATAAAGTTAATTTTAATATTTGTATTTGTGTTATATGTAAAATAAAGTTGATTTTTATAGTTGAAATTTGTATTGGGCTAAAAAAATATGCAGAACCAAACGAGGCCATATGATAGAAAGTTATTTTTAAAATTATTAACCTTGCTTCCCATTGAATTTCTTGGAATGCCCATGCACTTAGTGCTGTTGTGCTGCTGCCACCTCTTTTATGAATTGATCAGCTGTGAGCATAGTTGTAAGTTAGGCCTCACACTTGGTTTGGCTCCTGGTTGGCTTGACTAACTTAACGAGTTCTTCATCTTTAATCTATTCTCTAAATTGCTTGTTTAATTTCTTAGGCATAGATGTATTAAGAAGATTATTTTTTTATTTTTAGTTCAGCATTTGAATGAGCAAGAGGGTGTGTACTTATTTTTAGTTCAACATTTGAATGAGCAAGAGGGTGTGTACTTATGCCATGAGTGAACTTAACATGACATGCAATTCACTGAGTGAGATATGCAGAATATGAGTAAATTTCTATGAATGCAGGTTAATAATTAACTAAATATTTTTATTTGGAAGTTAAAATTCACATTTATTCAGGTCCTTCATCTCGTGTTATTGTAAAGGGCAAAATAATTTAATAATCACCCACATTGGTTCAAATTTGCTTTTCACCACAGGAGCTTGTTTTCATGGCTTTGGTGAAAATTTGTTTTCTGGATGCTCATTATAATTCCTAAAAATAAGCAGATGCGAGTTAGATTATCTGGCGGCCATTTCAGGATGTTAAATGAAAAGCTCTATACATGCAGGTGAAAGTAAAGTGTGCTTACTTTTACGAGAATTGCATTTATTTTCTTATGTAGGCTTATTATATTATTTTTTCTCCTTACCAGCGGAAACGAGGCATTGGACTTATTCAAGAAAGAACCTGAACTTTTTGATGTGGTAAACCATTTTCTGTCATTTCCTCCTTTCTTTTTATTACTTAATAAATTAGAGATCTTATTACTCTATGTATATATCATTTATCTTCATGTACCTCTAACAGTAACATGCAATAGACACTTTTGCATCCTTAGACTTAATGCTGATGCAGAACCTAATACTCTGAATGAAATTGTTACTTTTAGCTTTCAAAAGTCAAATACTCATTCCATCATGTTTGTGTAAGAGTCAGTGCACTTTTATTATTGCTAACCAACCACACTCTTTTTTGTATTTAGTAGCTAACAAACGAAATACCATTAAAAAATTTAGTGTAAATTCAGTGCAAATGATTATGATCAAGAAATATAAATAAGATCATGTGAGGATGTGGTCCAATCATTACGATCAGGGGCCATGAACTTGAACTTATGCGTTTTTTGTTAGGCTTCTACGATGAATGGATAATAATATATTATCACACATAAAAAGTGGGGAGAAGAACTAGGATTTATTAGTAATGTCTTTGGCATGAATGTTGATGTGCTTTTGAGGACAAAATCGTGAGACTTTGTTAGGTTAAAGCAAATAATACTTTTACTTTGTGGATTGTGGATTGAGTCATGAGAACATGTGAATTCTTTAGGGCTATCTGTAAATGACTACTGTTTGTTTGGATTTGAGGATATTGTTTTTTTTTTCACTAGCTAGCATCAGCAATAAGATAATTCATCTTTTAGGGAACCATATTTGATGAGATGTATGAACCATTTTTGTTGGGAATGCATATGAGCAATTGTCCCATATCAGTAGTTTAATAATAAGTTGTAGTGCTAACTACGGAGTACCGATATTTTTTAAAGCCTAACGTATCGGTATCGTATCCGTATTAGATACTGATACTCCTTGATATTTCACTGATGCATATCTAATACACTATGTGGCATATCAGTTTTTATTTTTAACTTTTAAAAATCAGTACTTATCTGATTCTTATCTGATATTGATTTTATACTTGTTCGATACTTCCCGATCTTCTGATTAAAAAAAAATTAGATTAGTCAGTTTGGCCCATACAATACAAAATACAAAGGGCTCATTTATAAAAGACAACATTTACTTAGACTCGATGACTAGCAATGAGAGAGCGACAATCGAGTTCACATAATTGGGGAATAGATAGCTAGAATTCTAGTAGTAGAAAAAGATTTGGTATCTGTAAGCTGCTACTTTTTCAACTTCAACTAACTCATGTAGCAGTCATACAAATGTCCGTGACATCGTTACTTTTTCTACCTCAACTGACATTTTGTCATTATTTTTATTTGACGCCAGTCATAATTCGTTATATATTAATAGAGCCTATATTGTTGGAAAGATAGAACATTGACAATTATTTATTAAATTTATTTATTTAGACTCAGAGAGATAAAGACATGCAGTTACTTTAATTAGATCAATATATTTAGGTTTAGATCACAGTTATTATATTATTTATTAATTATATTTCATTTGTATTAAGCTAATTGAGTTAGGTCATATTTAGATTGAAATTAAACATGATCTACTAACATGTATTAAAACTCTTATCTCACGTAAATGTGCTATAATGGATTGGGAAATTTTATAACATTTTATCTAAATTTTTTGAAATTCAATTATTGTTGGAGTTTGTTTTCATTTTTTTAGTTGAATTATCTATAATGTTTTTAGTAGTATCAAAAAGGTTTGAAAATATAAAAGTAAAAATTAATTTTAAGAAAGTTTAAATAATTTTTTTGAAATTCATATCAACAATGTGTTTTATTATTGTCTATCATATTAGTTATTTCTTAAATATGCATATATATATATATATATATAAAACTGTCGTATCTTGATGTATCTAGATCATATTTTTTTTTAAGTTTGCTATATTGTTATATCCGTATTGTATCATATTTGTATTGTCATATCGTATTCGTACTTTATAGGGTAATATACAAATGATGATCTTTACCCATTAGCTTAAACTTTTGGGCTAATGTTGTCTATTCACTTATGTATTGAGCCTAACTTAGTCACCCTTGATATTTTTCTCCTAATATGTGGATAAAAGCCAATAGTTTAGTTGTAATCAAGTAATTCATATTGGCTGGATTTTCATTGTGTTCAACCATAGCGGATGAGTATCTTCAAAAAAAAAAAAAAACCCATAGTTGATGAGCAAGAAATCTAACAGTGGGACTTGCATTGTGACTTCTGGTCGTTCAGCTGGCTCTTAATATGCATGCATTTGATGAGTTAAAATGGCCAATTGGACGGAAAAGACATGGACGGATTCTCATGTGAAGGGAAGCTTGTTTAGAATGCGCATTAGCAATTATTATACATTGGTAGTTCAACAAGTAGTGGTGTTGATATGCAAGTGATGAACCTTACTTACTAGCTTAAACTTTTGGATTAATAGATGTCTATTTACTGCCCAACTTGGGTGGCTGATATTGCTCCCTAAGAATTTCGAGTTTTTGGGAAAACATACAAAATTCTGTGTCTGCACCATTTCATCTCGAAATGAAAAGTTGTGGTCTAAGGACAGGTCTAATGATAAAAAATTTCTTGTTCTGAGAAGCTGATCATTTTCTGGTACACCGCCACTTCTTGGAAACTGTGTTGCTAGTTCCTTGATCTGATGATTGAAGATACATACATAATATAATTCTGTTGTAAGTTTGAAGTGTATCTCCGAAGAAAAATTTTGTATTTCTTAGTATCATGCAGGATATCAGGAACAGATGTCACGTTGGCCACAACAGCCAATTAACATCTTCATCAAATGGCTGAAAAGTCAGAGTTGTTCTTTTGTTGTAGCTGATTTTGGTTGTGGTAAGAGGGAAGGGGATGCTACCATTTCTAATTGCTTTTTGAGCCTGCAAGGAAGTGGAATCATCTTCATAATATTGGTTATAATGTCTTGCAAGTTTTGTGCTAATTATTTGTGTTATATCTAAGGGAATGCCAGCCTTGCTAAAAACGTAAAAAACAAAGTCTTCTCTATTGATCTCGTCTCAACTGATCCTTTGGTGATTGCTTGCGACATGTCTAATGTGAGTTTTTTCTATGTTCTATGGAAATGCAAAGAGCTTATTTGTTGATCTTGCTAACTATATTTGGTTTGAAGGATTTAAGGATCTAATATAACTTGGAAATTGAGCAAAAACCTTAAGTTAAAAGGGGAATAGCATATGTCACTTAAAGATCTTTTTACTCAATTAATCTCCAAAGTGAAAGATTTATATATGTCAACTACTACTTTTAGTGCATTACTATACATTAACTCCGGCAACTTGACGCTACTTTAACCCAATAAAACTTACATGTTACTTCCTACTTTGAATACATAATTATAAATTAGGTCATTCAACGGGTTAATGAAACGATTGGTTGACATGGCCCATTCAATGGCCTATGTTGCTACAATTGATGGTAGCCCCGTCATGGTTGGTGCAAGATCAATTTTGATGGGTCTTTTCAGGACAATGGAGTTGCAGGAGCCAGCTTTATCATCTGAGATTGCTGCAAAGTGACTTTACTTGCAGGAGGGAAAATAGTACACACTCATTTAGTAGCAGAAGTAGAGAAAAGAGCTGCATTTTTAGGGGTTCAAACTGATATAACCATGAGGAAGGATTTCTAACACATCTTGCTAAAGGGAGACTCACTTGAGGTACTATAGGAATCCAAGGAGAATTAAAGGGAGACTCACTTGAGGTACTATAGGAATCCAAGGAGAATTAAGTAAGGGGAGTGGACAATAACAAAGAAAGGACTACATAGTGGATAACATAGATTGTTTGCTTTCTTGCTTTCATTCATGTAAAATTGCTCATGTAACTATGAACACCAATAGTGCTGTAGACTTCCTTGCACATTTTGTGATGTTAGGTGATTTTGCTTGGGAAAAGGGAATGTCCCTTCCTAAGGATCTTTGTGACATTCTCAGGAGGGATGTTGGTTGACACTTATTCTTGTAGTCTTTTGACTTTTTATACAAGGCCTAGGGGGCGTTTAGTTCAATGTTATCTTATGTTATTTAGAGAAGATAATTGTTTGGTTTAATGACATCTACAAATAATCTTCTATTAGATTATAAAATTATTAGTCAAAAGATGACATCTAGATGTCATGATATCTAAATTACATAACATAACACCAAGATAACAACGAATCAAAGGCTCCCCTAGGCCAAATTTCAGAAATAAAAGAAGAAACGGTTGGTCGATGGAGTTAATGTAGGAGGTCAGTTTGTAATTATGTATTCAAAGTTGGTTATGATATATGTAAATATGTAATGTTGTAAGGGTTAGCCGACCCCACCTAGCGGGCTTAAGGCTTGGTTGTTGTTGTTGTTGTAAGATTGGGGGTTAAATGAGTAACAAAACCTCTCTTAAAGATGGCATATGTGATTTTTCCTAAAAAACAACTATTTTTTTTTCTCAAGCGGAATCAATTATATTCATGTGGCTATCTGGCGGTTTTACAGTGCCTGATCCACGTTAATTCATTCCACTTAAATTCCTGATATACTCAAGTATTGTTGTTCTTCTACTATCGGTTGTTGTTCTCACTTATAAATTTCACAGACACCTTTGGAGCCAATTTCTGTGGATGTTGCTGTCTTCTGCCTTTCATTAATGGGAACGAACTATCCTAGTTATTTGAAAGAAGCAAATAGAGTTCTCAAGCCATGGTATATTTCTATATAATTTTTGCTGAATATACGGAATAAGGAGAATTCTATTCTGACCTGTTCTCTCTTATATTTAATGGTTTAGCGGCTGGCTTTTGATAGCAGAAGTAAGAAGCAGGTTTGATCCAAACAATGGAGGTACTGATCCAGATAAATTTTCAGTAGCTGTAAAACAGCTTGGCTTTACATTGAGCTCCAAGGTTCTTTTTCGATTCACTATTATCTTTTTCATTGTTATAATTAGGATAAACCTTTTACATGTCCCTAGAGTTTATAAAATCTTTGAACTAGTCCATTAATCAAACACAAAGTGTCTTCTTTTGTCATCAAAGTATCTGCCATATTGATATGAAACATACATGAAATGGATAATTTAGGAAATTCTAATTTTTAAATTTCTAAACTTGTATGATTAATAAATTTTTTGAGAAGTTTTACTTCAGAAAATTGATCATGGATAATTTAGGTTTAACACAATTTACAAATGCCATTTTCCAGTGACTTTAACAGTGATTTTGAATAAGTTGTATCTAATTGAAATGCAACTGATAACTATAAAGACGTAATTGTATGATTTAATATATTTTAGAGATTTAATTGGAAGAACTTAAAATTTGGGTAAATTAAATCTAGGTTCTTGAGTTTGGGCATAATATCATGCAGCTTCACAGATTTCAAAAACTCTATTTGGTTTCTGAGTATGTTAAAATTTTCACTTTGGTCTTTGTGGTTGACTTAAAAGCTTTTTTATCTGTCAGTTTTCTGTAAGCACGTGACCAAAAAATATTTTTACTCAATTCTTATTGTTTGGGGAAATTATTATAAATTCCCTTAGCATTCTTGATGAACCACAATCCAAGATCTACTCAAGACTATATGTTCAATGTACATAGGCAAAATAAGACTCTAATTATATGGGAACTAGGCAACGCTGGCTAATAAGAATAATAGAACCATCTCTAATGGCCTTGTATGTATTGGAAACTACTCAATAGTAAGGGTCAAACTATCCAAAATATATTAGGTACTAAATTGTCCTCACTATGATCACTTACGGTGAACTTGCGTGCTTTACCTACCTTATAATAGAGATGGAGTGGAAGTGGACTAAGGTCCAGATAAACAATCTCTCGCGATTTTTCTAAAGATTTTCTATTGAGGTCACCTATAGGTCGAGGTGGCTTGATACGACTAGGTAGGTTACTCGACCTATCGACTTCTATCCTATTAAGACAATCATTTATCTCATCACGTTCATGTATCTTAAGGATAGTCTTATATTGTTGACGATCAACATGCTCTCTTCGTTGTGATCACACATGAGATAAGACATTTATGTCGGGGATAGGGTCTAAACTTCAGGATATATAGAAATACTAGATATGTAACACACTAAATGGTGAATAAAGATCTCTATATGCCATAATAGAGAAGTCTAAATGGGAAATGGAGAATGGATGCATAAAAATGACTAAGAACTTAATCACTGAACTAAATACGTAACCAAACAAGAATCGGGTGCTACTAGAAAGCAGCACTCAACTTGGCTTTGATATTAAGTTGATGTAGGTAGAATCCGATGGACCCCTATATGTTCTAAACGGTCAATTAAAAATATGCTATATGATTTTAAAATTCAGATTTTAAACTAAGTTAACTGCCCTAAATCTACAACTATATCATGAGGTTTCTCTGAGAAGATTAATGAATAGTGATGCTCCAAATAATTCCAAAAAACCCATGCTGTTTAGATCGAGAATCTATGAAGATTTACAGAAAAATTTAACCAATAATTTGAACTTAAACAATTAACATGTGGAATAATGTTAGACTTCAGGTGATGTAATTAATGGAAACCATGAAATCCTCAAAAAGGATGAAATTTAGAATCAGATTTAGGAAAAAGCCATGGAATGGTTTTTTTTTTTTTTTTTTTTTAATCTAAGAATAAGTATATAATTTTTCTAGTTTGGACAAGCAAAGTTTCACTTCATTGGAAATAACAAAGCTAAGAATATCAACAAGGTGCCGATTTTAGTCAAGATTCTAATCATCAAGAGGAACAAATCAGTGAAATTCCAACCAACTAAGAAGCTATGAAACACTTGCATGACATGGGGATATGGGGACACAACATGGTGTGACACGACGAGTTTTCAAAATATAAGATACGAACGTAGCATGACACGTCAAATACAATAATAAGAAAATTAATAATTCATACTTAAAAAATACATAAAACATAGAATAAATTTAAATTTTTAAGTATAAACAACTTGAGTATAGCACAGAAGTCTCATAGGATCAAAATGAGAATTTGAGAAGAGACGCTGTTAGTATTGAAGAGATTTGGGTGTAGATTCAGATTTACTTTGCAAAGTGAGTAGGAGAATAAATGAATATAATTTTGCTTGCTAGGACAACTACAACGAGCATGACAATAAGAGAAGGTAAGGGCTCTCAGTATTGACGATGAATAAGAAGGTAAATTCAACTAAAAACAATGGAGATAATAGAATACAATTCAAACATCAAATGAACCTCATGCTTCTGGATGACAACCACTTTGCAATTCCAAGACTTGACCCGAATGCCTACTGCACAAATCAACGGAAGAACACCAAGCGACAACCTGCTGCTGTGCCGACGCCAAATCTGATGCCACTTGCTTGAAATCGCTTAAGTGGAAGATAGCTTTTTCACAAAGCTCAATGGAAAACTCAATTATCAGCAGCAAGCATCAACTTTCATCCAAGAAAGCTTTATAGGAGAAGAAGGGCCACATGAGGGAGAACGAGTGAAGCAGGAATTCATGGGTTTCAATCCCCTTTTGATCTCAAATTGGGACTTTAAGATCCAATTTATTGGACAAATTGCAATCTGATTCCTCTGTTATGGTCTCTTCACACATAAGTCCAAATTGACTTACTTAAAACCCAATTTGAACCTACTTTGGATCCAACTAACCCAAAGCAACCTATTTAACACCTATTACCCGACTAACTCAAATAACCCAAATTGACCTAAATAATTTACATGATACCAAAGTGGGCATTCCCTCCAATATTAAAGTTTTAATTGACTCGATAACATAAAATACGTCTGACTTGAATAATATTAAAATACAAATAATATGTCAACGGATGTGAAGATTGTGTCGATAACACTATCTGGACTAATATGCTTCTGCATCAGGCGGTGATCACATTGAAATAGTGCTAGATCTGATGACAGGTTTGGGATGAAAGTGTAGCCAGCATGGTGATGAGAGAGGAGAGATTGCTGATGCTTTCCAAAATGGGGTCAACTAGCGACAGGTTTATAGGACAGGTTGAGCTGTCGGATGGTGAGGGGAGATCCTAGCCTTTCTGATGGAGTTGAGATGAATGTAAGGACTTAAGAGAAGAAATCCTCCGTTATCTGCTGTTCCAGTTTTGAACATAATCAATTTGTAGAGGATTTGAAGAGCAGAAACTTTCGAATCAATACAAAGGACTTGAAGAACATAATTTACTTGGTGATGCTCCCCCGCCTATGGGTTCCTTTGTTCTGGAAATGGCAGATGGATTTGATTGGAGGTTACAATGGTGCACGGGACGATGTGAAGTTTGGGTTCCCCATGCTTCCACTGTACCATGCTTTCAGAGTGATAGAATTTGGAAGGACGATGATGACAGAAATCCAGCATGCGAGGGAGAATCAGAGATTTGCATGGGCACACGCTCTTTTGCCGCTGCCATGAACAAATGATTGCAGAGGTCATTGGAGTCAACGCTTGCACTACCTCCGAGAAGCACCTTAGAATCAACAGCTATGGTGAAGAGCTGACGCCAAGGGTCTGGTGATGAGAGCAAAGAAGATGGTGGCACTGACATTGTCTGAGCAATAGTCCCTGTCTCATTTTTTGCTATAGTCAAGCAATGGAAGAAGAAGAAGAAGAAGAAGAAGAAGAAGAGAGAGAGAGAGAGAGAGAGAGAGAGAGAGAGAGAGAGAGAGAGGGAGTAATATCATAAATTCTCACTATGCCATCAGTTTCTTTAGCTAAAGGACCCAACATGAAAAAATAAACATTGATGAAAACCAAACAAAGAGCTTTTCTAAATTTGTGAACTTATATAATATTGTCTTAATTTTAAAGATTTGAGTGTAATTTATCCTAAAAATTATATTCTACCTGTAAAGATAACTCAACTGTAAGAACCTATAACTATTTCTTCCTCATCATCATCATCATCATCGGAATCTTATCTAAATTATTGGTTTGAATACATTGTTCTTTTTCAATGTTATGGCCTTAACCCTTGGGTTGATTAACCTCTTTCATCTATACTGAACAGGATTTCAGTAATAAAATGTTTGTTCTTTTCTACTTCAAGAAAAAGGCAAGTATTGTACGTTTTCCACTTTTATTTGATTTCTCTAATTATATTGTTTTCAATAAGATACTGCTATTTCCCTGATGCAGGCTGGAGGTTCTTCAGTAGAAAAAGCAATAGATTGGCCGGCGTTGAAACCATGCCTCTATAAACGGCGTTGAACGACTAAACTGTACTTCTTGAAGTCCATTCAGTTCATTTCATTGTGTTTTATTTTAAAAGATATAGAGGATGTTTGGTTCATTGTTATTTTGATGTTATGTCATGTAATCTAAATATTATGATATTTAAATATCATTTTAATTAATAATTTTATAATCTTGTAGGAGATAATTTATAGATGTCATTAAATAAAGCATAATATTTTCAATATAGAATCTCAAGTTTTTTAATGTTAATTAAATTTCAATTCTTAAATGATGTCATAGTTAAAGTTGTGTAATAGCCTTATTTGATTAGCTTATTAGCTTATTGTTGTTTTATTAAATTAGCAAAGGAGCATTGTTTCAACTATGTTAGTGTTGTTTTTTCTTTTTTGGCATTTATTTTATACCATTTGAAATTTTAAATATTATATTTTTATTTAAATATATGTATTTTATAATTTAAATTTTATGAAGAGCATGTGTTAAATAGGGATATTTAGTTATGCCCCATTTTATTTGTATAATTTATAAATTCTACCCTAATTTTTAATAAAATCTTATTGTTAGACCTGATCGATGGGTTGCCGGCCTAATGAGCTAGCTAGGCCAGTTGCTTATTTTGGAGGAGAAAATATTGGGTTCGAAGAGTTTGTCACGTTAATTTTTTGTATATCAATTAAATGACAACGGTTGGCAGAGGGGCCCGCCCACTGCAGTTAGGCGCTATGATCAATGTGCTTGTTATAGGCATAAAGATGTTTGTTATAGGCATAAATGTGTTTGTTATATGCATAAAGATGTTTGTTATAAGTATAAATATATATAAATGTGCTTGTTATTAAAATTTTTGAAAAATATATATGATGTGAAATAAATTTAGTTATATTAAAAATTATATTAGATGTGAAATAAAGTGATTATTTATTGTTAGAATTTACGTAGGATGAGAAGTAAATAAAATTTTAGTTGTAAAATTTCTCTAATTAAATCAGGTATTATTTAATTTTTGATGTTGTTTTATTCTTTCAACAAGTGCAATACCTATGAGATGAAAGTTTCAGAGGTTTAGTAATATCTCTTTTTGGTTTTTGTTACAGTGACTTACATTATTTAAAAAATTATTATTTATTTAAAAAAATATTACAATTTAATTATTAATGCCCTGTTTATTTAAAAATTTAAAATTAACTTGATTTAATTTTGAACAAATATATCATATTACACATAAAATTTAATATTAAAAATTAATTTTATTTCACATTTTAAATACATTACTAAAATAATAACTAATTTTATATCACATCTGTCATATATCTCAACATAATAATTAATTTTATTTCACATCATTCATAATTTTTAATAAAAATATTTTTATTTAAATTTAATTAAAATTTATAAATATACAGATCCTAAAATAATATATAAGATGCCCATATTTTTTAATTATTTTTGTAATCGTTTTCTAGTATATGGAATAAAAATTAGTATTTCGATTTTAGCTGTTCTAGAAATTTATTTTGAATCACAATTTTATTAAACTTTGAAAATATTTTTAAAATTCAGCCGACATTGTTTTGCGAGTTAATAGCTTCGTTTATAAGCCGTTAAGGCCATTCTGTCCGGCCGCTGCTCTGCGAAGCTGCGACGTTTGAAAAGCGGCGATCGCCGGAGTCGTCCGGATTCCCGTCGTCCGACCAAATCATACTTTTCGTTCTTCTTGTTCTCCGACCATCCCACTGCCACTCTCTGATTCTCCGGCGTCCTTTGAGGTCTCTTTGTTCGGACTTGGCGGGCTTTGGTAGCTACAGGGTTTAAACCCTAGGGCATGCGGGCGCCCTGCCTCCCTCATTTTACCAACCCTTGTGTGGCCGTAGGATTATCGGGTTCCTCCGCTTTTTGGCGCCTACATCGTAGTCGAGGATGAGTAGCTTGGTGGAGAGGCTTCGGATTCGATCAGATAAAAGACCTCTCTACACTGATGGGGGATCTGACGACGATGATTTCGTCGTGGCCAAGAAGAAGCCTGGGCAAAAATCGGAGGAGGCTGACAAGATAGAGAGGGAGGATGCGGTATGATTTTGCTTATAATGTGTTCTTAAAGAATGGAGTATAGTTTGGTAATAGCGTTATGAGAGTTCCGTATCCTTGTGCTCTTCGGGTTATGGCTCCTGTTAACATTGTTTATTGTCCTGCGTATATAGTTCTTATTTTTACCATTCGTGTGTCCGATGTTGTTGTTGTTGTTGTTTATTTTTATTTTAATTTTTTTTTTCTTTTTTAGTTTATTTTTTTAAGTTTCTGTGGGTTGATTCCTATGTTTTCTCCTCTGATAGAATTTGGCTTTTCTTTTGTGGATTAAAATAATAGTGGAAGATGGTTAGGGTATCCTATTTGAGGGGAATCCTTTTATATTCGGTTGGATTGTACTGCTGAATGATAAAATTTGTCAGTGGGTTTTGAGCTGTCATTTGCCTCTTTTAGGTTTTGAAATAGTGTAGAGCCTTCTTTTTGGATAGTCTCTCTCTTAATCCTTCAGGGAAGACAAGAATCTTGTACTCATATTTCTTCATTATTAGGTTTGTTTAACTGGAAGTTCTACAGGATAGAGATATGTTTAGCTGTTATTGAAATTGACGGATACTTAATGCTAAAATTTAATTTTTTGACATCTCATGTAAAGATATGCTTAGTTGTTATTGACAGTAATCTATATAATTCTGTAGAAAGAAGATTCATGCCAAGCATGTGGAGAAAGTGGGAATCTCTTGAACTGCGCAACATGCACATATTCTTTTCATTCGAAATGTTTGATTCATCCTGGGAATCCCCTTGCTAATGATAACTGGAGCTGTCCTGAATGTGTATGTTTTTGGCTATTGGCTTAGAACCTTATGTTATGTTCACTATCAGCAATGGGTATCGTTAGATACCTGACTACTACAATCCATGAAAAAAGAATGACTTAACACATAAATAAGCAAATTTCATTACAAATTGAAGATGTTTACCTTTTCTGTTTGATGGTTGTTTTTGGCATATGCAGGTTAATCCTCTGAATGAGATTGATAAGATTTTAGACTGTGAGATTCGTGCAACTGCGTCAGATGCAATGGATGATCCACAGGCTTGTCCTAAAAAATTTGGTGGAAAGCAATATTTAGTGAAGTGGAAGGGCTTGTCCTATCTTCACTGTACATGGTATCTTTCTGCAGTTTAATTTACCACCCTCTACCACAAACTATCTTTTTTAGCTTTCTTGTAGGATGGAAGTAATAGTTTCTGATATTGTACATGTATATATAAACTGAGAATAATCCAACTTCCTGAATATTAAAGAAATCATACAGTTTACTTTAAAGTTTGTTATTATTTATTTTAACTTCTAACTTATACTAATATGTAGTTGTTTTATGCTCTGCTGTTTGAAATTGATGTATCATTGCCTTAATGTCAACTTGGACAGGGTGCCTGAGGAAGAGTTTAGAAAAGCTTGCAAAGCTAACCCTCGATTAAGGACTCGATTAAATACTTTTCAGAAGCAGATGAATTCTGTGGATGGCAATGATGACGATTGGGTTCCTGTTCGCCCTGAATGGACAACTGTTGACAGAATCATTGCCAGCAGGTTCTGTCATTTTTGCTTTGCATTAATTTTCCATTTAGATATTTTCTATGATTTTTTTCCTTATGTGTTTTTTGTACTTGTTTCACTTGCCAATTTCCAAGATACAATAAAGGTGTGATATACTGAATGCCTCCTGAATGCCTCCTGTTTCTTACCATGGAAATAAACTGAGACCAGGATTCCAACATATTTTGGGTTGATGGTTATGGTGGTCATTAAAACAAAACTTGTTCTCTAAACTATTACTCCTCTGAGTTTCTTTCTCTACCTTTACCTCTTTATTTAGCTGCCTTAACAATCTTAAGTGCGAGTGTGTTTTGTCTGATTTTGTTCCAATGTCATTCAATTCTCCATTATTCTAATAGAGGTTACTTCTTGGCCTTTGTCATATTCTACATTTTCGTTCCATAATTGCCTATAGTTAAAAGTCTCGATATTTTTTTTTGTGTGGCCTTCCATTTTCATACATGTAAAATTATTTTACTGTTTGTGATCACTGGTCATATTATTTTCTTTTGTTTCCTACTAATCCAATGTTCTAATAACTACTACTACTACTACAATGACAACAACAACAAAAGAGTCCTGATTCTAATTAGTAGGGTTCATCTACATAGACATATCTTCTCCATTCAAATCCCCATCTTTCTCGTTGTTGCCATGACTTGGATCTGTAGTTCAATGATTGACATGTACAAAACCACCTTATATGCCTGTTCCTCATTTTCTACAGGTGTCACTCACCCTTTTTATGATACCATCATTTTTAACATGGTTCACTCCCGTATAACTACTCATCCGTTTCAACATTTGTATCCTAGCTATAGAAATCTTAATGATATTAATATTTTGCCACTTAACAGTCCAAAATTCTCCCTTATATAACATAGATGGTTGGATAACAAACTCATAAAGCTTCCCCACAAACTTTTGGATTATAGCAAGCTCATATTTGAATCAATCCTGATGAAGGAACATAATCAGCCGCCTCCAGCATTGAGTATGCCATATCTTCTTGAAGTCAAGTAACCGTGAAGGAAAGAAGGGAAGAGTCTTAGTATTTACCTTTCTATAAATTTTTGATGGGTGGCATTCTACTTTTGATTGTTCAAAACTAAAATCATATGAGCTGTCATGTTTATTCATGTTGTTTATGATCTATTGATAGGCATCAAACACCAGATTAATAGCTGTATAATCAGTATAATAGTAGAATTGCTAGAACCTGTTTTTTGTATCTGAGCTACTACTCATTCTGACTGCAGATTGTTAGAGTTTCTTATTCTTATTATTGTACCTTTTTTTCTTGGATTGCTGTTCCTTTTTTTCCTTTTGTGTTTCCCATTTTTCGAGCTGGTGTCTATAGGATCTTTTGATAGCTCTAAGTGCTAAAGAGCTTTATGCAGAAAATGTGGTGATGGACGTGAGTATTTCGTGAAATGGAAAGAGCTTCCCTATGATGAATGTTCTTGGGAAGTTGAATCAGATATCTCTGCCTTTCGGCCTCAAATTGAAAGGTTTAATATGATCCAGTCTAGACGTAATAAGAAACTTTGTAGCAAGAATAAAGATCTAAATGGTGATTTAAAAGAGCTGAAAATGAAGAACAAAGAATTTCATCAGTTTGACAAAAGCCCTGAATTTCTTTCTGGTGGGATGCTTATATTTTGCTAGATATTCTGTATTGTTACCTTCGTCAAAGTTTATGTAAGTGATTGTTTTGAATGATTCCAGGTTCATTGCATCCTTATCAACTTGAAGGTTTAAACTTTTTGCGCTATTCATGGTCAAAAAGCACTCACGTGATCCTTGCAGATGAGATGGGCCTTGGTATGCATTTTATGGGAGCATACATAAATAGTTTGAGTTTTCTCAAGTTATTGCTGTATGATGTGTGGGTGTTTTATTTTGTGCAGGAAAAACTATACAAAGCATTGCTTTTCTTGCTTCTCTTTTTGAAGAAAAAATCTCTCCTCATTTAGTGATAGCACCTCTTTCCACGCTGAGGAATTGGGAACGTGAATTTTTAACTTGGGCTCCACAAATGAATGTTGTATGTTCAAAGTTTAATTTTATGGAGAAAATGAAATAGATCTACTCTTTCTTTCTGAAATACTGTAGGTTATAGTTTTCTCTTTTGTCAAAAAATCATAGGTTATGTACTTTGGATCTGCCCAAGCTCGTGCTATCATTCGACAATATGAATTCTACTATCCAAAAGAGAAGGCTAAAAAAAAACACAAGAAGAAAATATTTCAAAATGCCAATCTGAAGAGAAAACCAAGAATAAAGTTTGATGTTCTTTTAACATCTTATGAAATGATCAACATGGATGCAACATCCCTGAAATCTATCAATTGGCAGTGTTTGGTATGTTGCTATTATTCCTTCTCCCATGATCTTATCCGTTCTCCTCTTGTTTTGGTTTCCTCTAAGTCCCTTTTGTTGTCTTTGCTGCTGTCTTAACAGATTGTAGATGAAGGTCACCGCCTCAAGAACAAAGAATCTAAATTGTTTCTTCAACTGAAACTTTTTAGTGCAAAGCATCGTGTGCTTCTCACTGGAACACCGCTTCAGGTTACAATGGCCTGTTAATTGTTTTTGTTGTTATTGAGATATGCTTATTACAAGTAGCAGAAGCTATTATGTTCTCTGGCATCTATTTATTTGAATCCCTTGACTTTTTGTAAATTCAGTCATTGGATTTCTTTATTGAAACCTACCTTTAGGACATTTGTTTTTTGGAACTGGAGAGCATTTGTCCTCCAAATTTGTTAATTTCTTCTTTTTTTTCCTTAATTTTCTTCATGTTCAAGTGCCACCATATTCAAAAAATGTCAGTTTTCACCCATTTAAACAGTTGTTCATTTTATGTGCAACTAATCAGAATTTGATTGTGTCTTGCAATTAGCTTAAATAAGTCATTTGATGATCATGATGAGGGAAAGCACAATCTATGTGAGCAGATGTCACTTTTATCGTCCATTTTTACACTGCGTTTTTTTAAGTCATCTTGTTGACTCGTATGATCCATTGATCCAATGAACTAAATGTTCATTTAGCATTGCATTTTCATTCACTATGAAGTTCATGTCGGACCTTTTTGGTTAACATGCTCTGATTTTGTTTAATTTCTGCTTTACTTTAATTTCTCTATAGATTAAAAGACGAAAAAAATGACACTAGACTGATCTTGTATAGACATTTTTATTCATGTAATTTGTGGACTAATTAATTTCAAGCAGTATGCTAAAGCCACTTTTGACTTCAAACAAAGTAATTGTGGAAAGATAAGGGACTGCAAGTATTTGCCTACCGTCCATTTTGTATATGGCGGAAGATCTCTTAAACGATTTTCATTACAGATCATATATATAATTATTAGGTAATTTTACAATTTTACTTCCCATGCATCCTATGCTTAAGATGTAGTTTTCAGATAATTTTCCTGGAACCCTTTCTGGACAGCTTTATATACACCTATAGTGTTTCGATGTAAGACTTCAAATCTCTTGGGAAATTGGGAACGTGGAGTCCAATTGAATTATGACTGAGAATCTCTTAAGATGAATTTGATGGATCTTGGGACCCATAATAAATCAAGTAATGTAGTTCTTATATGTGGGAACAAATAGTAGCTTCTGTTATAAAATGCTCTTGGATATAAAACAGAATTAGCCACGTCATAGTTTTGTCATTTATGTGTTTACTCCATGCCAGTTGGTTCTTTTTGAAAAGTTCATTCCTATATAGTTGTAAGTTACTTTCTTTATCTCCATTCAAAGATAGTGCGAGTATTGCAGTTTTCCTTAAATTTTTTCATTTCAATTCTTAAACTGTTATATTACTATTCTTTATTTACAGCCTTATATTTTATCATTTAATATTAATTTTTATTTAGTATTGCAAGTTTTACCCTCAGAAAAGAAATTGTTTTTATACTTAATAGGCTTACATTGTTACACAGAAACAGTTTGTTTTTGGAAGAATGCTTATACAAGACAGGGTTCTTCTTTTTGTCTTTTGTATGCATAATTTTTTGCATGATTTTTACCCTTACATTTTTTGGTTTTCTTGTGTTATTCTCTTTGTTTTACAGAATAACTTGGATGAGCTATTCATGTTGATGCACTTTCTAGATGATGGAAAGGTAGGTAGTTCAAATATTATTTTTGATTGCCTTCTCATAGAATGGTATGGTGATGCTGTTGCATGCCCATGTGGGCCTTCTGTAGCTATATCCTTTTCGCCTGTTATTCAAAATGAAATAAACCTTACAACAACAACAACAACCAAGCCTTAATCCCACTAGATGGGGTCGGCTACATGAATTCTTGTTTTCATTGCGTTCTATTAATTACCAAATTCTTATCTAAGTTTAAGTAACTAAGATAACTTCTTATAGTTTTTTGTCATATCTTATTGGTCTCCCTCTTCCTCTTTGTATATCTGCAACATCCAATAACTCAATTTTTATAACTGGATCTTCAATCAACTTACGATTTATATGTCCAATCCATCTAAGTCGATTTTCTCTAAGTTTATCCTCAATTAGTGTAACACCAACTTTCTTTCGGATATACTCATTTCTCATTCTATCCTTTCGTGTATATCCACACACCCGTCTTAGCATCCTCATTTCTGCAATATTTATTTTATTTGTATATTTTCTTCTTTGCAGGCCAGCATTCAGCACCATATATCATCGCTGGTTTTATTACAGTTTTATAAAATTTATCCTTGATTCTCGATGAGATTTTTCTATCGCACAACACATCAGAAACATTTCTCCATTTTACCCATCCTGGTTGAATCCTGCTAATAACGTCATTATCTATTTCACCATAAAAAAAAAAGAAATAGACCTTTGATTTCAAGTGTTACCTGCCATTCCCATTAGTGTTAGGCTTGATTGTTTTTCGGCTACATAATGATGTCTTAAACTTAAAGTCATTTTTAAATTATTTCAGTGGCAATATTTTCTATCTTATCAACTATGATAAGTCATTTTTACGTTTGGATTAACTCTATGGAAAAAGAATAAAAATGGTTTTGACTTATTGCAGAGTCGGTATTTATCTAGAAAGCTTTGTCCTGATGAGTCATTCTTTCTATGGAAGTTGGTCTAAATTTTGAATTTCACATCATTTGCAAAGTTTGCAGCTGCAGCCATTCAATAAAGGCATTTGTTTGCTTGTTCTATAGCCATCATATGTAGTGTGCAAAATTGTGCATCATTATTTATGCTTCAAGTTTTAGTGTTGCTATTCAAATTGTTAATCAACGAGCTAACATCTTAGTTACATTGCAGGTCTGAGTCATGTTAGGGCATAATTTCTATTTACTTCTAGTCATGTTAGTGCAAAAGCTATTATAATGGTTTATTTCTAAGCTGATTGTTTGCCTATGGTCTTCTAGTTTCCAAGTATTGAAGATTTTCAGAAGGAGTTCAAAGATATCAATCAAGAGGAGCAAATTGCTAGGCTTCACAGAATGCTTGCTCCACACCTCCTTAGAAGTAGCTTCTGCACCACTTTGTCCACTATTGATTTTCATTGATTTTTTTTTTTGATAATATATTTTCATTGTTAACGTGTTTTTGGGCATCGTTAGTCATTTGTTTGGTCTCTTAGTAACTGATTTCATTATGACTATGTAGACTGAATTACTAATTTTGCTTTTACTGTTACTTCTTTCTTGCATCCATTAAAAATCTTTTATGTTTCTTAATAACTTTTGACATATGTTCCATCAAAAAAAAATTTGATGCATAGGCCTGTTTGACATTAAGGGCTTGTTTGGTTGGAGGATGAATTTGGGTAAGGAAAGAGAAAATAATTTATTTTATAGAGTTGATGGGAAAGAAATTTATTTTAATATTGGGAAGTGTGTAGGATGTGAAATAAAGTTGATTTTAAGGTTGGAATTTGTGTTGGATGTGAAATAAAGTTTATTTTTAAGGTTGGAATTTGTGTTGGATGTGAAATAAAGTTATTAAAATTTATAATAAATTTAAAATATTATTAAGATATTTTTTTGCCCATTTTTGGGCTCATGCCAAACAAGGCAAGATCATTTTTTCATGCCTTCAAAATTTTTTAGACTTGTCTTGAAATATGTGAATGATGGAAAAGAAAGTTAGTTATATTACAAATTATGTAGAAAATGAAATAAAACTAACTTAATATTATTTTAATGAAGTTATCATTTTGGTGTAAGACATGGCCAAAATGGTGTAGGGGCCATTTTGGATATGGCATGGCTAGAGTTGGTTGTTATGTACAGTTAAGTCCTTAAATATGGAGTTCTTAAGGCTTTGTTTGGCGCGAATTAGGACTAAAATAGTACTAGTTTAAAAAACAACAATAATAATAAATACATTTTTCTAATCATTCTACACAAATTTTAAATATAAAAAATACTATTTTATTTCATATATTCAATAATTTTCAATAAAAATATCAACTTTATTTCACATTCTAGACTAAAACTTTTCGAGTTTGAATTTTTGCATTTGGAATCTGGGCTCTTCTATCTTCTACTTTTTTTTCTATTTCTTTTTAGATTTACTTATTTTTTTTTTTTTCTTCTTTTTTTATTTCATTTTATTGCATTTCTATTTTCTTTCCCTCTCTTTTCTTTTGATTCCCTTTCATTAATCTATAATTGCCTCTGGCTTAGGCGGACAGCCTGGCAAATAGACATCCACAGGAATTAGTTTATCGACTCCACGAACAGTACTATAGGAATCAGTACTGAACATCCCCCCCGTAATAGTACAGGCTCCTTAGTTTTGGTCTAGGATGTGAATAAAGTTGATATTTTTATTGAAAATTATTGAATATGTGAAATAAAATAATATATTTTTTATATTAGAATTTGTGTAGAATGATTAGAAAAATTTATTTATTATTATTGTTGTTTTTTAAACTAGTATCATTTTGGTCCCCGCCCCAAATAGGCCCTAAAAGTCAAGTAGGCATCAAGATTTGTTCCTACTATATCATCTTATTATTAACACTACAAACCTAATGCTTGTATATTTGATTCAATTTCATATGGAACACTAGTCTAGAAGGGCATGGATAGAGGCAGAGGAAAATATGATGGTTGCACATAGTACTTTTGATCAAAAAAGAAATCAGATTTTTTTCATATCTCACTCTATGAGAAAATGGGTTAGATTCTACAGGATCAATGCATCTATAAGACTTTAGAAATGATGGAAGAGAATCAAAAGAAAGGAGAGGGAAAGAAAATGGAAATGCAATACAACAAGAACAACAAAACTTTAATCCCACTAGGTGGGGTCGGGTATATGAATCTTTTGCTTTTATTGTGTTTTATTAATTAACAAATCTTTATTTAAGTCTAAGTAAGTAAGATCACTTTTTATAGTTTATTATCATCTCTTCTTTGGTCTTTCTTCTTCTTTGCACACGGGAAAAATTCAATAACTTGATTTTCTTAATTGGAGCTTCAATTGGCGTATGATTTACATGTTCAAACCATCTAAGTCAATTTTCTCTAAGTTTATTTTTAATTGATGCAACTCCAATTTTTTCGCGGATATACTCATTTCTCATTTTATTTTTTCGTCTATATTACACATCTACTTTAGCATTCTTATTTTTGTAACATTTATTTTATTTGTATATTTTCTCTTTTTAAATCAGCATTTAACATCATATATTATTACTAGTCTTACTATAGGCTTACAAAATTTACTCTTAAGTTTGGATGAAATTTTTCTGTCGCACAACACACTAAAAGTATTTCTGTATTTTACTTTTTCTATTTGGATTCTACTAATAATGTCATTATATATTTCACTTTCATTTGGTATGATTGATCCAAAGTATGTAAAACACTCACTCTTTTTGACAATTTGATCATCAATTATGACATCACTAATATAAATATTTTTTCTTAACTAAATTTGCACTATATATTCAAGTTTTAATCTACTGAAACAAAAACTTTTAGATTCTAAAGTATGCTTTCATAGTTCGAGTATTGCTTTAACTTTCTTTTTAGTTTTATCAATAAGGATGATATCATTTGCGAAGAACTTCACCAAGGCACCTCATCTTGGATATGTCCAGTCAATTTTTATAAGGGGCATTTACATACATACCCCTTAAATCATCTTGAATTACATATTAAACCCCTCATTTTTTAATTTTACAACTTAACCCCCTAAATCATCCAAAAATAAAAACTAGTAGAATACATGTATTTGCAAATATATTTATAATATTTGTATATACATATTATTGATAATAAGCATTCAAATAATTATAAGTCAGCAAAAAATATCCTTTAAAAATCTTGAGAAAGACCTAAATATGTTATTTTTGGATGATTTAGGGGGTTAAGTTGTAAAATTTAAAATTTCGGTGTTTAATATGTAATTCAAGATGATTTAAAGGGTATGTATGTAATTCTCTCTTTTTATAATTAAAATAAAAATATACTAACTTAAAACTGAGCCTTGGTATAATCCAATTATAATAAGAAAATTTCTAATCTTCTTGTGTTTGAACACTGGTATCAATTCTTTTATATATAACTTAAATATAAGTAGTGCAAATTCTTTTTTTTTTAAAAGCTCTCTAAAGTACTTTTTTTAGAACTTGATCATAGGCGTTTTCCAAATTAATAAAAACTAAATGTAGGTTTTCTTTTTCTTTTTAAATTTTTCATTAAATCTCATAATAAATGAATAACTTTCATTATAGATCTTCCTGGCATAAAACTAAACTAATTCTATAATACTTTAGTATTATGACGTAATTTATGTTCAATCACCCTCTTTTATAGTTTTAATTTAAAGTATGACTCATTAATTTAATTCTTCTATAATTGGTACAATTATGTATATCATCTTTATTCTTATAAGTAGGTACTAATATACTTTTTCTTCACTTATTTAGTATCTTTTTAGTCTTCAAAATCATATTAAACAATCTAATGAGTAAAGGAACTCTTTTATCTCTCAAGCACTTTTAAACATCTATTGGGATGTCATTCGATTGTAATATTTTTTTATATTTTATTTTCTGTAAATCTTTTCAGACTTCAGCTTTATTGATATGTTGGATGTAAGAGTATTTTTTACTTTCTTTTAGGGTGCAGAACTGTGCTAAATTTAGTAGGATCAATTGTATTTTTATAATCTTCATTGAAAAGCTTTTGAAAGTAATTCATCCATCTATCTTTAATATCTTCTTCCATAAAAGTACATTTTGATCTCTATACTTAATACATTTTACTTAAATTAAGCCTTTAGTTTTTCTATTTCTTTCCTTAGCCTTCCTATGTATCTCTTTTTCTCTTTCGTTAGTATTTAACTTCTTATATAAATCCTCAAGAGTCATATTTTTTGTATTACAGATTGTTTTCTTGACTCTCATCCGGTCATATTTAGCTTCTTATTTCTCTTTTTCTCTTTACATACTTGCAGCTAAATAAGAAATTGTTGTTTGATAGCTGCGCAAGGGGTACTTGACCCCATCTACTGGGATAAAGGCTTGGTTGTTGTTGATGTTATAGATATTTCATGTAGCTTTCAAATATTTCATAGTTTCCATAAAAGGCTTTGGCTAATTGAATGAAGAAATACTTTTGAAGCCAGATGTTACTAGTGGGATATATTAGGTCGATGACTGATGACCTGTATTCTAAATTTGTAGGCACTTATATTTTTTGTTGAATGAATGTCAATGAAAAATAGTTTTAAGAACCTGTTTGAATTTACAGTTGCATTTAACAGAATTTTAAATATCTATGGAATGTTGTAGCTTATACTTGATGCAGTTGGAGTAATTGAATTGTGCCAGCTATATCTTGGTTGATTGTTTTCTGGATATCTTGTTTAACCATCAGGATGCTATTTGAATATTGAGCCTTTAAAAGAACAACTGATGGAGGTTATCAAAGCTGACATCGAATATATGTAGTATATTGCTTAGGGTGTTATTTTATCTTTTATCATTAATATTTCAAAATTTAAATTAATCTGATGAAGGAGCCCAATGCCAGTATCATTTTTTGTTTGTCCCCTTTTCTTTAATCAGATATTTTAGGTTTTATTGTGAACATGTTTTCTTGGTTATTGTCTTTCATGCAATCTTGCTCCAACAATTTAACATTGGGGTGTTGTCTACGTTTATCAAAATTTAATTTTCATAGAGTTTTATTTTGCTATTTAGCCATGTTATCATGTACAATGTCATAGATTCAATCAAGTATGACATTTGTAGGCCTAGCTGATGGACTGTGCCATTGTTATGTATAAACGTAAATTTGGGAAGTTCAACTGAATTGGTTAATTTATGTATTTTCAGTTAACAGCTTCTAATTATGTTATTAGAGGTATATACGGCTTATAAAATATTGAAGGGATATTTAATTTGAGAGGTAAAGACTTTTTGAGGTTCTGGAACTGCAGTTGCTCATAATACATCTTCTTTCTGAATCTTTTGATGATTTTGATGTAGTTGAACGACTAGCATGTGGCCATGTATCCAACATCAATCCTCAACCTTTTTTTCTATTGGTTAATCTACATTTTGTTTTTATAAATTGAGGAAGTTCATTCTGCAGGACATCACCAGATCAGTGGTTACTTTGATGCATCATTTTTAGAATTGTATGTGAACAAATATTTTGGATTATAAGCAACATTCTTCAAGTATTTTGGAGTGTGCATCATAATCTTGCAACTACTACGTAGGGTTTATAAAATCATAGTCTGTCTATAATATTTAGGTCATGTCTGGTTGGAGGAAAAAAGGTCATTTGAATTTTTTTTTTTCAAGAATATGTATGATGTGAAATAAATTGAGTTAGTTATATTAAAATTTATATTGTATGTGAAATAAAGTTGATTGATTTATTGAAAATTATATTGAATTGTTTAATGTTGGAGTTTGTGTAGGATGAGATATAAACTAATTTTTAAATCCTTTTTAAATAAATTAAAGTTTGGCTTTAATAGTTGTTTGCCAGTCAAGGCCTTAGTTTTTGAAACTACGAGGAACATAGCTTACCCATGGTCCTAGTTACTTCTGTGAAACAGTACACGTATGCTATTATTCATCACTCATTCAATTAGTTCTAGGGATCAAGTTTAAACTTTATTTCAATGAATATAATTTGTTTTCTTTCTGCACTTTGATGAGCATTCTTTGACTTAAGTTAAAATGATATGCTGTATTTACATATCGAGCAAAAGGCAATATATGTTGATGTTTAGTTGAGCTTAGCTTGTCAAATTGATTTTGTTTTGCTGTTATAAACCAGGAGTGAAGAAGGATGTCATGAAGGATCTGCCACCGAAGAAAGAACTGATTTTACGTGTCGATTTATGTGGTAAACAGAAAGAGTATTACAAAGCAATACTCACTCGTAATTATCAGATTCTGGCTCGTCGAGGTGGTCCCCAGGTTAATTGTAACATTTTGAGTGAACATATCCTTGTTGGCTTTATTTGTATCGGTAACTGGACATTGTCATTTTTCAGATATCTCTTATTAATGTTGTAATGGAACTTCGCAAGCTTTGCTGTCATGTGTACATGTTAGAAGGCGTGGAACCTGATGTAGAGCCTACAGGTGCTGATGAGGGCTTAAGGTAAGCCCATTTTGCATATACCGATTATTATAACTGCATTAAACATCTTATCATGCTGTGGTAACTACTGAATCTTTTCTATGCTTTATGTGTAATTTAAGGAATTATTATTAGAAAATATCTCAGTGATATCTAATGATGTTTTATATGGGATTGTGAGAGTTCTGTTATTTTTCATTTATCATAGAACTTGACATTCCAGGTTGCTCTTGATACCTAAATGTCAGATTGCTGCTTGTATAACCAAATCTTCCTTGACCGTTTAAGTGATGCTTGCTTTTTGGCATTTATATTTTTGGTGTATTTAAGCAAATTATTTGTTGTTTATTCCCAACAAACTACTCCCCTTGATTTTGATTCTTTTTGGTACAATGGTAGAATCTGTGCTACGTTGAAATACAACTATTGTGGGTGCTTTAACTTTTGCAGAAATATATATTTCTATGCATATATAGGTATGCGTTGGCTTTAATATTTTTAATTGGTAAATGACATTTAACTCTTGCCATTATAGTTTTTCTACATGCCTTTGCATGGCTTAAAATTTCCCCAGACAAGTTGAATGAATGTAGTCACTAGGCTGCGTAAATAAAAATAAAATCTGAAATAAATGTTTTTGAGGTGCTGGATAGAATATAATATGGAATATGTAGAATGGCTAGCTATTATATACGTGTAGAGACAATGCAGAAAGGCTGCTCGTGGTAAAAGATGACCTTGACAGTGTAATCCTATTTGATGAAAGTAATATGGCGTTTTGAGATTTATGACCAGGATAGCAACAGCAATACAACCATCAGCAGCATGCTAAGTGGCTGGCGGCAACTAAAGGCTGGTGCTCTGCTCTGGACCTGTGATGCTAATGGTTATTATTGACGTGGCTTGTGGTATTTGTAGGCGTTGTATATTTCTGGTGGGTAGTTTGACTGCAGTCATTAGTGGGAGATGTAAGACACCCTTTTTTATTGTAAACATTGATATTTACTTGTAAGTGATTACACTTATTCGGCAATTACACATAGAAAGCTATCTACAAAATATTTCTTTTCGTTGACATTATATCTTTTTGCCAAAATGGATTTTCCTTTCTTATAAAATACTTAGATTTAAACTGCTGTAAACAGTCTTTTTTAATTTATTTGACAGAATTTCATGATTGAATACAACTAAGTCTTGACCTATCAATTATCTTTTCGAGGTCTAATCTTTTAGGGATTCTTTTTGCGATCTATATTTCTTGTGGCATTTGTTGTGTGCAATTGGGTAAAAACTAAAAAATCAAAGGTGACTTTGAATTAACAGATCTTCTAAGGAAACTATGCTTATGCAAAGTTAACTTCATTAATGACAATGGATTTTAGCTTTTTGTTATCCAACGCATGTTTTTTGGATGATGACACCTCTTAAGAATTGTTGATTGTTCTTCTTTCAGGTTTTAAGTTTGAAAGAATCTTAGTTGAATTTTGGAACTTTATCTTATTTGTTGAAACATAAATCAGCGCCTTGATCTAACTCGATAAATACTAGTTTACTGTCGATGAGATTGAATTTGAATTTTAAATTTATTTATTTTTGGGATTTGGGATTAACATAATTACTGCATAATAACATTTAGAAAATATTAGCACAACAACAACAACAACAACCAAGCCTTAATCCTACTAGGTGGGGTCGGCTACATGAATCCTTTGTTTCCATTGCGCTCTATCAGTTACTAAATTCTTATCTAAGCCTAAGTAACTAAGATCACTCTTTATAGTTTCTTGCCATGTCTTTTTTGGTCTCCTTCTTCCTCTTTGTACATGGGCAAAATCCAATAACTCAATTTTTCTAACTGGAGCTTCAATCGGCCTACGATTGATGTCCAAACCATCTAAGCCGACTTTCTCTAAGTTTATTCTCAATTGGTGCAATACCAACTTTCTTTCATATATACTCATTTCTCATTCTATCCTTTCGTGTATATCCACACATCCACTTTAACATCCTCATTTCTGCAATATTTATTTTATTTGTATGTTTCCTCTTTGCAGGCCAGCATTCAGCATCATATATCATCGCTGGTCTTACTGCAGTTTTATAAAATTTATCCTTGATTCTGGATGAAATTTTTCTATCGCACAATATACTAGAAGCATTTCTCCATTTTACCCATCCTGCTTGAATCTTGCTAATAACGTCATTATCTATTTCGCCATTATTTGGTATAATTGATCCAAGGTATCTAAAATGCTCACTCTTCTTGACAATTTGATCACCAATTGTCACATCTCCAATATAAGTATTTCTTTTTTGACTAAATGTGCACTTCATATATTCAGTTTTTGATTTATTGAGATGAAAATTTTTAGATTCTAGAGCATTCCTTCAAAGCTTTAGTTTTGCTTTAGCTCTCTCTTTAGTTTTCTCAACAAAGACAATATCATCTGCGAAGTGCATACACCAAGGCACTTCATTTTGGATATGTCCAGTCATGACTTCCATAATCAAAGCAAAAAGATACGGACTTAAAGCCAAACCTTAGGCCCTGTTTGGCGCGAGGACTAAAACAAGACCACAATAGTACTAGTTTAAAAAATAACAATAATAATAATAAATAAATTATTTTAATTATTCTACACAAATTTTAATATAAAAAATAATATTTTACTTCACATACTCAATAATTTTTAATAAAAATATAAACTTTATTCACATTTTAGATCAAAATACTCGATTTGAATATTTTGATCTAGAATGTGAAATAAAGTTGATATTTTTATTTTAAATTGTTTAGCATGTAAAGTAAAATAATATTTTTTATATTTGAATTTGTATAGAATGATTTAAAAAATTTATTTATTATTATTATTGTTGTTTTTTAAATTAGTACCATTTTGGTCCTATTTTAGTCTTGTTTTGGCCCTCGCGCCAAACAGGGCCTTAGTGTAATCCAACTGTAATAGGAAAATCCTTAGTCAAACCTCCTTGTGTCTGAACACAGGTAACAACTCCTTCATACATGTCTTTAATAACTTGAATATAAGCAGTGCAAATTTCTTTCTTTTCTAAAACTCTCCAAAGTACTTCTCTTGAGACTTTATCATAAGCTTTTTCTAAATCAATAAAAACCAAATGTAGGTTTTCCTTTCTCTCCTTAAATTTCTCCATTAAATTTCTTAATAAATGAATGGCTTCTATAGTAGATCTACCTAGCATAAAGCCAAATTGATTCTCTGATACCTTAGTATTATGGCGTAACCTTTATTCGATCACCATCTACTAAAGTTTTAAAGTATGACTCATTAATTTAATTCCTCTATAATTGGCGCAATTTTATACATCGCCTTTATTCTTATAAATAGATACTAATATACTCTTTCTTCATTCATTTGACATCCTTTTAGTCTTCAAAATCATATTAAACAATCTAGTGAGCCAAGAAACTCCTTCATCTCCTAAGCACTGCCAAACATCTATTGAGATGTTATCTTGTCTTACTGTTTTTTTATGATTCATCTTCTTTAAAGCTTTCCAGACTTCAGTTTTACTAATACGTCGGATGTAAGAGTAATTTTTACTTTCTTTTAGGGTGCTGAATTCTGTAAGATCAATTGAATTTTCACAACCTTCATTGAAAAGCTGTTGAAAGTAACTCATCCATCTATGTTTGATATCTTCTTCCATGAAAAGTACTCTTTGATCTTCATCTTTAATACCCTTTACTTCAATTAAATCTTTAGTTTTTCTATCTCTTGCCTTGGCAATCCTATATAATTGTCTTTCTCCTTCTTTAGTGTCTAGCTTCTTATATAAATCCTCAAGAATCATATTTTTTGCATTGCCTACTACTTTCTTAGATTCTCGTCGAACCACTTTATATTTTTCCCACTTTTCATTATTTTTGTTTTTAAACCAATCTCTATAACAAATCTTCTTCTCCTTAATTTTTTCTTGTACATCATCTTTTCACCACCAAGTATCTTTATTATTTGGAATCATATCTTTGGATTCTCCCAGCACATCCTTCGCCACCTTTTGAAAATATTAGCACATTGAAAATAATTTATTATTGAAACTATTGATCTCAAATTAGCATTTAACTCTTGTCCTGCATAGAATAATAGCTCGTGGCATTCCTAAAAACATTTCATTGTGATTCTAGGCAGCTTCTTGATTCCTCGGGGAAGATGCAGTTGCTAGATAAGATGATGGTAAAGCTCAAGGAACAGGGGCACAGGGTCCTCATATATTCACAGTTTCAACATATGCTAGATTTACTGGAGGACTATTTGAGCTATAGGGTAAGTTTATACTGACATTTGATAATTTTTGTTGGGAAAATTTCATTTCTTTAGATGCTTAGTGTGGAAGGTAAGGTAAATTTGTATTTGTTTTGATAATGGTGATTTAATATGCTTTGGTACCTATTTTGATAAAGAAATGGAGCTATGAAAGGATTGATGGAAAGATCAGTGGTGCAGAAAGACAGATACGGATAGACCGATTCAATGCCAAAAATTCAACTAGGTTTTGTTTTCTACTTTCTACCAGAGCTGGTGGGTTGGGCATAAATCTCGCAACTGCAGATACTGTTATTATATATGACAGGTATTTCTTTAATTTCATAGTGGTAATGTATGTGTAGGGTGAAACTAATGCAGTGGGTTTCTACACGTGTTTCTCAGCGATTGGAACCCACATGCTGATTTACAAGCAATGGCTAGAGCACATAGATTGGGGCAAACCAGTAAAGTATGAGTCAGCCTTTGCCCACGTGGTTGTTTGACTTTCTCATCAAAGGGATTCTAAGAGTTCTGTGATTCTTGTAGGTAATGATATACCGACTCATTACTCGGGGAACTATAGAAGAAAGGATGATGCAACTTACAAAGAAAAAGATGATTTTAGAGCATCTTGTTGTTGGTCGGCTGAAGGCACAAACAGTGAATCAGGTATGCGCGCCACCCCCCTGTTGCTTGATGCCTAAGATTTGTATTGAACCATTGATTATGTCTGTATAAAATGCTGCAACAAGATGTTCCTATTTCTCATCTTATATGAGCCTATTGAATTTTTCATCACTGACTTGTGATTTGGAACTTCTAGTTGAAAAATCTTAAGCAGCTTAGGCGTGTGTTTAGTGAGCTAGATAAATTTTTTGGCGTTTTGCAACACCCGATATACCTGCTAGCATCTGCTTACAGGGAGCATCCAGTAATTTTGATTGGAAAAGGTTATTGTTGCTTTGATTATGATGTATAGGCTTTTCATTGATGTGTTTTTAATGGTAGGTTTCAAGTAAATTTGAGATCTAACATTGCTGATAGAGCATTATTGGTGCATTCAGGCCTCCATATAGATGAATTATGTTATGTTTATATCCAAATTGATATCTTTTTCTTAGATTTGTGGATAAGTTGTTGGTGCTTGGCAAAAAGGCTATTTGAATTTTACAATTTTAAAGTTTAATGTGAATTATTTGAGCCATTAGTCTATGTCAAATATGCATCATACTTGTAAAAATTGGCAATACTAAAGAGACGTGACTTTACCTATTCATCTTCTTGCAAATTGCAACTGGTGATACTTTTTCTCTTGGGTTTCATTGGGATTTTATATTTGCATGTGTAAAGTAGATTGGCTTGGTGGTTCATCTTCTATGAAGCTCAATGATTATCCATATACCATATTTTCCTCCCCAAATATTCTCGTGCAATATTAAGTATTTGATAAGAGTGTTGTTTATACATGATTCATGATAACACTATATGATTTTTATGATTTTTATGATTTTAAATTTTAATTTGAATTACTTGAGCCAATATTATCTATTTCAAATTTGCATTATATTTGTAAAAATTAACAACACTAATGAGATGTGACTTTATCTATTCATGTTCCTGCAAACTCTGTGTGGTGATACATATATAGTTCTTTTGGGTTGGGACGGGGGGGTTTGACTTTATTGGGGTTTTATATTTGCATGTTTATTGTAGATTGGTTTGCTTGTTCATCTTCTATGAAGCTCAATGGTTTTCTTGTTTTTTTTTTTTTTTTGATTCTCAAAAGTTCAATGGTTTTCTGCACGGCATATTTCCGCCTAATTACTCTTGAGCAAAATTAAGTGTTTGATATGAAAGTTGTTTTTACATGATTCATAATGCATTTTTGTGGTTCAATTCTACTACTGCAACTAGTAGATGTAGTATTTTTGTGCTAAATGAACACGAAGTAATGGCTTTTATGCAACATTGGATGATTCCCAATGTAATGGGATCATTTGGATTGTTAAAACCCTAGGGGATGGTATAGACATTATTGTTTTAATAACTGGGTGGTTTTTTTATGGTTAAAGCTACTATTAAACAGTAGAAATTTTATGGAAACAATTCTCACATAATGTCATTTTAGATATTTGATTGTGTTTTCAGTTGCTTTTACATAAAATAAATCACTACAAACAGTTATTTCGTTGGGGATGGTTTGCAATGGCAGCTTCTTCCCATTGTGCCCCATAAAAAAAAGTTTTATGTGCTTTCCTTTTTTCCTTTTTGTCTTATCATAGTTGGCCAATTTCTTGTGCCAGCCATTATGTTCTGTCAATTGTTCCATCATTGGAACTTTGGCACGAATCATGGATTTCCATGGTGATTAGTGTATGGACTTCTGTTGTAGTTGTGTTCTTATGTTAGGTAGTGAGAGAGCAAATATGTATCAAATTTAGTTAACCATTATTGAAGGTTCCAATGTCATGTTAAACTTTGTTTGAGTGGAAGCTTAAATTTGGGCATGCTCTTTTGGTCTGCTATTCAATAGGTATCCTTGGTATGCTTTAAAATGGTTACTTTGATTTAAGGTACTGGTTGTCCAGTTGATGAGAAAGCCCCATGTTTAATAGCAGCTCATGGTTTATTTATCGAGCGATTATGTGCTGTAAATAGTTTGTTGTGTTGATGGATATTCTTTGTGCTTTGATGCGCCATTTTCTGCAGGAAGAATTAGATGACATCATAAGATATGGATCAAAGGAGCTTTTTGCTGATGAGAGTGATGAAGCTGGAAAGGCACGCCAAATTCACTATGATGATTCTGCAATTGACAGGTTTTCCTCTTGTACTTTTTGTTTCACTTAACTGGAGTGCCATTTCACATTTGTTAGATGGCGTTATGAATTATTTTCTTGTAGGTTGCTTGATCGTGATGAAATAAGTGCTGATGAAGTTTCAGTTGAAGATGAAGATGATGAACTACTGAAAGCCTTCAAGGTTTTGGCCATATTTTGTGTTTGAATAAACTTTTAAGTATCATTATTAAACTATTTATCTGTAGAAATAATAGTTTACAATTTCAAACTTGTATTATGATTTCACAGTTTGCGACATTGTCTTGTTGGTTAATGTTCTACTAGAAACCTTTGCTACTTTATCTTGAGAACATGAAATTGGGAGTCCTAGTGTGAATATATATATATATATTTCAAGTCTTATATGTTAACTTGATAGCTTACTATGACTGTCTTTTCAGTTTTCTTTAATTGTGCAGATAATCTTATTGGCACTAAATAATTTTGCTTTTTCATTTGTAAATATGTGCACGTGTGATGGAACTGATTTTTCTTCATTCAGCAAAAGCAAAGCTTTCTTCATTTTCTAAAGTAGGAATGCAGTTGATCAAAATGATGTTATTTTTGAATTGAATGTATGATGGTCAGTGATGAATAATAGGAGTTTGTGTTTTCTATGATCAAACAAAATCAAATCAAATCAAATCACATTCTCTGTGATTTAAGAAAAATCACTAGGGACTAGATGAAGCAAACAAAAGCAAAGCACAGAGAATGTAGGTTTGGGGTTCATCTTGACTTGTAATACGTTCGTCACAAAGAAAATGAAGAAAACACAAAGTCCACCTCAATAGACAACCTACGGTGGGAGCTATGCAGCTGTCCGAACTCTTAATAGACAACCTTTCTTTTTCAACTGTCCCAACTCTCAGCTTTACCTTATTTATTAAAGCTCTCTCCTTATGCCATTGCCTATACTAATAGGAGCATACTATATTTGGAAGTGAGGCACAAGGGGAAAGTTTACCCTTGATTTTGTGTGACTGTTATAACAGGCTCCTGCATCGTTGAGTAAGGGAAGTGTTTAAATTAATAAGATCAGTGTTCTTAAAGATGGATGTATGTTAGGATGATGGCATGGGACATGAAGTGGAAGAACAACATATGGTGGGAAGTTTCTTAGTAGCTCTTGTTTGTTATAGCGTGTGGAAATTGATTTGCAAGAGTTTCCTCTACGAGCAAAATGGTGTAGAAAAGCCTGCTTGGAGGGCAAGATTTATATGTTGATAGAATCTATATGGCAAGATTTGATATTATCATATCATCAAACTTTTGATTTACAGTTATTCTTGAAACGATCTTTATATGAAATATGTTTCTAAAATGTCATTTCATGGGACTAGAAAGTGTCAACATATATGGAGCGAACAATGTATATCTTCATTCTGTAAAGTGTCTTTTCTTCGTGACATTGTAGCACATAATAAGAAATGCGATCTATTGTCTGTACTTTTCTTTTAGCCTTTGTTTCTAATAATGAAGGTTCCAAAAAACCAAAGGACATTCAGTTATATCACTGTATAGTGTAAGAGTAGAATATGCACTTAGAGTTGAGCGAGTTATGATTAACACTACAATTTTGTTGAGCAGAAGATGGACGAGGGATGTTAGCCTTTAAGGTGGTTTGTCCATAGACCATGTATCATAAGGTTATTCAAGTTATAACATTAAAAAGACAAGAAATGTCAATAATAATTTGGGATGTGATGATTGCACATGATCATATCCAAGTAACGTAGGATAAGGCTTTAGATGATGATGAATTTTGTCATGGGACTACCAGGGGAAGGCCTAGGATTTTTTTGAGTAAAAAGCCAGTTATAAGATTAAAAATAAGATAATCATCTATGTTAAAAGTAATCTTATTAACTTAAACCTAGCATACCACTTCATACATAAATTTTAATATTAAAATTTAACTATATTCTTTATCATTCACATATTTCAAAATAAAAAAATTAACTTTATTTCACATCCTACACATATGTCAAAATAATAACTTACATCACATTCTTCACGCATCCCAATATAAAAACTAACTTTATTTCACATCGTACGCAACTCAATAAAAAATCATTCCCATCCCAGTTTAATTTTAATCTTGTTAAAGTTTTTTTTTAATCTCATTAGAGTTGATTTTTTGCAAACAAACAAACTGTATGTCTGGTTGCAGTGGAAGGACCACTTTATGCCATTTTATCCCTGCATTTTGTAGACTCTTTTTTTATTCAACCCTGTACATTCAAATGCCTGTATGCAGAGTGTACTGTTTATTGCATGCTATCACTTTGCCCTCTAAATTTCAATCTTACGGTTGTTGGTCAGTTTCCGTTTTTTATATAACAGTATATTATCGTGGATCTCTGTTTATTTGTTATATGTTGATACTTTTGTTGGTTGGACTTTTTAATCATCTGATGTGCATAATCTTACGATATAAGTTCATAATAATATATTTTTAGGTTGCAAATTTTGAATATATCGATGAAGTTGAAGCTGCTGCAAAGGAGGAAGCTAAGAAGAAACATGCTGCTGAAAATGGTTCTGTGTCCAATCCAGACAGGGTAAATTACTGGGATGAGTTACTTAGAGATAGATATGAAGTGATTCAGATTGAAGAATCAGCTACTATGGGCAAGGGCAAACGGAACCGCAAACAGGTATTTCTTCTATCGAAGTAATTTCTGTGATACATGTGTGAAGCATTTGCATGGCTTCTGTTGGTGTTGCTACAAATGATGCTCAGTCAGATGTAAATAAGGTTGTTGCACTCTCTAGTTGGAGTTAAATAGACTGCATATGCTTTTTATTTAAAACTATTTGGTAACATGGGTGTAACTATTAGATTATGTAAATTAGAAAGATAAGTGGATTGGGGAAGGAAGTTGTGTATATTTGAAATCCACTCAAAGGGTGGGCCTTCTATTGATCCTGCTGGGGATGATGTGGGGTTTTGTGTCAGTAGAGTATAGTTTTACTCTCTCTGAGCATTTTTGAAGGAGATAAATGAAGCCGCATATACATTTTAATCTTACACTATTTGGTTGCATGGTGGTGAACAAGGAGATTATGTCTAAGTGGTATTTTTGTATTTCTCCATTTTATTCATTGGTTGTTTTTTTTTTAAATGTAATTGGTTAGATAATTGGGGTTTCTAATTTTAGGGGAATTAATTTTTTTTGATGTTTGCGCTCACTATTCTTATGGGATGATGGTATCCTTTTTGGAATATGGTGTGATGAAATTTGAAAGTTTTTTGTTTGCTCTAGTTTGTCATGTTAGCCGTATACTGACTTGATGATGATCGAACTATAAGCTTTAGACATGATGGCCTTTTAGTTTTTAAGCTATTTGTAGTGCTGTTTGGTTTTGGATTTGACATTCTGAATTCTTTGTTGTCTTTCTCCACATTAAAGATGGTACTTGTATCAGGTTGTACCTAGCCCAACATTTAGAGTTGATATCATTAGCCATTTCTAGTTTTGTTTTACCACATGATTGTTTTTGGTTAGTTCAGCTATATATGTCTGATTGTTTGTTGAAGAAGTTCTATACAATAGAGTTACATTTGTCAAAATCTTGAATGTGAAGGAAGATCACTTTTTGGTGTGAATCTTTTAATGATCTATCCAATGTTATTGCCTTAATAGAGTTTTGTGTTTAAGTTGATTGCTTTGTCACGGTTGCATAATGTTTTGAAAAAGAAATAATAGTCAACTTGAATTTCTTTTCTTTGATGTTTTTTTCTTTGATGTTCTTAGATGCCTACTGCGGAAGAGGATGGCCCAGCAGCTAGAACAAGCTCTGAAGATGAGGATTATGCGTTTGAAGATGACCTATCAGATACTGACTCGGTCCTACTTGGACAAACATCAGGGAAAAGGGGGCCATATTCAAGGAAAAGATCCCGTGGTAATTTATTCTTGTTTTTCATATTATTTTGCATACAAAATGTCCTTTTGAAAACATTGATTGCAGCTTAAATATTACTTCTGCAGTTGGTTTTACTGAACCACACCCTCTAATGGAAGGTGAAGGTCGGTCTTTCAGAATTCGTGGATTTAATCAGAACCAACGGGCTGCCTTTTTGCAAATACTCATGAGGTTTTTTTTTTTAATAATTCACTAAAATACATTGTGGATTTTTTCAGAACAGAGGACTGCTTTTTTGAAAATACTTAGGAGGTCTTATTTTATGTATCTATATATATATATATATATATTTCACTAAAATACTCAATGTAATTTCTTTAATAATTTATGTTAAACTCATGTTAGAAATAATTTGGGGATGCTTGGGCCTGAACTTGAAACCTTTGGCTCAGATATCATGTTTAATTTTTTGTAACTAATTGACCTCAAAGATTAAGTTTTATAGGTTATATTGTCCATGAATATTTTTATGATCTTATACTATACAAACATACAACAACAACAACCAAGCTTTAATCCCACTAGGTGGGGTCGGCTACATGAATCCTTTGTTTCCATTGTGCTCTATCAGTTACCAAATTCCATTGTTGTTGTTGTTGTTATACTATACAAACATGAGCCTTAATCCCAAATTAATTTGGGACGGCATGATCTTACACTCTACATCTATAAATTGTTCCTTTCAGCCAATGTGCCGCTTTCATGACCATATGTTGATTTAATTATGCATGTTTCATTGCATGACATTATCAACTTTTACTTTCCTATTTAGCGTTTAGTTTCACTCGTTCATGCTCTTCAGCTTTGTATTGCAGGTTTGGTTTTGGGAAGTATGACTGGAAAGAGTTTGCCCCCCGTCTGAAGGGCAAATCTGTGCAGGAAGTTCAGGAGTATGATGCAAATTATTTGCTTTCCTGAAACCTTATTTTTCATTGCCTTGTTTTTATATATTTTTGGAGATTGACATACCTTAAGTTTGGGACTCGTATTTTAAAACAAGATTCACAAGTTTCTTTTATTTTCTTTTGTTGTAAAATTTCAGTTGTTTGGTTAAATCTGAACTTTGGCATATCAAGTGATTAAATGTCTATTCTATTGATTAATACTTTTGTCTTGACATGGATATCTCAAGCCTGAAGTTTGAACTTTTACTTTTTCCCTGGCCTTTTTGTTTTTGCTATTTAGTCAAAGGCGAGTTTTAGAACCGTGGGCTAAAATTTTACCGATATGTTTTCCATCTCATGATACCTTTATTCACACATCCCAAGCTAGCCTGTGAATGTAATAGTGGTGCAAAGTAGCTCATTGATCAAGCTGGAGCTAAACACTATCCCCTAATTTTCATTTGGGTTCTAATTTGGTAATCTCATTCTAATTTGATCTGCTAATGCCAACCTGATAAATAGTGATTGTATTACAGTGTTAAAAAAACTACAGATTCATCTATATTTTACAAATTTGAGCAGTACAATTTCAATTTAATTTTTTTATTCTTTATCATGCCGCCATTCTTCATTATAAGGAGCATATTGACTGTAAAACGCATGCTGATCATCTCGACTATTCTGAAAAACCATGTTGATCATGGGCAATTTGATTATTGCATGTCAAATCTCCACATCATCTCAACCATCTGCGTGGAGGAGATTAGGTTAAAATCAACTTTAACAGCTCTCGAACATGAATCATTCGCTTGACACGAAGTTGTTGAATAATTTGTACGGAGACAGAGCTGAAGGGATTGACGAACTACCCAGTCAAATAGCTTACCCGAATAGTATACCCAAATAGGCTGTTCGAATTTGCCTTTTCTCTTCCATTCCCCCTTTGACAAGGTAATTAATGTCAACTTAACTAACCATGCCTCCACAGTTTGCCACATGAGCTTATGGAAGTAAGCTTCAGCTAATGAGGCAATCTCCTAGTATGGGCTAGCCTGATAGAGTAAGCTCATACCTAGGAGACCCCCTCATCAGTGAGGTCACCTACTCCATTAGCTCCTTTATAAATACTAATATTTAATACAAAGGGAGAACATCTTTGAATTTCCTCTCTCTTTGTAGAACTATTATCTCCCCCCTTCTACTCAATTTTTTGCACGACTCGTAAGACCAAGCTCCTCAGCTCTCAAGGTTTGTGCTAGGCTCAACAACTTAGCCGAATACCTTAATAGCAATGATGAACAAACACAGTTCTTTGCCCTCCCTTTCCTTGAAGCAGAGGCCCCCTCTCACTTTTGCTGCTTCTTCTTGGCTTTTTTTTTCAAACCTTGTAACATTTATTATTAGTGGAAACCTCTTAATCTTGCTTCATTTCTTAGTTTTGGATCTTTTCCCAAACAATATATATTTATGTGGTTTTTTTATAGTAATATATATATTGGTTGATACTTAAACCCATGACCTTTCTTTAGAAGCCATATGTAACACCACCTAGTGAAGTGGTAGGTGGTCCCTTTTGAGAAAATCTACTCGAACTTTCATTGTGAGCATTGAGATGATGACAATGATACTAAATATATTTGTTCTATATTAATTCTTGCCCTGCTGTGTCACTTTGTTCCTCCAGTGTGTTTGATTTGTTTTTTATGGATATTGAACAGCTATGGCCGCCTATTCATGGAGCACATTACTGAAGATTTGAATGATTCAACCTCTTTTTTAGGTGACCTTTTTTTAGTAGATTTCTCATTATTTGCTGCAATCTTGTTTTATTTATTTGCTTAATTAGTGTGTATGTTATTTTAAACATGTAGATGGAGTTCCAAAAGAAGGTTTGCGTGTTGACGAAGTACTTGTTAGACTTGGGATCATTCAATCTATTGAAGAAAAGGTATGTTTACAACATTCCGTATTGTATTGTCCATTATTTATATCATAGGATGTGTAACACTAAAAGAAATTTCACTTTTCAAGAGCATTTGCATGTAAAATACAAGAACATAGAAGTCAGTTACTATATCTTGATGAATATGAAACTAATTTTGTGATGTAAAAATAATAGTTGTACTCCATAATTTGGTATTTAACATTGCAACACTAAAGATTGGTGTGGATATTCTAAGGATTGACCCATATTAAATCTCACATCATGATGCCAAATGTATGCTGATTTTTTTTTGTTTATTTTAATTTATTATTTTCTTAAAGTTTATAAGAGTTGGAACAAGTTAAATCTCTTTTGTTTATGTATTTTACTTTGTGAGTTTGTTTAGTTCTACGTCATACTTAGTTTAAGGATGACATTAGCCCCTCTATAAATAAAATCTATATTGAACATTTGATTAAGCCTTATGATAATAAAAATTTGTGTATGTGTGCAATTTAGCTCTGGATGGGTAGTGTAAGAGATTCTAAAAGGAACCGATATTCTGGAGTGGATGGGTGGGGAAACATTAAGTAAGGGTCCTTAAAACTTTAGTTATCCATTTATTTTTTGTTTTGATATAAAAGGAAAATGAGAGAAATTCCCCCCTTTAAAACCTAGCTGCTGCACCTCCATCACCACTCCCCAAAATCTTCAGTCACCATCATCTCCTTCATTATCAACCCACTGCCACACTTCAATGTTCTGCCCATAGCACGCTGGTCCATGTCAGCCCTTTCCACATCCTCTCTCATTTTACAAGCAGGATTAGCCCACAGCATCACACCCGTCCTTGCAGGTCTGTCCTCCTTTGCTTTATAGAATGGTGCCTGCCATGAAGCCTCTTCATCATTCTTTGCAAACACTGACTCCAACCCACCTCAGACGTTTGTTTGCCTAGATCAATTTCACTGGTTATTCATGTCAACTCCAACCAAAGAATTCTGTTCTTGTTGAAGAATAGCCGCAAGTTCTAAGAACCATGCGAAGATAAAAAGCTAGTCCACGTGAAGCTCCACCTAATCCTTAAGGGGTCGTTGATGTCATGATTAATTTCAGAGCTTGGTGAATCTAAAGATGCTGATTGCATCTAAAAGTTTTCAAGAAGTTCTCTGTTTCATTTTGGGTGACATCTCACAGCATCCAAGAACGCGATTTCTTAATAGGGATCAAATTTGTTCACATCTACTCTCGACTTTAATTTAATTTATAAATTCTTTTTGAATTTCAAAGTATTTTTAGGCTAATTGATTTTATTAGCATTGTTATCTTTTGTATCAATTTGAGAGTTATATTTCAGAAATCCCGACTCTGATTTAATTGAAAGAAGTTCATTGCCCTAAATTAACTCAAGAAATTCTTTTTTACTATTGATCCAAATATGTTTGTATTTTAAGTAGCTTTATTTTAAGGATTTTTATTTTCTCAAATCTGAAAACTTATTACCAATAATTTATCATTTATGTACATTTGTATTGTCTTGTATCAGTTTTAGTGTCGGAGCATATCATTTTATTTTGTTCTTTATCGAAGTTTCTTTAATGTCATGCATAAGTTAGCCTTTCTTGTAATTGTATTCTTTTTAAGTCCATCAATTGGACCTCATTTTGTGTTCAACTAGCAGCTTTCGTCTTTTATGGGGTTGTTTGGTAGGAGTATGTTTTGGAGATAGATTGGATTGCTTTTAGAATAGAGAGAAAAATATATATTTTAATATTGTGATATAAAATAAAATCGTGTTAATATTGAGATTTGTATTAAATGTAAATAAAGTTGATTTTTTATTAAAATGTGCAGGATGTAAAATAAAATTAAATTTTAATGTTGAAATTTATAAATGATGTAAAACTAAAATATTAGTTGGACCTTGTTAGGATAGGTTGAGGGTGTGTTGGGTCCCCAAACAAATAGAAGGTTACCTATCCCAGGACTAGTTCAACTCAAGCATAATTAATTGTGGAATCCTTATCCATAGCGTCATGGTTTTTTCCCTAAAATGTGCTTCTTCATAAGATCACTTTATTACTTATATAGCTCAGGAATTCCACTTCTTTTTTGATGTGAGACTAATTATTCTAGTGTCTCTCTCACTATTCTCTAAGCTTAGAAGCCTATTAGGAGCTGATCATTGCACCAGTGATTGCCTTCTCTTGAGATATCATCTGGCTATCACTCTCCACCCTCTTCAGCCATGAGGTGTCATAGGCCCTCTATCTTGCCTGATTTATCCTTAAACTATATTATATCTCGGCAGGTCGGCTCTGATAAGGGGTGACAATATATGACCCGAACCGTGAACCGAACCCGACCTGCAAATTTCGGGTATGGGTCATGAATTTTGACCCATTTATTAAACGGATCGGGTTCGGGTTGAGGCTATTCGGGTCGAGTCGGGTCGGGTTCGGGCGAACCCGAACCCGACCCGCCAACCCATTTTGCCACTCCTAGCTCTGATATCGTATTATAAGAGTTTAACTCATCGTAAATATTGTCTAAAGGTGTCACATGCACTCCCCTTTTGGGGACTTAACGTCCTTGTTGTGGTTTGCCCCCTTTTTTGATATATTATAATATACTCTAACTTAGATGCAGAGGTGCTGTCCTCTTTGGCTTTAAAGGACCTCGTGACTTAAAGGACTTCTTAGGATGCCGCCATCCTGAGACTGCTTCAACTCGAACATGCATAAATGCAGAGTTCTTATCCTTAGCCTTACGGTTTTTCTCTTAAAGGTGTTACTTATATAACTCAGGAACTCCCGTCTCTTTTTGATGTGGAACTATTCATTCATGTGCTTCTCTCACTATTTATTTTTAGGATACACCCAATGATCACTCCCTACCTTCTTCGATTATGGGTTGTTCAAAGCCTACCAATTTGTCCTATTCGTTCTCAAACTTTATGTACTATGAGAGGCCATCTCTAATATCATATTGTAACATCCTGTGACCTAAATATTGAAATATTGCTCTCTTTGGCTTGTAGGAACTGCATGGCTTAGGTGCTTCTCATGAGGTCACCCATTTGTAAGCTGCTACATCTCAAGTACGCTTAATTGAAAGTTCCTTGACCTTACAGTTTTTCTCCAAAAAATGCCTTTTCTCTTGAAGTCACATTATTACTTGTATAGCTCAGAAATTCTCAGTCCTTTCTAATGTAGGACAATTCATTCCCGCCACTCTCACCACTCACCACTCACCACTCACCACTCACCACTCACCACTCACCAGGCTTGCCAAGAACCACTTCTTGTACCAGTAATTATCTTATTTTGGGACATCACTTGGTAATTACTCTCTGCCTTTTTCAACCACTAGTCATCACATTATCATTTGTCTGTCCACCCCTCTTTGCCATGTTCATTCCATTTGTGCTAGATTTTCTTATATGCTTAGCTAGCTAGACATTGTAATGTGTTACAACTTGTGGAACCACTATAATGTTGTCTTAATTTAGATAGGGCAGCTTACGTTGGTCCTTCCTTTGATCTTGCTCTCAGGATGTATGACAGTGGGAGATGTTTATTAACAAATTGGACCAATTGCTCTCTTTTTAGCAATGCTGATGTTGTGTTATGTTGGTTAAGAGTTATATTAGTTTTTTGCTGTTTATGATCAGCACAATTGGCTTATATTAGTGACAACACTACAATGACGGTGGTGTTGAAAACATTCATGTAATAGCCTAACTGTAGTTTTGCACTGATGTTCCTTGGTGCTTCAATTTATTCTTTCTGTGTTTGTATTTTAATTAATGCCTTTACACCATGCTTAAGAAAGCAGGTTTAACTAAGCATAATGCAGCATCCTTTTGAGATCGTTGTCATATGTGGTTTTCACGCTGTGTGCTTGCTATAAAAATTAAGTAGGCTTTGATTTCCCTTTGTTCTTTGACTTCTATATCTTTAAACAAAAAATTTATTGTGGCTGTGTTATGTTGACTCTGTCCTTCCCTTTACTAGTTGTCATTTGCTGCTATACTATGACCTGAAGTTGAAGTTGTATTTTTTGCTTTATTATTTTTTGTGGTGGATTTTTTTCGGGTATGTTTTCTGCAACTTCCCTGTTATTAGATCTCATTATTTCATCAAGGTAGTGTCACCAAAGCTTCAGTTCATGAGTGAAAGAACTGTCATTATATTATAATTGTAAACTCAGTCAACAAATTCAATTGAATGGACCATGTTAGGCTAAGTATTGACCATCTGTATCTTACCAAATTGTGTTTCCATATCTTTGTTTAGCATTAGCAATGTGGTTTTCCCATTGATATTCGATATTTCTGGATATTTGTTCTTGTTCGATTATTGATAAATTCATGATTTAATTTGACACTTGATTACTTATAATTAGATGTATCTGTTGTGAAAGAACAACGTAAATTAACATATACTGCTTGCTGAGCTGATACTGATGATTAGCTATGTTGTACAAATATTTATTTTACTTTTTTTCTGAGTGACATGAATATTGTTGTGATTTACATTGATTTCTTCTGTGGATCCACAGATAGACTTTCTTTCAGAAAATCCGAAGGGTTCCCTTTTCCCAGAAGATATACAATCATGGTTCCCTGGCTTAAAAGGAAGAATGTGGAGGGAAGAGCATGATATACTTTTGCTAAAAGCAATACTGAAGTATGTGTGTATAGATGTTAGATTTATTTTTAGTCAAAATATAGACTCACTCTTTAACCTTTAATACATAGAAAAGAAGGTTTCATAATTTTAGGGCCCGATATTTTTACCTTTTTGTTTGGAAAATACATCTGGTAGCTATCGTATGGGTCAACTCTCCTGTATCTTGTCTTCCACCTCTCCTGACACCTACATACAGAGATATATATATTTCTTTTTTCTTGCATTCTAGAGAGATTTCATAAGTTTTGGATTTGTGAAACCCTGTAATTCTTATTGAAATAGATAGTTCCTGTCAGAAATGTCATTTCACTGATATCTCCTTTTTTTGTATTTTCAGCTCCCTTATGGTACTGTCATTATTGTAAGGAGTCGGTATGTCTTGGTCTAGTTCCTTTTCAGCTGTTGATAGTCATCTTTGCTGAATGTTAGTTTCTTATTTGGCCATTTTCACAGCCAATCCATCTTTTTGTATTTTCCTCTTAATTACAATTGCAATAAACATCTTGGTTTTACCCCATAGAAGAAACGCTGTAGAAAACTCTTGTTCCACGATTTCTGGAGTTAACAGCATATTCACACCAGAAATCTATTCTGTACTGGCATGCATTCTGGAAGTCTTGAAGCACAGCAATGTACTATGGCATTATAGTTTTAAATGGGTTTACTATGTTTGAAATGGCCTGCCTGTTTCAGCTGGAGGCTCTTACGTGATCATTTTGCAATTTTCCATGGGTGACGAACTTGCTTTTTGGGTCCTTTTTTCTACAGTAACTGATTTCCATCATGTTCATTTACCTTGAACTATTTGTAATGCATTGCAGGCATGGTTATGCTAGATGGCAATCTATCATTGAAGATAAAGATGTTGGTCTTGGTGAGACTGTTCGTCAAGAGTTGAACCTTCCTGTGATTAATGGATCCTTTATTGGCGGGGTAAACCAAACAACTGATAATGCAAACTCTGGGTACTCTGCCAATGTATGTGCTATAAATGCCAACATGCAGTTCATTTGAATCTCACATTTGATTATTCATATTTTCTTAATGTGTTGCAGGGGTCTTCAGATGCTCCGAAAGGAAACCAATTAAATCCTGATTATACAATGCTTTACCAGTTTAGAGAAGTGCAAAGAAGACTTGTAGACTTCATAAGAAAGAGATATCATCTTCTGGAGAAAGCTATGAATACAGAACTACTTAAAGAAAAAACTGTAAGTTATAAGGTTTTGCGTTCAGAGATAAAGTACCCTTTGATTGGTAAACTGTAGGCTTCTATTTGATGAATTTCCCAACATTTAGATGATTTGCAAGTTGTGCTAATTATTGGTAGACGTTGGATTACTCCTTTCTGCTTCTACATGTAGTATTCTAGAAGGTGCATATAGACTTGGAGTCTGCATGATTTCTGGCACAGATGTTATGTAACATTAATATTTACGAAATCAGTTTGAAAGTGCTCTATCCTTACTGTCACTATGTAATCATTGTTTGAATCTCCCAAAAGTGTTGTCTTAATAATCATTGTTCACCAGAAATATCATCATCAACTACATAGTGTTGGATTTATAAATATATTTTCAATCGATGATATTGTTAGATACAACCCGTGGTGTAACTTCAACTTCTTCAGGTCATTTTTATTAGACCTTACCATTTTCCTTTTGGCCTACCCCTTTTCGTCACATTCATTTAGCCAAAATGCTATTTACTCTAGTGGTGCTCCTAATCTATATATTCATGTTCATGAAATCTAAGAATTGATTCTATAGTATGTTTATAGTGGACAAATGTTGTTCAAACATTCTACCTAATTTAGTCATTTTGTACCTTTTCGTTTATATTCTTACCGCACTTTCATCTTAACAATTTTTCAAAAGAATTGCAAGATGGACCTTGAAAGAATTAATGTAGTGAAATAGAAGAATGAGGATCTTCATCAGCTTTTTTAGTAGGATAAAATCGAGAACTCTGTTAGCAAGTAGCAGAGCATGGAGAATTGGGTGAGTAAACATGCTTTTTTTGTTCTTAGTCATTGTTTTGAGGCACTCTAGCCTCATTTAGTTGGGATTAAAAAAACTATCAAACTCATTTAAAAGTACTTTCATCAATATATTATATTTATTTCATATCATACATAAGTTAAATATTAAAAATTATTTTTGTTTCACATCTTACACATATTTCAATATTAAAATTAGTTTTGTTTTACATCTTATATATACTTCGATAAACAAAATTAACCTTATTTCACATTCATCTCAATCCTTAATAATAAAACAATTTTATTCCATAATATTAAATTAATTTTCTTTTTGTCTCTATCTAAAAAAACTTAAAAACTTTTCAAAAATATACTCCTACCAAACAAGGCATTGTTTGATATGATGGATAACAGTATAGTACCCTTATGTTATAGTTCAATTAAATTATGCACTAGGTGTTTCCCTTTGTTACTTGAAAGCTTCTTGGGCAAAAGCAGTTCATGGTAGCGCAGACAACTGAGTGAATAATAACCTTATGTGTGCATACATTACTATGGACAATCACGAAAAGGTATTAGCTAATCATCAAATGAATTTTTCGTTGTCTCAATAGAAAATGATTTTAGGAAGAAATCAAAAACATTTTTTATTTCTATAATTACCTGCAGATGTATTGGTATTGTTGATTTAAGATATTGTCATGGCCATTGTTTCAGTCTAGGCCATTATGAGATGTGTAATTTATGATTCTACTTTATACTATTGTCTTTGTTTTTGAAGTTCATTGTCATTGTTGTTTGGGAATATAGCTTCACGTCATCTAATTTTCCTAGTTACTCGTGGTGGCTTTTTATTCCATTTGATGTTATTCACTATATTTTACATTTTTATGTTATTATCAAGACAATACTGGTTGAAGTTTTAGCTTACCTTTGCATTGGCCATTTTTCAGTGTGGAGGCAAACCTTTTGAACCAAGTCAGGATTCAGATATGGATCCCAAGGTTGCTGAAATTCATAGTCCTAAACTGGCTGATCAAAGTTCATTATCTAAGGAACTTCCCAGTATGGAGCCTATTGGTATGTATTATAGAATAATTGTTTGTTCCATCAGTCAAGTAGTTCATTGGCTGATACCTGCAGTGCCTATCTAAACTATGTCAAGCCCGCTAATGGGGGGTTAATTTAGCCAGGTGTAGCGACCAATTGGCATCTGCCAATAGCTTTGGTATAGGTTATCTGTGGTAGCTTTAGTTTTAATTTGAGTAGTCATTTTGACATCATCATAGTTTTACTCTTTTAATAATAATCAAATTTTCTATAAATCTTAATATTGTTCAGACAAACATGGGTAGTAGGGTATAAAATATAAAATATGACAATGAAAATTTGCAAATGTAATCAAAAAAATTGAATTGCTAATGTATGTTTATGTATGTTTCCTAGTATGTGTGCCAACTTCATGGTGAAGGCATGCTTAGAAATCAAAAACATTTGCTGTGTTAAGTATCAGCTTTTTATATGGGCTTGTAGAAACATACATGTGTTCTGTGTAATGCATAAATTTCATGTGTGAAATTCTAAACAGGGCTTTTCTCTCCTTTCTTTATTTTTTCTTTTTCTATTTAAACTAATGAGGACACTTTCAAGTTCCTATTTTAGGGAATAAGTCAAAGTACTTATGATGAGTTGCACAACATTTATAATCTATGTTGTGGATGCTGTGTATTAGAAAAAGTTCTGCATATTAAGAAAAGGATACGTCTTCAAAACTTAGCATAGCCATTGGATGAGCTATGTCATCTTTGATTTTGCTATGGGATTTTTGACTTGGGGGAATGGTGGTTTACGAAATCATGTTTGTATTTCTACCATCCATTCTTACCTCTCTTTGTAAAGGATAATTGAAGATCCAACATTATTGTTTTGTACGATGTTTGAGGGGAACTTTCAGTCACATATAACCTTTACCCAATGACATCTTTCTGCCTAAAATTATGCACCATTTTACAGTTGATGTGGGACAAACCAAATTATTTAAAGTAAGCACAGAAATATCTTTTAAATAAATTATATAATAAATAAGATATTTAATTTCACAAATTAAAATTATTTTAAAATTAAAATTAAATTGGATCAGTGATAAATAAGATTTTATCAATTAGATTAAGGCGATTGAATTAAATTCAATAAATCAAATATGAGGTTTCAGAAGATAAAATCTAACGGTACTTTTTGCTTGAGTAAATATATGATTGTACAATTTGAGCTAAATGAATAATCAAATAGAGAAAATAATTTTATTAAAATCGAATGGTTGGGTTAATTTGATTCGAGAAGAATTCAAGCACCAGGATGTAATTTCCTTGGACTCTCAATTTGTTGGATTGGCTTGGAGAATGGGTGTGCAAGCAGCCCGAGTCGCACGAAGAGAGGAGCGGTTGATTAGTCTCTCACGGTTGTGACCGAGGTAGGGTGCGGCTCGGGGAGGACGAAGTGGGAAGGGAAGCTAGCGGAGATGGGTCGGTGGGATCTGCCTTGCCATTCTGTGAGCAGCTAGGCCGAGCTTGGGCTTGGTTCGGTACTAGTGAGTCGCAGGCATTGTACGGACTGGTCGTGCACCGCTTGCGTGCGTTGGCCACGCAGGAGCTTGTCAATCATGTATGGTTTAGGCCCGACAACTTGAGTCTTTTTGGTCAACTATGGTGAAGGCGTGGCAGAAAGAAGAAATGCTTTTTTAACTCAATATAAAGATAATTAGACTGTTTATGGATTCTCACTGAAGGTCCACCCTTCTCTATTAAAGATATAGATCTCTTAACCCGAATCTAGGTGTGCACTTAAACATAAAATTTCATCCATCATTAACAACCAACTATTGCAATGCAAAGCATCCCTATTTATAGAGATTTCATAACATGAAATAGAAAATACAAGAATAAATGTTGAAAATTACATACAAAATAAACCTAGACTCAAATAAGGGAAAAAAACTTAGAATAAAATCAGCATAATGTCAAATTAGCCCAAATCTCTCCAAAATCTTCAATCTACCATAAGCGTCAGAATCTCCAATTAATTCAAAATCAAGTTTCCAATCAGCATCCTGTCTATCATAAGTGTTCCCAGCAATCTAATAATTCTAAGTAGAGTAGTGTGATGTGATCTCGATTGTTGGATTCATCACCTACCTGATCTAAGCAACAATTGTGTTCCCATCAACGATATCTTCAATTTTGGCCTTGTCCTAGTTGGTTAAATTGAGTCTTATTAGCTTTGTTTTAGTTAGTTGAGTCACCTATTAGATCTTTTTGGGTTGAGTTAATTTCGTTGACTAGTTGAGCCTTTTTGACTATAAATTATTTTAAATTTGAAAGTTCTTATCTATTTATTGAAATGATTCTATTTGCTTGAATTTAGAAAATTTATTTTATTTTGAAATTAGTTTTTATTTAGTTCTATCTCACCAAATGAGAGAATGGCATTTGGGACCTTCCCTTTTATAGGACTAGAGTCTTTAGTTCTTTGGTTCATGAAATTGAATCTTGATTCATAAATTGGATTAAATTTTAAATTCTAGATGAAAATTGCTAGAGTCTATGGTGAAAGTCATCGAATCTCTAGTTTTATTTGAATTTTTTTCTTTCTGTAAAACTTTTAGAGAAAGAAGAAAGAGAAAAAATGACCCACCGATTTTAATCAACTTTGGTATTAAAGTCAGGCTCTACTTCGCTTCTGTGCTACTAGTTTCTCAGTGCTGCTGTCACTCCTCTATATTGTCGCCTCTCGTCATGTTTGTATCTGTTTCATTCATATGCAACACCATGGCCTCATCCTGTTGTCTGCGTGCGACCCCCATGTGCACATCCCCTGTTGGCTGTTGCCCGTGTGCGCAACCCTGCATCCCCGACTTGCTACCCACATGATAAGTTTAAATTTAATCTAATAGTCACTTTAGTTCCTTTTAATATTGCATGTAGTGCTTATACAAGGGTGGAGCTAAGGCCTTTCGTTTAACAAGGTTTACATGGGCCATAATTTATTCATGTATTTTCCTAGAGACCAAGAATTTGCGACATGACTACATTCAAACATTAGCTAAAAATTTTCTTTAGCCGTTTTATTTTAAAAATCAATCATACGACATCTCTCATAAATCACACATATCAAGGTGACGCTGTTAAAATTTTTAGTTGTGGGCATTTACGCACATACTGGGAGTCAAAGTCTGTATGTATAACAAGATTTCCTTGATAAGTTAGCATGTTTTATTGCTTTAAATACCAAAGGTTTGTTATATCTTGGTTATATATATATAAACAATTATTGCGTATATTACAAGTACGAGTATCCATCCAAAGAAATATGGACATGTATAAGAGAAGAAATGATGAAATACATGGGTACAGTGAGAGATAAATCTGAGGAAGATTATAATACATTGTTTTATTAGAAATAAATGTAATATACTATTAAAATGGTATGCATATTGCAAGCAATAATCTGTCATACATATATATGTATATATCTATGTATCTGTGTGTATATATATATATATATATATGTGCATGTATGTATGTTTGTAATTTCATTTTTTTGCATTGTTTATACTCTACTTTATTGTTGTTGTAAGGTCGTAAAACGTTTGATTATGTCGTTCAGTGCATCATCCTTCATTAGGTGTTGATTAATGAATGATTGCTAAGTTTTAGCATGGATGTTTTTATTAACACACATATATTGTAACTAACTTTATTAGTTACAATTTCGCAGGAAATAATTAATGCATGCAGAAATTAATAATTAACCTCATGTATTTCTAAGTTCTGCCATTGTAATAACTAGAATATGTTACAGCTCCACAGGAACCTGTTTCTGATGGCAAAGGTGAACGCCTTGAGATGATATGGTTCTACAACGGAGTAAGTACTCATGTTGAGAATTTCCCCCCCTCAAATCAATTTCCTAAAGCTATGCTAATTCATTAATCTTCATTTTTAATCTTCCAGATGTGCCGAGTAATAGAAGCCAACACCACCGATGCTTTGCAGGCTTATCTTGGTGACAATTCTGCAGCTTCCAGGTTGAGCAAGAACCTTCACCAGCTTGAGACAATATGCGAAGATGTGTATCGAGTTCTTTCTGTAAACAGACGTAGCTCAGCAATGGAAGGATTGGGAAGTGACGACAGAAGTGGCAGTTTGCCCAGCTCGGACGATTGTAATCCGAAACCCACCGCAGACGTCTTTTCTGAATGTGAGAAGAAGAACGATGACGGTGATGGTGAACCGGCTCCAGGTATAGTAGTTTTAGATGACTGACAGAATCAACGGATACCGATTTACTTTCCCATTAGGCAGGGCATCATTTTACGGCCAAAGGCGTAGTTCTTCACCAGCTTGCTGGTAATCTCCATGGGGCTCTAATTTTGTCGAGCCATTG